>CM050163.1:18778052-18928882 GCA_027410445.1 Discoglossus pictus | reverse complement strand
GTGAGAGAGAAGAGAAAGAGAGGGAAGGGGGTAGAAAGAAATAGAGTGAGAGAGGAAGAGAATGAAAGGGGGAGAGGGAGAGAGACTGGGGAAGAGGGAAGGACAGAGAGAGACAGAGGGTGGAGAGAAAGATAAGGGAAGATGGAGAGAGAGAGGGGAGAGAGAGTGGGAAAGGGAGAGAGGGAGACAGAAAGGAGAGAAATAAAGGGGTGAGAAAGAGAATGAGGGAGAGAGATAGAGAAAGACGGGGTAGAGAGAGGAGAAAGAGAAGGAGAGAGAGAGAGAAATAGGAGAGAAAAGGGAGGAGTAGAGAGAGGGAGAGAATGTGAACAAGTAATAGCTTGGCATTTATATGTGTAGCTATGCTGTAAAAATGGTGGAAATTTCTGCAATTTGCTCACACAGCAAGATAGCGATATACACGCACAGAAAAAGGAAAAATGGGTGCACGCACTTAGAGGGGCTCCTCCACTTTACTGCCTAAGGGCGCCAAAAAGATAGATCTGGGGCTGGGTGCAAGAAAGAAAAATTGATTGCCACTGACACTTGATGTTTTAGAGTTTGATAAAGAATAATGCTCTACACCAAGATTTCACACTTGTTCTGAACGAGATGTATCTATAATCTTCCATATTACAGTGACCTGATCCCACTTCAGTTTTGATTTTACAAGATGATGTCCTCCCACTGTCTTGTCATGGTTTAGCTTCAGCCAACTGGCACTCATCCACTCTAAGAGATCTACAATCAATGATCAGTGGCACCGGATCATTTGTGCTTAGTTTAAATGATATATACTTGTGTCATCAGCATAGCAATGATAACTTAGACCATGTTGTCTTATTATATCACCCATTGGAAGTATGTACAGAACAATTAACATGTGAGATATGAGGTTACCCTATGGAACATGTCAGTGGTGTAGGTGTGGAGTAATTTACCCAACTCCATGGGATCTGTCTGATAGGAAAAATCTGAACCAGCTCAGTGTTGTCCCACCCAGTTTGCAGTATTCCTTGAGATGCTGAATTACAATACTATAGTATACTAGCGACTTGCCCGTCAAAAAATGATGGCAATGAGATGTGTATGTTTGGATCGTTGTTTAGTTATTAATATACATATGGAATTATAAGGTAGCTAATGTTTTGTGTGTACTACTGAAATATATAATAATAATTAATAAATTAATATACTTGACCTATTTTGAAGCATTGTGTTTAAGATCTGTGAGCCTTGTTTGATGTTGCTGCAGCATTAGTGGTGTGGAGGTGCTGTGTAAGCGTGATGAACGTGTGCAGTGTAATAGTGTGCGTGCGCGAGACGAAACCGTGCACGTAGTTGTGTACTTCCGCATAAGCGTAAAATGGCGGGTAATGTGCGGTATGCATGTTCTCGGATTATCCGTAAGTGTTTTCCGTGGTTATAGTGCTGTAGCCTCGTTTTCGTTTTGTTCGGCCGCCATTTTTTCTCTCGCTTAGAGAATTTTGTAGTGTCTAAACTCTTTTATTTTTAGTTAAGTGAAGCTGTAAGTATTTTTTTGGAGGTGCTGGATGATTCGTATTGCTGTAGGTAAGCTTTTTATGTATGTGTTGTGTGTATTTATTGTGTTTTTGCTTTTTTCCTGTCCGTGGCTTGCGTCCGTTTTTTGCGATGTCGTAATGTGTGGTATGCATCTTAGCGGATTATCCGCAAGTGTTTTTCGTGCTTAGAGTGCTGTAGCCTTGTTTTCGTTTTGTTCGGCCGCCATTTTTTCTCTCGCTTTGACAATTTTTTAGTGTGTAAATTATTTTATTTTGAGGTAAATGAAGGTGTAAGTTGTTTTTTTGAGGTCGTGGATGCTTCCTCTTGCTGTTTATGTATGTGGTGTGTGTATTTAGTGTGTTTTTTTTTTTTTTTTCATGTTCGCGAGTTGCGGCCGTATTTTTTGGCAACGCGAGGCTCACCAACAATGAGCGCCTGCGGCGCTCATTGCCAAAGTGCTCCGTATTAACGTTAGTTTTGCGAGGGCCTCAATTGCTGTCATGGAGCGCCGCCAGCAACCAAGGCCCTCGGCCGCGTCCCTCGCTACGCGAGGGCCACGGTTCGCTTTGCGAGCCTGCAAGCGTGAGCAACGGCCTGTACGTGAGCAACGGCCTGTACGCTCACAACTATATATGTGATAGTGTCAAAGGCTGCAGAGAAGTAAAGGATGATAAGTAAAGACTAGTCACCTCTATGTCTTGCCATTAGGATACATACCAGAGCTGTTTCAGTGTTATGATGTTTTCTGAAGTCTGATCGGAATGTGTCACATAAATTGGTGGATGACAACCAGGTCTGTAGTTGGGTTGTAACAACGTTCTCAATGACTTTCTCTAGAAATGGAAGATTTGAGATAGTCTTGTAGTTAGCATTGCAGTATTGATCTTGAGAACGTTTTTTTAGAGGAGGTATGCGTATTGCTTCATTTAGTGGAGTTGGAAACTTGACACTGTACAACATTTGTAAACATTGTGCCAGTTAAGGCAAATGGTACATGAATTCTGATTGTAGGATGCAGTCCTTTGTGATTTCAAGAAAGGGAAAAGGGAATTCAGAGTTATCCTGGATAACTAGAGAAGAGGAGTATTGATCCAGAGAGGAATACAATCACCAGTATCTGGGGTTAGGAAGTATTTTATTTTTCTTTTTTTTTTACCTTTTTGAGATAATTGACAAAGTTTATTTATTTATTTTTTTATCTGTTTGCCTCCATCTGGATCAATTAGCAATTAATCAACCTCAATTGTTATGTTACTATGTAACTATGTAACCGGTATATACTGGCACCACTGCTTCCTTTATTCAAGTCAAATTTCTAAATGTTTCTATGTGCATCAATATTATGCTTTTTGGTAATTTTCTTACAGTTTGATTTTCTTCTTTTGCTTAGCACATTGTATCTAAATCAGTTACAAGTATCCCATAACACATTTTAATTTTATGAATCAGCCTTAAACTCAGTATTGTCACTTTCAAGTGGTTTATGGTGTTTGGCTTTGACGCTTCATTTCCTTCCTTCTTCTTTAAAACAATATTATCCGTCTTTGCTTTGCCTCCTACAAGTCCTGATGCACAAACCCTGCTCCATCTGAATCTCCTGCTGTTACAAGCAGATTGCTGTATTTCTTTCCCCAGAATCTCCATCTGTTTTAGAGCTTACATCAAAACAGTTCTGTAGTTTAGCTTTTTAGTGGCCATATTGGTCCTATACAGATATTAAATTATTATATCTATGTGGTAACTTTTATTTAACTAATTGAAAAATTAAACATGAAAGAGTTAGGTTCAGTAGTCTGAAAGTCACCAGTGTGCCTTTTAATAATTAATATTGAACAGTAACATCAAGAGCTGAAATACATCATAGAGTAAATATGCAATAGACAAGGAAGGTGTTTATATTGATAATGTTATTCTAAAATTCAAAAAGTACAATAATACTCATTATTTTGCATTGAAAGTTTAATGATTTTGGTTGTTAAACCACTACCTATTGGGCCTCTGAAAGAGTATATCTATATCCACACACAAAACACGGCACGCCAATCTTTGCTTTTCTTATAAGTAAGCTTTTAAGTCTCTGAATATAATTTTATGAGCCACAATCTCAGAAAATGATACTATTATTATTACTGTTTAATTTTAAAACACAGTAAAGTAACTCGTACAGTCAGTGCATGAGAAAAAGAGAAAAGAGTGTGAAGTGAACAGAAAGTATATATAAAATATACACTTTATATATGTCATGACTGATTTTGGGGCTCCCTAAACCCCACAAGTAACTCCGCTATCTGTGACTCTTACACATCTGATTGCTAATATCCAAGACTATTGAAATGGACATGAGACTTGTTGTGGGGACTGTGACATGATGGTTTTTGTGTGTAGTGTGGTGTGGGCCACAGTAATTAATGATGACGTTACTATATCATGTTATATGCACTGTAATATTGCTATCTTACCTGTAACTAGTGGAGATACAGTTTTGGCCATGATTGTTAGGGGGACAACAAAGGGTTAAGTTTCTACAAGAATTTATATGGCTGTATGACCCCTGAGAGTGGTCAGGCATACATTCTGTCTGGCCTCAGATAGTTGTAAAAGTTGATAAGCTTAACCGATAGATAACCCCACTATTTCTGACAGCCAAGCAAAACTGGGGGGGGGGGGTATGTCTGTAGAAATGAGGGGAAGGATTAGCTTGAGATTGTTAAAATGTGTCTGAAGCATGAATAAAGTCTCAGTCTGCTATCTGCACTAACTAAGGGTGTTGCTGTTCTGATTTTTCCTGTTTCTACATGACTGCTGTCCTGATCTGAATTGCTGGGAGCTGAGATGAATATAAAGTCACAACCTGCAGATTGGCTCCTATAAGCTACAGTAGGAGGAATTAGGGGTCTACTGAGGCCGCGTCTCTGGGTTGCGACAATATATATATCTCAAAGTGGGGCAAATGGGGGGAATATAGAGTTAATCCTTCTCCATACAATTTTCTATAGGTGTTTGCTCACACAGTCATAAAGGAAAGGTACATTAGGGAATAGGTGGTTACAAAATATATTGTTTGTAGACAGTGTAGAGTAAAAATATGCACATACAGTACTTTACACACAGCCTGAGCTTGCAAGACATTAACAACCCTAGGAGCCGGCTAGTATAGTGTGATACACTATATAATATAGCAGACAAATTAAATTATATAAACATATAAGGTAACGTATAATATGACTATCTATGTAGCATATTGGGACACTAAGCCCACCCCTAGATTCATGCAATGTGTAAAAACATCATCATGAACATTTATTCCCAAACCATTATGGAGTGTTTTGAAATGTCCTTTCAGTCACTTTTACGTCCTTAAGTTGGTGGATTGGCATTCTCCTAATGGTGAGCCAATCTTCTTCTTGTTTACTGTATAACAGTGAAGGTTCATTGTGATTCTGAGGGATTAGCTTTTCTGCCCAATGTAATGACCTTCATTGGTACTTTAGATATACAACATTTCACAGTGCACAACTGACGGATGACGGGATTTCATAATCCTCTTATCTATTGGGTATTTACATTTTTTTGTGTTTGAATTTGTTAGTAGGTTTTAAATGTATTTGTTTGCAGGGGAGTGCGCCTGTGCTGGTGAATAGTGGGCAAGGAATGTCTTACAATAACATTATTCACATTTGGTGGCTTCATGTAAGAGAGAAGAGGTGATTCTGTAAAGATGGTTTTCGAAATGCTATCCTTATGCAGAATTGGCTGTAAATTCTTGGCAATTTTTCTTAGACCTTCTTAGCTTCTCACAGACATTTGTATTTAAAGGGATATGTAAGTGCTTCCTAATAAACAGCTACTGATTAGTTGAAAATATGTACAATTATGGTGGGTAGAGTCACAGCTGAAATTGCCCATAAGGAGACAGGCAGAGAGAAAAAAACCAGACAGCAACTGCCAGATTGTGATACAAATGTTTCAGTCTTTACTTCCTTCTGATTGGCCAAAACTATTTTTCAAATTGTATACCAGTTTAGCCTGGGTTTCTAGGGTGTTAACCCTAAGTTTTAACTGACAACAATAAAAAGAAAATGTGTTAACTTCAAGGTAAGTTCCTCTATCAGATGCATATGATTCTTGGGTGATAACCTGTGTAATCTAATCTGTTTTATTACGACTTTTTTTTTATCATTTGAGGTGATCAAAAAATTCTTTATAAATATAGTGTCCAGTTCCAATTTTATTTGTGAACCCAAGTTTGAAGAAGACATCATACTGGGCCATAAAATCACTTTATTTTTCGTATTAGTTAGTCATTAAAGGTATAACTTTTTACCATTTTTGTTATTTGTATATATGTTTATTTGGATGTCATGAATAATTTGACTTTGAAAATAAAAAAATCAGCAAAAATGAAAAACAATATATTATCTGGCCAGATTTTATATGAACAGAAATCAGAAAAGAAAAGTAAAAACAATAAATACAAAATGAAATAATATTGCAAAATAAACTCTATGGAAGTTGTTTACTTTTTTATTTACCTTTAAAAAGGCATAGAACAGTATTTGTAGTTGTTTCTGTTTGTAGTTTGTCATATAGTTATTGGAAAGGGCATTGCTGAGTCACTGCCGATCCTTATAGAAACATAGATGGTGACCTTTTTTTCTTTTTATTTACTGTTTATTTGAACCTTACATCAGCCCTTTAGAGTTATAAATTGAAACTTTGTCAGTTCAAGGAGTGTAAACCTTTCTTGCAGAAATAAATAACTCTAAGTTGAATTGTTTCACTGTTACTAAGAGCGGAGGTGAATATCAGGGATCGTGTAGCACTTGGAAGTTGTCTATAGAGGAGAAGCATAATGTCTTAATACAGTGTCTAATGACTCATAAGGAATATTTATCATTCAGTAGCTATGTTAATAACATGAAACTCCATGTCAAAGTGTAATAGGTGGATCTATAAATGTTTCTTTAATCATGACCACATATTGTAGTCGAGCGAAACCTAAAATTTGGTTCACAAATATATAAACTCTGAGATTAATCCCAATAATCAAAGTCTGATTGTTGAATTCTTCAGTATTTATATAGCCAAAGACCAAATTTGGTAAATATGAATTGAGTTGCTCTGATGTAATACACGTACACACAGATATTGTTATGGAATATTGCATTGGCGTCATTTAGTTAATCTCCTCCATTTTTTTTTAACAGGACATGAAACACAACAGCTTTCTCATGCATTTAAAAAACATGTTTAAAAATGTATCCCAGAGCAATTAATAATTTAATTGGTTTATTGTGCTCGAAAACCTTAATTTTTTAGGGGCAATGTGATACACTGTGAATAAATACAGTTTTTTAGATACAACAAAAAAAGTAAAATCTCTATGTATCACTCATGCACTATATTGATATTTCCATTCAGTGGTAATATAACATACACTTTTAGTTTTAAGTCTAACTTCTTATTTGTTTTTAGCTTGTTCTTTTACACATTATATTTGCTGCCTATTGGACCAATGACACAATAAGCATTAATTTGGACTGAAATATATAGAGATACTAGAGAATTGCCCATCAAAAAATGACAGGCATAAAATTATAAGTCAGGCAATGCTATTTGCCACTTAATGTGAGGCTTTCGCTTTTCTGACCACCTTCGGCACTCATTGCGAGCCCTGCGATGAGCGTCTTTGGCGCTCATTGCAAACCTTTCCTCCCGCCTACTGCAGGGTTCATAAACCTGCAAGTTTAGTGCTTGGGAATGCCAGGTGTCTCTTTCCACCATCTACCCCCTGTCTCTTCCCTGTATGTTTCTCCTCTGTGTGTCTGCTGACTGTTTGTGTGGGGGGCGCTGACTGCCGTTTGTTTTATTTTCAAAGTCCCGCGTGCCTGGCGTTGTTCGTGTAAATGTTACTGTCTTTGCCGTTGTGAATTTCACGCGTGCTGGCTTTGCTCAGCCTTGTTTTCATTCAGTTTCAGAATTTTTGACGTTTTTCATCGGCCATTTTTTTTCTCACTTAGCCGATTTTTTAGTGATGAAACATGTCAAATAAGGCTCAAAATCGCTTGCAACCTCGCTCTCCCCTGTGCTGTGTGTGAATGTGTTTTTATTTATTGTTATTTTTCTTGTTTTTCGATTTCCGCGGGTCGGCTGTAAAATTCGTATTTTTCCGAGGTTGTATTTTTTTTCCTGAGCTTGCATGTGTGACGGGCTGCTGGCCTAAGTGCAGCGAGCTCGGAAGTCTTCAATGCCTCAACGGTTTGCCTTGCTTTGCGAGGCTCGCAGGACAATAAGCACCTTTGGTGCTCATTGCCTAAGTCCTGCAAGCTTGGAAGGCTTCAATGCCTCAAGGGCTTGCTCACTTCTCGAGGCTTGCAAGCGTGATGACAAATCACAGTTTCACAATTATAATATGTGATTTACAATAAGAACATGAAGCCAAAAATTTCCTTCTGCTCCTGTTTTATAATCATAGACATGGCTTTTAGTAAAAAAAAAAAAGCTCCTGTTTTAGGCAATAACACAAATTAAATCACTCAGTCTACAAAATGTGCAATTAATGGCACAAGAAAGAGTAATTCAATGCGCTTTGATGCTCCAAGCACTGAAATTTGAGATATGTCTCAACATTTTCCTGTTTTGATTTATAAAATTATTTATAAAATATGCACCACAACAGTTTGCTTTTTAGCATTTTACAGAAATCTTTTCATAAAAAATCTGCACTGCAAGAGTAAACTGCTCTTTACATCCTGTACAATATGATTTTGAAACAAAATCAAAACCGGCTTCTGAGTTTTCACTTGTAGCTAAGCCAGTAGACGGAGTAACTTTTCCCACATTGATCTCCATAACTCAGCTGGTGCGTGACGTTATAATGACAGATTAGAGCTTGTAAGTAGGAAGTCCCAGCTTGTACAGAGAAAAAAGAACATTCTTATACTTGCAGCAATTATTTTGCATACAGTAGAAGGAGTAACTTTTTTCCATAGATCTCCATAACTCAGATGGTGCAGTGCCATGATCATTAGAATATATAAGAAAGAGGTCCCAGTTTGAACAAGTCTTGAAAAGGCCAGGGTGACCAATCCTACAAACAGGTTGTCTAGGTTCCCCATACACACTGTTTAAGTGGATAGTAGGACAAGTTCCTAAGTCTCAGGCCAAGTCAGAGAAATTAATTTTAAAGTAAAAAAAAATAATAACAACCTTCCCTCTAAATGAAACACACCATGCACATGACGCTAATAGAGCATACATTTTATACCGTTTTTACATGCCAACATCAAGAATGCAGTTTCCCTAACACAATCAGAGTATCACACCTCTAGCACTTTAACTACGCCCACATGGTCTAGGACTTCCATAAAGGTATCCGGTGCCGACCTGTCTACTTCCACACAGCCAAGTGCGAGGAGTCTAATGGCGCCAGCAATAAGCCTACCTCCGGTGCAGAGCCATGACCCATCTTCTAGAATTTTAATTAGAATTTGTAAGAAGGACGTCCCACTTTGTACAGGGAAATAAGAACATTTCATACAAAGAGAGACATTTGTATAGTTTAAATCCTGATCTTTTAATTATATTATAGCAAAATTGTTTTATTTTTAAGTCAGTAGCCACCTAAATTTAATTATGATTTCTCTAACACATTGAAATGTGGCTGCACTAAGTTAAAATGTACAGAATTGATTAGGAAAGTTCCTGCAAGCAGATGAAGAATTAATATAATACAGGGAGCCGAGATCAAAGCATCCAAGGTGCCTTTTTCATATTATGATATATATATGATATATTCTACTCCAGGGCTCTACTGCAGCAAACTCACTATACGAGTGCAGTATTTTTCTTCTCCTTCGGAGATTCCTTTTTCTCTGTCTGACAGTTTTAAGGAGGAAGAAAATAAAAACTCCCTTGTCCATTCCAGTAAATCATGAATCGGTCGTTCAGATTTCCAGTGCAGTAAGTGGAAGATTATGTTATACATTATGTTGGAACATTTTTACTCTTTCCTGTCGCTGCACCGTACAGGACCACTGAGGCATTTAGGAAGGACAAAATACTGGTAAAAAATATTCAAAGCCCCAAATAAAAAAATAGATCCCAACCTTTCCTCCCACATTTATGCATATGTTGTATAGAATTTTAAAAAATGATAGATAAATAAAGACATACAAAATACATAATAAAATAAAAATAATAATAATTATAGTGCTATTAATTGTAGCTCCATATTTATTCAAGAACTTTTAAAAAACATAGTTTGTACTTTTATTAATTATTACTAACTAATGCTGGCTCAGTTGGAGCCACCATTTTTGTTTTTGCTTACTTGCTTCTACAGGTGGGTGGGGAACTTGAACAAATGTCAACTTCTATTAAGGAATTGTGAAGGAGTTTCCAGTTAGGACGAATCTGTTGACGAGCAGCTTCTTGCTGTGAAAAAATCTCAAATAAACAACATCAACAAGACAAAAGCTGTCCGCAGTAAAAATATAATACTTACTGTTGAGTTGCATGTTTTTTTCTTACTAATAATAATGTACCCGTTATCGAGTGGAAATGTACTAGTGGTGTCGTCTCTAGAGGCTAAAATGTGAAGTCAAAAGGTTGAAAATATAATAATGTGCGAAAATACTATTTTATAGAAAGCGGGTCAAAAATAGGTAAAAAAAGTAAGCATGTCTAAGATAAACAAGATAAAGATTGAATAAAGCCAAACTGTTTAATCGATATAATCGGCAGACTAGACAGTTTTTTATTTTTATTTTATTGGCTAACAAATACATGTTTCTATGTCCTCATAAGATCTAAAAGGACATGGCAGAAAGTTTGATAATGCATCAAAGAGTATTATAGACCAGGGCGCTGTTCATGCCACAGAGGAAGGACCAGCCTGGACCGGCCAATTAATGGATGCCAGCGGTGAGGTCCTCTCCGCTGGGGGTTTCTATGTATTGGTGTTTAGGGACTCCCTGTGAAAGTGGTGGCTTTTTCAGGATATAGCCAAAGATTGAAGTTAATAAGTATCATCTGTCCTATGTACTGAGTAGGAAAATGGTTTGCAAATGCCTCATGTTTCATCACCATGTCTCAAGTAATCAGCAATACTTAGAGAAGAAGTATTGAGTCTTCATATTACTAGAAATAATGTTCTGCTCCCCATTCCTCTGAGCTCATGAAACAAACAGCACTTTGTCTCAAGCAGAAAGCTATTTTTTACTTTGCAACTGTCACTGTTGCCATAGCAAACCCACAACACCACAGTCA
The DNA here is from genome assembly GCA_027410445.1 of Discoglossus pictus. Lineage (NCBI taxonomy): Eukaryota > Metazoa > Chordata > Amphibia > Anura > Alytidae > Discoglossus > Discoglossus pictus. Next base: position 18,918,088 of record CM050163.1, on the reverse strand, counting down.
TACAAGACATGTACATGAGTCACAGACTCTCTAAAGCTCTGTTACTTAGGAGGACTGAAGGAGTTAAACTCTCTTCTCAGTTAATTTGCTACACCTGAGCAGCCCTGATTTAAGACTGCTCCTGACGTATGTGAGGGGCTGCTTATGCACCAATTGTTTGCAGTTTGTCTGAGCTGGAGAAAGACACACACACACAGTGAGATAGCAGTTCTGCAGCATATGACGCTTAGGAGTAGAGTGGAGAAACTGGAAATATACAGCCAGTGATTTTATAAACAATAGAATCTTTGTTTTGCTCCACCCAGATTTAGCTGGAAGACCAGCTGGTCTATTCTGGAAACTGTTTATCAGTTAAGGCAGCACTTCAGTGGAAAGCTGGGGATATTATTTTCTTTGATTGGTTTGGTTTGTTATATTTGCATAACTGCCTAATTGTATCGAGTCCTCCATCAAAATGCCTGAAACATGGGCAAAAGGCATAAAAGACTGATAACTTGTCAGACACGGTTTGGAAAGAGACAGGTAGTGGGTCTTCAAGGATTTGCTAAATGTTTTTATTTCGGGAGACTGTCCTTACTGTGAAGTGCGTGCAAGATGGGAGAGGGACCAGAAGCACAATTGAGTTGGGAATGTCACTGAATGTTGTGAGGTGTTCCGATTGATGAATTATAAGGAGCCAACTAGGCAGATGGAAGCTGGGACCACCTTGGAAGTTAGCCAGAATGGGGACATATGGCTATTAAAATGAGGGATATACCCCATAAAGATCTAGAGCAGGGATTTTAATGTTAAATACAAGCTGTACTTCAGAGGAAAAGAGTGTTGTTTAGGGGAAGTATTATAATACAAAGTAGAGACAGGAATAGGCACAACTATGAGGAGCTAGGTTGTAGTATTCAGCCCAAGAGTATCCTCCAACCGAAGAGAAGCCTCTGGATCACTGGCCCCGCCTATGAGTAGCACATCATTAATTAACAAATTGCCCTTTAGAAGGTCTATTCCTGCCTTCACCAAAAAGCTCTAGCCTCAGGAAAGCTTATTCTCAAGAGGTAGTTAGTTGTTGATGATATATGTATGTATACATAAAGACAAACACACATATATTTATATATACACTAGCGACTTGCCCGTCAAAAAAATGACGGAATAGATTTGTAAGGGAGGGTAATGCTGTTTGGTACACAAAGTAAGTATTGAGAGCTCTTTGGCGCCAATTGTAAGGTTTGCTTCTGATGGCCCTTTTGGCGCGCATAGGGTAGTTGTGGTTCTGTAAACACTGTTGGCGCTACTTGTGAGTCTCGCGCTGATCGCCTTTATCGTTTATTGTGATTCTGTAATTTTTGTATTTGCTTTTCTCTGTGTATGTATTTTTTAATGTAAATGAATTAATTATTACAATTATAAATGAATATACTTTACCTATTTGTAATTAATATATACAGGAAGCATTGTGCTGAAGAGCTGACAATCTGTTTTGAAGTTCCTGCAGCATACAATATAGATTTGCACTGTTGTTGAGCTGAGCTGTAAGTGTCAGCAATGTGTGCAGTGTGTAGTGTAAATAGGCTGCGTGCGCGAGGGAAGCCGTTTGTTTAGCTGTGTACTTCCCACATTTTTGTAATGGTAATGTTATTAGTTTGCAGTTAGTGTTGTAAAATGGCTGCATTTGTGTATGTGTTAGGCGGGTTTGGAGCATTTAGCGTGCTTCTTAATAGTGTATTCAGTAGGTCGTACGGGCCTGTGTAAAAAACATATGTGCTTGGCGGTGTTGTGTTTTGCAGTGCTTAGGGGTCGTGTAGCCCTCGTTTTCAGTTTTTCGGCGGCCCATTTTTTCTGTCGCTTAGTGGATTATCGAGATGGCGGAAAATCTTTAAATTCTATCGAAATTGGCGTGTAACCTCATTCCCAGATGTCTGGCTGCCCCACCTTGTTGTGTGTGTGTATTTGTTTTTTATTTTATTTTGTATTTAATGTTGTTTTTCTGGTTTTTCGCTGTTCGTGTACCCTTAATATTATATACCATAATAATATATACCATACTTTACATTATACAAAAATATTTTTTTCCTAGAATAGGTTTACATTTGTTTGTTTCTAGCTTGTCTGTGCTTACTATTTATTTGTATTTTGTATTTTATTCCCTAATAGTGATACTAAAAAAAATAAGCAATTTGCTTGACGTTGAGATTAAAATAACTCTAGAAGCAGATTAGAAAAGATAAGATATTTTTTTAGTATAGCCTAAAATGGCAATATGCAGGTATTTCTCTTTCTGATCCACCCAAAACAGAGATTTTTTTTTATTGGTAACCCAGTGTACCAGAGTCCCAAAGACATGGGTTGCTTATGTGGTTCGGTCATTTACCGAAAACCTCCAAACATGGACCCACGGTTTACTATGACATTTCACTAATTGCCTAGAATATTCTAAAGTCTTAAGAAGTTTGGTGTTGTGTTAGTATTCAGATATCCCCTGTATCTCATTTACATGCTCAGTATTTATATGCTTCTCGCACTCAAGAACTACATCAAACTATACCATAAATGTTGATGAATACCTGTCATCGCTTCTCGGCAATTTCATTACGGTAATAAGAAAGTGCGCTCGGTACATTTCTTGGGATTATTGCATCTGTTGGCCTTAGCTCGGAGAGGTATGCAATAATCTGGTATGAATGCACAGCCGGTTTTGTCTTATTGCTTAATTAAAGCAAGATAACTGTATTTCCTGACAGTGTACCTCCGAGCACTTGAAGCCATTATGGCACATTCTGTAGACATATAAACTTGTAATAAAACTCAAGAAAAGTTATCCGGCAACAATTTATACATTTTAAATGCAGCTCATTCCATCCGAACAGTTATTTTTTCTGAGAAATGTTTTCTATTAAGATTGACATTATAAGGAAACTAATCAAAGTGTTCATCGGCGGCAAAGCAAAGACAAAATGCCGTATGTGGACAGGAAAACAAATGTCACAGCTGATACGTTCTTTCCTGAGTGAGTGAGATTGTTTTTCAAACAAAATTTTAAATAGATTTATGATAAATTTAGAAATGAAGGCAACGGGCCAGTGTGGGTTCGCTCTGATTTGTTTTTACCGTTTTTTTAAGATTATTTGTCAAAACAGAAGTATATCAAAGCCAGCTCGATAATTAAATGTAGATAAGGGCAAATAGAGTTACACTTTATAAGCTGCCATAAAGTGGGGAGGAGGGCTGGCTGTTAATTGGATTTGATGTCTGTTTATTGGATTTGATCACTTCATTTAATATAATGAAATAGCATACAAAAGCTCAGGACTATCACCTAGTCTAGGTCATGGCCATTACTGTGGAGGGACCAGAAGAACTGGTCAATAAATGAATCCCACCAGGCACCAGTTGGGACCAGCCAATGAATATTATCTCACTCTCATGTGTGTCTTGGTGCTAGGGATTTCGGGAAGGAGACTACTTCAGGATCTGGGCAGGATGGCATTTAGTATGTGACTCTGTCCCAAGCACTGAATAGGAAATTGCTCGTAATGCATCATGTTCCTCACTATGTCTTAATCACACAGCAATAAGAAAGAGAGAAGTGTTTAAGTATCCATAATGTTAGAGCACTGTGTCTCATGCAGTAAGCTACTGTTCACTTTCCAACTGTCCCGGTTGCTATAGAAATCAGCAACACCACAGCACTTCACTTAAAGATTCTTCCTCATCAAAGCAGTCATCACGAATGGTAAATGAAATTATTACAATATTAATATTAACACATAGGAAAAATGCATTGTGGTGCCTGTGGACACATTTTTCTAAAAATCATCATATTTCCTCACTATGTCTCAATCACACAGCAATAAGAAGAGAAGAAGTGTTATGTACCATAACGTTAGTATAATGTTCTGTTTCCAGCACTGTGTCTCATGCAGAAAGCTACTGTTCACTTTCCAACTGTCCCGGTTGCTGTGGAAATCAGCAAAACACCACAGCACTTCACTAAGATTCTTCCTCATCAAAGCAGTCATCACGAATGGTAAATGCAATTATACAATATTAATATTAACACATAGGAAATGCATTCTGGTGCCTGTGGACACATTTTCTAAAATGCATCATAATTTCCTCACTATGTCTCAATCACACAGCAATAAGAGGAGAATAAGTGTTAAGTATCCATAACAGTATAATGTTCTGCTTCCATTCCTCTGAGCTCATGAGCTAAACATCAATGTGTCTCATGCAGAAAGCTACTGTTTATTTCCCAACTGTCACTGTTGCTGTGGAAATCAGCAACACCACAGCACTTCACTTCAAGATTCTTCCTCATACAAGCAGTCATCACTAATTGTAAATTCAATTATTAGGCCCTCATTCAATTGCTATTTTGCCAATTGAATACGGCTCTAAATAAGCACATAACATATTTTTTTAAAGAAGTTTTTAGTTAGTGAAAACCGTGCTTTTGGATAGATGCTTAATAACTAAAAACTTCTTTAAAAAATATATGTGATGTTCTTATTTAGACCCCTATTCAATTGGCAAAATTGCAATTGAATGAGGGCCTTACAATATTAATATTAACACATAGGAAATGCATTTTGGTGCCTGTGGAAACATTTTCTAAATATTTAATTATATTAATTCTAAATGAGTTGAAACATTTACAACCTTCACTAAAGTATTTGAAGTATTTACGGTATATATCAAATCACCATGAGAATTCACCATCATGGGGTTTAGATTCATGGGGTACTGTGTCCATTAACCTCCTTGTATACCTCTTCTACTATGTCATAGTTATAGCGATTAGGGCCATTTGCTTTGTTTATTAAATACATACCTGCCTTTTTGTTGCATATATGTTTTCAGTGGAGGAGCAAGCACAGTACAAAATATTTGGGGGCAATTTCTCTATAGGGATCAATAAAAAAAATATATAGGTAGATGCACCGGTCACCACTAGGCTCCTACACTGTTGTGTGCCTCAGTGCTTTGCACCAGCTGCATCATCAATAGCTCCACCACTGAAAATTTTTGCTTGTTGCATTTTAGCTGCATTTTCACATTTCCTATCATTTTTAGCTTCATCTTGCGTATATGTAACTCTTCTGCTCGAGGGCCATGTCTCCCTTTTGTCGTTTATAAGAGTTTTTGATATACCATTTTCAGCCAGTGTATTTTAGAGGATGTTTATATTGCTATTTTGTTCTAGTGCCCTCAATGTAAACCCTGTATAAGGTTCAAATCCAGCCAATATACTTCCATTACTTTAGGCTTCTTCTAAAGCAACTATCACTGGGCGTTGACTCGTGTAACCTCTTTCACACATTCTGTTTTCTTGCTGAATTTTTCGATAGATCTAAAAAGCAATATACAATTTTTTTAAAGTTTGTAATTCTTTCAATATAACTTCTACAAACATCATAACTACATTTTTTAACATAGAATTAGGAAACATGTCAAGTCCTTGTACACCAGTGATCTACATAAGTAATTATAAATGATTAAATTATAAATTCTACTGAAACAAAATTATGGAGGGAAGCTGTTTATATTTTTAATGTGTTTCAGAATTGACGTAGGTATAGGCATTTTGGTTATCATTTATGTAATTTTGAAAGACAGCTTTCCACACTCTGAGACAGTCATCCCATTATAGAGAGTTTAAGCAGGAATGATCCAGCTTGTAAGATAAATAAGGCCATAATATGTGACTACTACAATGCATGTTGTAAAAACATTGGTGATTTTATGGAGGCGGTATGTAGAATTACACAGATTAAGACTAAAGTATATACCTAGGGACCCCATCTGGATCTTTATCTTGTTGTGGTATAGCCGTTAGCTCTACCATGTATTGTCACCCAATATAGGCTGGTAATAGCAGATACTTCAAAAAAATTTTACTGTCCACTGGAGAAGGAACTGGCAGCCCACTCCAGTATCTTTAAAAAAAAAGCATATGGCTACGTACGACTAGAGACATAATGATAGATATGCCTAATGTGCTGTGATCCATAGGGTCATGGAGAGTCGACATGACATACCTACTAAACAACCACAACAACAACAATACTTTATGTCCCAAATGTTCTGCACATTACCCATCTGTGAAAAACCCAGACCATAGAGATTTACAGCATGTAAGTTTCTATGTCCTGAACAACCTTAGAGGGATATCTAAGTTTCATGGATTATGAATGCATCTGGTGGAGGAGAATCAGACTTGTATGAAAAAAAAATGTTTGCATGAAAAAATACCAAAATAAACATTTAAACACTTACCTTGAAGTTAGCAAAATCTATTGTAATTTCTGACAGTTTAAAATTAAGGTTAACACCCCCTCCAGTTTGTTTTGGCTAATCCGGTTAGAGAAAGATTTCCGACATAGCACTATGTTAGTTGCTATGGCAACACCACACAGCATAGCCAGGAAGCAGGGATGAGTCATATACCAGCAGTGACAACACTGCTCTACTATTGGCTGTGGTGCAAAGCAGCATGGGATATGTAGCAAAGGAGCCTTGAAAATGTAGTGTATCACTGACATTTGACAGGAAGCTGCAAGGAGGAATCTGTAAGAAGATTGGCTGAACAAGCAACAGCAGGTAAATAGTGTGTTAATATTGCTTCCCAGGTGCTGCATGCTGATTGGGGGGCACCAGGAAGTTGTGTAGACACCCCCTGGGGGTGTCAATATAATCATTAGAAGGATTTTAAGATATTAAAAAAAATTAAATAAATTATGAGATGTGCTGCATACACATAGACAGCTTTTTGCAGAAATGTATTAATCCAGCTCACTTAGATATCCCTTTAATGTGTAAACTATAGAGTAAACTATGTACCAAATAAAATTAATTTACAGTTTAGAAATATTAACTTTGAAGTTATATCGTTGGTATCGGTCAACAAAAATTTGAAAAAGGCCTCAATTTAAAAATAAAAAACTGTGATTTTAAACATGAAAACATAAATACAATTCTCAAACATTACCAGTTTCATTGTCATCAAATGACACATTCAGTGAGGTTCTGCTTGTTTTGGCTTCCTTGGCTATATGCTTTGAACAGATGTATTACGTACAGAGCTTTTTTCACAGATGCATTAAATATAGTTCTGTTGCATTGCAGGTGTGTGTGTATGAGTAGCTATATAAAATATATAAAGTGTGTGCAAGAGCGAGCATGAAAGACAATATTAAAGGATGTAATTACATTAACCCTAAATGAAATGCAATATTTAAAACCTTCACTAAAGTATTTGCAGTCTTCGTAGTATTTACTAATGTATGTATCCTCTCAACTCATTAAGCTTCATGATGGTCAGCTAACTATGGGCTCTATTTAATTGTCCAAATCGCAATTACATGAGCCCGTAATGGAGCCAATAAATGTTATGAATAGTGAATTTAGCATCTTTAGCATCTTGCATTCTAATTGCGAGTTACAGGCTCAAAAGCACTACGGTTGTCCTATCTCCACCATTGATTTTTCAAGACCACAAATGTTACCAGTGCTAAAGACTCAAAATCGATATTCAGTTACAAACGTTCATGTAGCTCACAATTGCCTTCTAACCCGTAATGGCAAATTTATAAAAAAAAATTCTATGAGTACTAGATAGGACTTTCAAGTGGGTTAAACAACTGTTCGTAACACTGTAAAAGCAAATAAACACACACTACTATACTCAAAAATAATGGGAGAGCAATGTAAGGCATTATAATTAATTGCACAGCAGTCTCCAGCTTGCAAATCTGCAATAAAAGTAATTATGTTTAAGTTTTATTTCCATGTTCCGTGTTCTTCTCTTGGGAATCCTATCTTCTCATGATATGGCCAAAATATTTTAGCCTCAGCCTCATGATCATACCTTCCAGTAATCAGCTTGTCTTGATTTCCTGTAGTACTGATTTATTGGATCTCCTTTCAGTCCAATTGGTTCTAAGCTGTTTTCTCCAACACCACAATTGAAAAGTATAAATTTGTCTTTATGGACCAGCTTTACATATGTATGTTACTACTGGGAATACCATAGTTCTAACTATGCAGACCTTTCTTGCTAATGTAATATCTTTACTTTTTAATAGCTTTTTCAGACTTGCCATAGCTTTCCTCCCCAGAATAAATTGTCTTTTAATTTCATGCCTGCAGTCACCATCTGCAGAGATCTTGGATCCCAGGAAAAAAAAACTGTCACTGCCTTCACTTCTTCACCATCTATTTTGCCAGGAACTGAGATTGCGACTTTGCGCATGATGTATGCGTATAAGTTGAATAAAAGAGGTGACAATATACAACCTTGTCGCAATTCTTTCCTGATCTTAAACCATTCTGTTATTTAATGTTCAGTTCTGACTGTGACTTCTTGATCCACAAACAGATTCCTCAGGAGGCTGATGAGATGATCTGGTACTCCCATCTCTTTAAGAACGGGCCATATTCTTTTGTGATCCACACAGTACAAGGCTTTAGAATAGTCTTTGAAGCAGAAATAAAATAAAAAATTCGATCTCTCTTGCTTTCTCTATTATCCAGCGGACATTGGCAATTTGATCTCTTGTGCCTCTTCCTCTCTGGAACCCAGCTTGCACATCCGGTAGTTCCTGGTCCATATATTGTTGGAGCTGATCTTGTAGGATCGTAAGCATTACTTTGCTAGCATGTGAAATAAGTGCAATTGTTCGATAATTGGAGCACTCTTTAGCATTTACCTCTTTTGGGATTGAGATGTAGACTGGCCTTTTCCAATCTATTGCAAACTGCTGAGTTCTTAAAATGTGTTGGCATAAGGCAAGCAAAACTTTCACAGCATCATCTTGTAGACTTTTAAATAGTTCACATGGGATTCCATCAACTCCTGCAGCCTCATTATCAGCAAGGCATCCTAGGGTCCATCTAACTTTTCTCTCCAAGTTTTCTGACTCTACTTCTTTCCAAAATTTACTGAGGTCATCCTGTTGTTAAGATCTTTCCTGTATAGATCTTCAGTGTACTCCTGTCACCTCTTCTTTATCTGATCGGCTTCAGTTAAATCCCTACCATTTTTGTCTTCTATCACGCCCACTTTGACATGAAATGCCTTTGAGATCTCCAATTTTCTTGAAGAGATTTCTTGGCCTACCCATTCTGATATCTTCTTCTATCTCTTTACATCGCTCATTGTAGAATGTCTCCTTGTCTCTTCTTGCTATCCTCTGGAATTCTGCATTCAGTTGGACAAATATTTTCTTATCTTCACTACCTTTCTCTTTCCTTCTTTCCCGTGCTACTTTCAAGGCAGCCAGTTTGCCTTCTTAGTTTTCGTATTTTGGAGATATTCTTTGTTTCTGTTTCCTGGATAATGTCACAAACTTCTGTGCAAAATTCTTTATGCATTCTATGTTCCATGTCTAGTCCCTTAAATGTATTATTATTTACCTCCACTGCATATTCGCAAGGGATATTTTTATCTATTATCTGCTAGATCTGATTTTCACTCTTTTCTTCAGTTTAATTCTGAACTTTATAATAAGAGGCTCATGGTCTGAGCCACAGTTAGCCCCAGAAACCTTTTTTTTTTTGCTGACTGTATAGAGCTCCTCCATCTTTGGCAATTTCTCTGTTGTCCATCTGGTCACGTCCATGTGTGGAGTCGTCTCTGAGGCTGTTGGAAGAGGATGTTCACTATGACCAGAGAATTATCTTGTCATAATTCTACTAATCTCTGACCTGCTTCATTTTGTACTCCAAGGTAAATCTTCCTGGTGTCTTTTGGTTCCCCACTTTAGCACTCCAATCTCCTATGATGAGAGTAACATCTTTTCTTGGTGTTATATCTATAACATGTTGAATGTCTTCGTTGGACAATTTTAGCCTCTTCAGCCTCTTTCAATGGTTGGAGCAAATGCTTTGCTCACTGTGATGTTAAATGGCTTGCATTGGAATCTAATTGAAATCATTCTGTCATTTATTGGGTTGTAACTGATCACTGCTTTGGCCACTCTTGATTGTCTATGAGGGCTGCTCCATTTCCTCGGCGGGATTCTTGACCACAGTAGAAGATCCGGTGGTTGTCTGATATGAATGGCCACATTGATGTCCATTTGAGTTCACTAATTCCTAGGATATCAATGTTTAACCTTGTCATCTCATGACCACGTCCAGTTTGCCCGGGATCATAGTTCAAGTATTCCAAGTTCCTATGCAGAATTCTTCATTTTTGCAAAAAAAACTTTTCCTTTCCCAAAAATATGTGTAAATGGTCAGATCACTGCTAGGGTGATCAGATCATATATCTACAAAGAATAATTATCTGCCTCTTCTCTAATAAATTGAAAGACCCCCTTGCTCAAAGCAGCCGTAAGCTCCTACTCTGTGCTTTGCACCGGTTGCACCAGCAGTAGCTCCACCACTGCATATTTTCTTGATTCATTTTTAGTTGTTGTTTTCATGTTTCCTATAATGTTTAGCTTCATCCTGCTTCAAAAACACGTATATGTAGCTCTACTGATTGAGGACCATTTCTCCCTTTTGAGGGATATCAGAGTTCTTGATATACCATTTTTTTGGTTTTCCTGCTGAATTTTTTCAATATATCTAAAAAGAAACATCAAATATTAAAGTTAACTTAGATAAATATATCTTCTACAAACTCACAACTAGATTTTTAAGAAGGATGGAGGATTAGAATTTTTAAAACAAGTCAAGTCTTTCTACACCAGTGATCTCTATAAGTGTAATTATAAATGATTATTTGATACATTCCACTGGAGAAAAAATGATGTGCAAAAGCTGTTTATATTTTTGAATTCTTCCCAAATGTACTTAGCTACAGGCATTTCAGTTATTATGTGTGCAATTTTTAAAGACTGAACCACACTCTGACCATGGATATAAAGATGTTCTGGTGTGTTACAGTCCATGAGTTAGAAATGACTGAACAACACAAAAGAAAAAAAAAAAAAAACATGCATAGGACCCATTCTGGGAGTGAATGGGCTTGTGTACCTCAATGAAGCTGTGAGGAATACCATGTAGGTCAACCAAGATGGGCAGGTCATAGCAGAGAGGTCAGTCCACTGCAGAAGGAACTGACAATCCACTCCATTATTTTTGCCAAGAAAATAATATGGATATGTACAGACAATAGATGGGCCTGTCATGCTGTGGTCCATAGGTCATAGAGATTTGGAGATGACTGAATGACTAAACAACAACAACAACAATATATCTAGGATGTGCACTGATAATGTCTTTTGCACTTTATGCCCAAACAGCTCTTTCACCCATCTGTAATTAGGCATGAAACCCAAACCATAGAGATACACAGCATGTAGGCTTGAGTGGTGGGTCTCTATGACCTGACCTGACCAACCTTAATGTATAAACCATAGAATAAACTATGTACAAAATAAAACTAATTCACAGTGTAGATATATCAACATTGGAGGTTAGGGAGGTACTATCAGTCAATAACAATGTGAAAAAATATTGATTTAAAAATTAAAAACTATGATTTTGTCCATGTCTCCCTTTTGCAGGAGTTCTTGATACACCATTTACATACAGTGGCCCTCATTCAATTGCGATTAGGCTAATTGAATAGGGGTCTAAATAAGCACATAGCATCTTTTTTTTAAAGAAGTTTTTAGTTAGTGAAAACCTTGCTTTTGGATAGATGCTTACTAACTAAAAACTTCTTTAAAAAAAAGATGCTATGTGCTTATTTAGACCCCTATTCAATTAGCATAATCGCAATTGAATGAGGGCCAGTGTATTTTAGTGGGTGTTTATATTGCTAATTTGTTAGCCTCAATGTAAACCCTATTTAAGGTTCAGATCCAACCAATATACTTTCATTACTTTATGCTTCTTCTAAAGCAATTATCACTGGCGTAGATAACCTCTTTTCTGTTTTTTTATGGAGAATTTCTAAAAAGAAACATCAAATATTTAAGTTAATATATCTCCTACAATGTCATCCGTATATTTTTTTTCACGGAGGACTAGAATTATAAAACATGCCGAGACAGTCAAGTACTTGGACGCCTGTGAGCTACATAAGTGTAATTATAAGTGATTAGGAAAGATGCTTATATTTTCAAATTCTTCTAGAATTGACTTAGTTCTAGGCATTTCTCTTATGGATCATTTCACCACATAGGAAGTGACTTCATCATAGAGGTCTTTGTAGTGATTTACTAACTGTTTATCTCTGGGTGAATTTATTCAACTACTTACAGCTTTTAGCCAAAACATTCAGGCATTATTATAAGAAATATTATCCATATTATCTATCAGTATCTATAACATATAAGATGCTCTCATTAATGATAAGATTCTGTCACAAATGTCCCTTTGTTTGGCTTGAAAAAGCCAATCAGACCAATTTGTATCCTCAAATACAGGATATCTTAGCTGGAGGCTATCAGGACAAGTTGCAGAAATTATATTCTGATTAAAAAAAATAAACACCTTCCTTCTAAATGAAACACATCATTCATGTGAGTCTCCAACAATTCATAAAATGTATTTTTCAGGTCACAGTTTTATACAGTTACTGCACCAACCAGCAATGGGCCACTTCCTTGGGCAGACATACATTTTCAACATTATTCCCCCTTTGAAATACCCCATGTGGGCAACGTCTGTCTCCAAGGGAATAGTGGTAGAAGACCGGTACAGTCAGGGGACTATATGGTTCAGTTTACCTTCTACCTAGCCACCTTCCCCTCGGATAGAGATACTCTTATTTAGATGGAGGGAAGTAAGCTAAGGGATTTGTGGTGGACCTGGGGTGTATTTACTTTTTGGGGCAGGCCAGGATTTACACAAAAATACTAGACATTCAGGCTCCTATTAGAATGAATGAAGAGTCAGAAACAATGGCTAAGGTTACATGCTCCTTATTTGTGGTTAACCACAAGGAACAGCGTAGTATCAGTTGCAGAGCATTTGACATCAATTAACCTTTGTCTATTGAAACAAGTGTTTCATGATGTTTTCACAGCCTTTTTAATTATACTTGATGGCTTAATCATGTTTTTGAATCCCCCATAGAAGTCTATGGTGTCAATTCTCCAACTTGATGCAAGTTTGAATCCAGACCATACCTGGTACTGAGATTGAACAGGGTGTCGCTATTGACTACTGGTTGCCTTTAAAGTGCTACTAACCCCACAATATTTTTTATTGGCCCTGCATGATAGTTACACCTCAAACCCCTTTTTGCACATGGGGCAATCATTCAAAAGTACAGAAATAGCACAGAGCCCTTTAGATCATATAAGTTGGTGGAATTAACTTTTGGAGTCATAGGGCATACAACCAGAGCATGGTGCCAATTTTATACAAGAAAATTACTTTAAAATGTCATTGCCCCGTTCAGCAGTTCTTATGGCCATTGGCATAGCTGTCGAGTTTGGTAGCCACATGGACTAGTGTCCATCTATGACCATTTTCAACCCAAAAGAGTCCATGAGTTCAAGGGTCAAGACTGATTCATTTTGGCTAGAGCTCAATTATATCTACTCTATATCTATTCTAGCCTGTGCACCTTGCTTGTGTCTGGCAGGGACATTTAGTAAGCTTTTGGGGTCAGTTTTACTAACCTTAGAGATAGGTTATTTTATTTAGTCCTTTACGGTGTATGATTCATTATGGACTTCCACCATATTACTTATTAAGTATTTTTAATTATCAATAATGATTGTGAGTTGTATCTCTTACTTCTTCTCCAGTTTGTTTAGCTGCTGTTTGCACACATATTTTAAATGTCGAAGGTATATAGAAGTTTCCTGGGTTTCAAATGTTTCCTAAAAAACAGCCACTGATTAGTAGAAATGTTTTGCATTTTTATGTGCTGGGTACTGCTATCTGGATTCCTCCCCACCCCCATATGACACTTACATAACAGTGGGTACAGGTTGCACGGCATGTTTGATCAGATTTTAACCTCCAGCGGAAGTCCTATCAGTCACATGGCTTATGGGGCAACAGCCGAAATTTTCCACAATGATACAGGGACAGAGAGAAAAAACACCAGCAGCAACAGTGCTGCAGGGAACAGACAACCTGTTGTAATCTAGTGTGAATGTACTGCACAGATTGGCACGTTAGAAACTATTATGTATTTTCAAATAAGAGTCTGACTACATATCCCAGGCAGCTTTGCAGCACTGACAGCAACCCCAGATTTTGATGCAAATATTTCAGCCTCTGCTTCCTCCTGATTGGCCAAAACAATTTTTGAATCTTATGCTAATTTAGTCAGGGTTAGGAGAGGGTGTTAACCCAGATTTTCAACTGTCAAAAACAAACTGCAAAACAATTTGTTAACTTCAAGATAAGTGTTAAATGTTTATTTTGGTATTTTGTCATGCAAAAAAATGTTCACATACACTACTTATTCTCCTCTAGCAGATGCATTCATAATCCAGCAAATTTAGGTATGCCTTTAATTAAATTGATTTAACATAATATTTATGTGCTGGGTACTGCTATCTGGATTCTTCCCCTACCATAAGACACTTACATAACAGTGGGTACAGGTTGCACAGCATGTTTGTTCAGATTTTAACCTCCAGCGGAAGTCCTATCAGTCAAATGGTTTATGGGATCACAGCCGAAATTTTCCACAATGATACAGGGACAGAGAGAAAAAACACCAGCAGCAGCAGTGCTGCAGGGAACAGACAACCTGCAGGGTTGTGATCTAGTGTGAATGTACTGCAAAGATTGGCACGTTAGAAACTATTATGTATTTTCAAATAAGAGTCTGACTACATATCCCAGGCAGCTTTGCAGCACTGACAGCAACCCCAGATTTTGATGCAAATATTTCAGCCTCTGCTTCCTCCTGATTGGCCAAAACAATTTTTGAATCTTATGCTAATTTAGTCAGGGTTAGGAGAGGGTGTTAACCCAGATTTTCAACTGTCAAAAACAAACTGCAAAACATTTTGTTAACTTCAAGGTAAGTGTTTAAATGTTTATTTTGGTATTTTGTCATGCAAAAAAAAAATGTTCACATACACTACTTATTCTCCGCTAGCAGATTCATTCATAATCCAGCAAATTTAGGTATGTCTTTAATTAAATTGATTTAACATGAAAGGCGATTATAATGGCCCTAAACGATAATATTGTCTTAAAAAAATTGAAGTGTGCTAGTAAAAATCCTATTTTGCATATATCAGTATTAAGACTTTTGTAACTGTAAAAAGAATAGATGATAACACAGAATGAAAGTTCTCAGTTAATTCCTCAAATTGATATTAATCCGGCTGCAAAGCAATTTAAGGCATATTAAGGAAATTAAGTGATTCTAAAAAGTGATGACAAACTACAAAATGATTCAATATTGCTGGTGAAAGTGGTCAATAAAAGATGTAAGAGTGGGAAATCTTCAGCCGGCCACAATTCCCTGCAATGCATATGAAAGCAAATCTGCAAAAACAGCTTCAGATATAATTTTAATGGGAAATGTTGCTTGATAAAATACACACCGGAGGCATACTAATGCGTTATATTTATTGTAATTCAATGGATGTGACAAGAGGCAGACTCGTTGAACTTTACAAGAAGATGTGCATGACGCAAGGATATCATTTAGGAAAATGCTATAAAATACATTTTGGAAATAATCATGTATAAGTACAAGGTGATTGCTATTAAAAACCGCAACTTTCAGAGAAGGGTATTTTTAAATATTAAACCTCTATTATAATAAATAATAGACCACGTCTGTGAAGAACTGTTGAAGCTGGCAGATTGCGCACCACCTACTTTTATTCAGAAGCCGAATAAAAACATCGGAGAGGCAGAAATGACTGAAAGTGGTTTAAATAATGACATTTTATGAAAAAGTTCTTGTAGTCTCTGATTCTAAATACTATCAACCAATATTAATATTCGGTGTAACATGACGCAAAACAGTAAAGTTGGATGTTTTTAAAGGATTTGGATTTTATTTGATGGAATAGGTTTGGAAAATTAAAATGTTTAGAGAAAAGGACAAAGTTTAATAGGCTGTATGTCTCTGCACTCGTGGTTCTTGATTGTTTTGTGATTAAAATTAAAACATAAATATTGTAAAATATTATAAATTATTGAAACAACGAAAAGATAAAAAATATATTTATTACGAAGAACAAACAAAACAAAAAAAAATTAGGGTTGTAGGCCCAATCAGCCCCTGGCACCTGCCTGTCTCCTCCCCAGGAAGTGAGGGGCTCAGAGTTCAGCGGAGGAGGGCGCTGAGTCCCCCAGAAAGCAAGAAAATATAATTTGAGTTTGCTTGAATATTAAAAATTATTTAAAGTTATAATGTTTTTATTTTTGCTATATTCTTGTAATTCAACCAATTGGGTTCCAAATTTAAATAATGAGGTCAAGGGTCAAAATGATAGCATATGGAGGGCATTGCTATGCAATAACTGTCCTCTATGGGCTTGATCAATTACGCTTGCTGCAACATGTTGTTGTTCAGTCGTTTGTTGTGTCCGACTCTCCATAGTCCTATGAACTGTAGCTGATCCATAAAGTTTTCTTGGCAAACATACTGGAGTTGTGAGTTTCTTCTCCAGTGGACCTCCAATTTATTGTTTGCAAAGGCAGATCTAAAAGGTTCTTTGTGGACCTGACAAATGGGAGAGCATATCACTGAACAGCTCTTGTGTCAGACCTCTCTGCTATGACCTAGGAGACCCTACATGGTATAGCTCACAGCTTCAATAAGGTACACAAGCCCCTTCACATCAACAAGGTAGTGATCAAGGAAGGGCTACCACATGTACAAGTCTCAAAAGGTATTGAGGCTCAGTGGGTCTTAAATCAATGAATATGCCCAATGGGATGTAACCATAGTAGACCACAGTAGCTAATTAACAATTCAAACCACTCAAAAAATAATTAGCTAAGTTACACATGAAAAAACAAAGTTAAATGTTAGGGATCATAATTGTGAAGCTTATTATCTCTGTTTATTTCCTTAAGGAAGTTTTAGTTTATATATCGTATAAAACTGTTCTCTCTCCTTCCCTATCCCTCCCCTCTCTTCTCTCTCCCTCTCCTTGTTCTCCCTCCCATGCCTCTCTCTTTCCCTCTCTCTCTTTCCCTCTCTCCGTCCTTCTCCCTCCCTCTCCCCCTGCCCTCTTTATCTCCCTCTCTCTTTCCCTCTCACTCAATCTCTCTCTCTCCCTCTCTTTCTCCCACCTCCAATAGTAAATAGAATCCATATGTCACCCTATAATGTAAACTATAGTCATCTCACCTCAACAGTTATTATAATATGTCATATGCATACTCCATCAAATAATAAGAATATGAATATATAATTATTGGTGTGTGTCAAATATATATATATATATATATATATATATATATATACAGTACACTAGAAACGTCCCGTCATTAATGATGGTATCATATAGTATCTTTAATTGTCTGTCTCGGTCTGCCCTCTCTGTCTCTTTGTGCCACTCCCTCTCTCTCCCACCCACTCCCTCTCTCTCTCCCTCCTCCTCCCTTTCCCCCTCTCTCTCCGTCTCTCCCTCCCTCTCTCTCTCTCCCACTCGTTTTTCCTCCCCTCTCTCTTCTTCCTCTCCTACCTCTCTGTCCCTCCCTCTCTCTCTCCTCTCTTTCCCTCCCCTCTCTCTTTCTCTCCATCTCTTCCCCTCTCTCTCTCCATCTCTCTGTCCCTCTCTCTCCCTCACTTTCTTTCTCCCCTCTCTCCCTCCCTTCTCTTTCTCCCCTCTCTCTTCTTCCTCTCCTACCTCTCTGTCCCTCCCCCTCTCTCTCCTCTCTTTCCCTCCCCTCTCTCTTTCTCTCCATCTCTTCCCCTCTCTCTCTCCATCTCTCTGTCCCTCTCTCTCCCTCACTTTCTTTCTCCCCTCTCTCCCTCCCTTCTCTTTCTCCCCTCTCTCTTCTTCCTCTCCTACCTCTCTGTCCCTCCCCCTCTCTCTCCTCTCTTTCCCACCCCTCTCTCTTTCTCTCCATCTCTTCCCCTCTCTCTCTCCATCTCTCTGTCCCTCTCTCTCCCTCACTTTCTTTCTCCCCTCTCTCCCTCCCTTCTCTTTCTCCCCTCTCTCTCCCTCCCCTCTCTTTCTCCCTCCCCTTTCTCTCTTCCTACCTTTCCCTCTCTCTCCCCCCTCTCCCTTCCTCTATATCCCTTTCCCTTCCTCTCTCTCCCTCCTCATCCCCCTCTATCTCTCCCTCCCCTCTCTCTCGCTAGTAAATATAATCCATATATCACCCTAGAATGTAAACTATAGTCATCTCACATCAACAGGTATTATCCCTGTTATCCCGCACCCACGGGGACACCTGTAGTTGCCGGTTAATAGGGGGTACCCCAAAAAATCATCTAAACGACCAATAAACCCCCAAAACCCCTCAAAATGCCTTCAAAATGGCATTAGCACCTAAACTGGCCAATTTAGGCCCAGAAAAAATAATTAGAAAAAAAGTTATAATTTTTTTTCCAGCAGTCTCGAACTCCAGATAGTGCCGGATAGTGCCAGTTATGCCGGTTTAGCGTGAGTAAATTTAAAACGGGAAATTGATACCGGTGCCGGTTGCTTGAAAGTCCTGGTTAGTTGGGTGCCGGATTTATCAACTTGCCCATCTCTTTCAACTCTCTCTCACTCCCTCTCTCCCTTATCCTCTGTCCACTACCACCTCTCTCTAATAACCTCCACCTCTCTCTACCTCCCTCTCGCTCTCCCTCCCTCGCTCTCTCTACCTCTCTCTCCCTCCCTCTCCCCGGGCACATCTGCTGCCTCCAATGCACACACGTAAATATGACGCAATATATATATATATATATATATATATATATATATATATATATATATTGTTACAGGTACGTGTATCATCAATCTTTTACAAAAGAAACATTTTTAGTACTGTTATGCCAATTAAATGAAATAATAAACGTGATAATTCATGCCCACAGACAACATTACCATTTGAGTCCCATTGCTTTATAAAAAAAAAATTTTTGGAATGTGTCAGTTATGTGTGTAAATGTTTATGCACTTCAAATATATCCGTGTTTAATATAAACAAAAACAAAAACAAAGTAATCCAGAGACATTCTATGTGTTAAGAGACTGAACTATTAAAGCTGGTGATTAATAATTATACACAAACCAGACACTTGTCAAGAGATTAAATACAATGCAGATAAAGATGTTATGATTCAAGAGATAAATGGTACCCTTTATATACTGATGAGAGCTATAGTATTAGGCTCTATTTTTTCTAGACAATTATAAGTATAGAATCACCGTTTTATAGTGCTCTCAATGAGAGTATACGTATAATATACAAGGAAAACACTGAGCTGATCTTGAACTCATCTTTTTGATACAAGTGTTTTTATAGGAGATATAATATTTAACTTGGCCTTAAAGCCTTTATGATTACTACCTTATGGTGTGAGATTGTTTTCAATAGCACATACAGTGCCTTTCAAAAGTATTCACCCCCCTTGGCATTTTTCGTGTTTTGTTGTCTCACAACCTGGAATTAACATGGATTGTTTGAGAATTTCCATCATTTAATTTACAGAACATGCCACAACTTTGAAGAATTATTATTTTTTTTATTGTAAAGCAAACATCAAATAGGACAAAATAACAGAAAAAGTCAATGTGCATAACTATTCACCCCCCTAAAGTCAATACTTTGTAGAGCCACCTTTTGCGGCAATCACAGCTCCAAGTCGCTTTGGATAAGTCTTTATGAGCTTGCCACATCTTACCACTGGGATTATTGCCCATTCCTCCTTGCAAAACTGCTCCAGCTCCTTCAAGTTGGATGGTTTGTGCTTGTGAACAGCAATCTTTAATTCTGACCACATATTTTCTATAGGATTGTGGTCTGGGCTGTGACTAGGCTATTCCAACACATTTACATGGTTAGCCCTTAAACCACTCAAGTGTTGGGTCATTGTCGTGCTGGAAGGTGAACCTCCGTGCTAGCCTCAAATCACGCACAGAGTGGTACAGGTTTTGCTCAAGAATATCCCTGTATTTAGCACCATCCATCTTTCCCTCAACTCTGACCAGTTCCCCAGTCCCGGCTGCTGAAAAACATCCCCACAGCATGATGCTGCCACCACCATGTTTCACTGTGGGGATGGTGTTCTTTGGGTGATGTGATGTGTTGGGTTTGCGCCAGACATAGTATTTTCCTTGATGGCCCGAAAAGTTCATTTTTAGTCTCATCAGACCAAAGCACCTTTTCCATACATTTTGGGAGTCTCCCACATGCCTTTTTGCAAACTCAAAACGTGCCATTTTGTTTTTTGCTGAAAGTAATGGCTTTCTTCTGGCCACTCTGCCATAAAGCCAAACTCTATGGTGCCTACGGCTTATTGTCGTCCTATGTACATATACTCCAGTCTCTGTGTGGACCTCTCCAGCTCCTCCAGGGTTACCTTAGGTCTCTGTGCTGCCTCTCTGATTAATGCCCTCCTTACCCGGTCCCTGAGCTTTGGTGGGCGGACGCTTGGTCTTCTTTCTTTCCAGCAAACCATTAATAGTACATTGTTATGATACCAAATTAATCAAATTATTGAGGCCATATTAGCACCATTACAAAGTAATAATCTTACTAAGGAAATACTATAGTCAAAACTCAAAATAGTTATTTTCTGATTTTCCTACATTTATACTGAAAGTTGCAGAAGGAACTTTTCTTTCCAGAAATAGAAGCTTCACATTGTAAAGTCAATGGCTTATTAGATCATATTCCTTACACCACACAATCAAATCACTTTCCATTTCACTTAACCCTATTTTAAGAGTTTAATATTCCGCTGTCTCCCTAACTGAACATACGCCTGGCTACAGATTCAAATCATTTGTTTCTAGAAATATGAAATCACCTTGTCAGTCTCAATCCCTGACTCCTCTAAGCTGATAACCATTATTGTTGGGTGGGGATGGGATTTATTCAGTTCAGTACTTTAATGCATCAGTTTTACCAAAAGGCTTCTATTTTACAATTATTACATTTTTCTAAAGCGACATTCCACAAATTGCCATTATGATCTCGTTATGCCAGAGGAAATTAGACAATCTGTGGCTATATATAGCACAATCCTCAGTAAAATCAATGGCAACTTTATCAAATGTGAGCACAATGCACTAGGCCTAGCATACTCCCATATCCCTGTATGCAATTCATCTATCTATATAAACCCCTTCCCATGACAGGGAAAGGGGTAAAAAAAAAAAAAAAAATTAATGAGGTGGTTAAAACCCCTCTGCATAAGCCCAAATAAACCTATGAGTTCGGGTATCGCTCTAGAACTAATCAGCATCCGAGGAAGCCATCAGGCCCCCTTTCTGCTCACCCCTGTGCTGCGGTTGGACCCTATTAATCTCTCTACCTACCTCTATTTGGACCCCCATGGTATTCTATCTCCATAGCATAGAGGGACAACAGCTGGTAGCAGATTTATATTAAGTGCCACGGAGGGCCTTATGGACTCACATGATTATAAGGTAGGTTACCATGAGGATCCATTAGGACCGCCAAATTAAAGTGGTTAGTTTTAGGTGCCATGAGGTTCTATGGGAATCCCATGGTCAGAGCTTTGAATACCATTGGGGTCCATGTAATAGCTACAGTATTCATTATGGTAGCCAATTTGAATAGAGCTATTGTAAAGTTTAAAGATTATGCCATAAGACATTGCATTGTCTTGGTGACTGAAACCCAAGGACTTTATTTAATTTTTTAATTTTCCTTTTTTTAGTTTCCTTTTTTTAGTTTCCTTTTTTTATTTTGCATTTTTTATTTAATGATTTTATTTAATGATAAACCTACACCAGTCAAACAGGACAACCTTCTGGTGGCGAGTACTGATAAACCTATACCAGTCAGAGCAGAACAACCTTCTGGTGGTGAGTACATATAAACTTACACCAGTCAGAACAGGAAAACCTTCTGGTGGTGAGTATTGATGAGACTACACCAGTCAGAGCAGGACAACCTTCTGGTGGTCAGTACAGATAATCCTATACCAGTCAGAACAGGACAACCTTCTGGTGGTCAGTACAGATAAACCTACACCAGTCAGAGCAGGACAACCTTCTGGTGGTGAGTATTGATGAGACTACACCAGTCAGAGCAGGACAACCTTCTGGTGGTCAGTACAGATAAATCTATACCAGTCAGAATAGGATAGCCTTCTGGGTAGATCATGTCTCATCCCCTGAACAGCTTACAGGGTGTGGAGAGAAGCTCGTCTATTGGAAGCTACAATGCTAAGTTCAAATCTAAGTTATAAAAGGCACACTGAATGTATTTTTGTCAAATACAGAATTATTACAAAGCAACTAATATATAAATAAATGGAAATTTATTTCAGTAACTCACCAAGAGAAGAAACAAAACATGCGGTTAATTTAATAGCTAAAGACATGATGTGGTTTCTTGCTTCATGCAGCATCTTCATTGGAAGTGACCTATCCATCTACTCTTTGAATGCCATTCAGTGTGGTTGTCCAGGAGAACATGAGAATCCTTGCTTTATTTTCTATCAATGAGTAAGGCACACTAGCCAGATATTGGGGTATCAGCTTCGGTTATACCTTCCAGATAGGAGAAATCAGTTGAGGATTTTCTTCTCTATTGTGGTCATTGTTATCACTAGTTCCAATTCTGACTTCTCTCCGTGTTGGTTTATCCAGGTGTTGGCTAATTTATCCAATGGGAGTCTTATTTTCAAGTGAGGCGATATTTGAGTGCAATAAAGTTTTTCAATTTGATTTGGTACTCTTTTTTTAGAATTTCAGGCACTCACAGAGATTTCCAAGTGAGCTTCAGCGAGCTTTGATATCATTCCACTAGCAATGTGTTAGCAATTTAAAATAGTTTTTTTATGGCAAAACTACTGAGGATAACTGCATTAGGGATATTTGGAGCACTCGGATGGTATTTCTCGGAGGTTAGATTTACGTGTGATGGGATCGCTCATTGGTGTTGTACAAGTCAACTTCACTCAGGTTTTTTTCTTTCAAGAGCCATAGAATAGAGCCCATAATAGGCAAACCAGACGGGCCTTTTTGGTTTCTATCTGGCTTCTTTTACAGATTAAAATTTTCAATATCCAAGGAAAGTATCGAATTTATTTAGAAACACATCATTTAGCTAAATATAAGAGACGCTGGTTTACTTTACTCCGATGATGTTTCCGATCTATTTTTAATTTGTGGTGGAAAATGCAACTCTCCAAAACTTTTGAGAATATATAGAAATTAATGAAGCAGGTAAATACATGATAATACAATATTATCTTTTAAACACTTTTAAAACAGAAATGATTTGGGAAGCTGATGAGAACCAACAAGACCATTGTATCTACCCTAAAAATCAGGGTTAATTAAAGCACAGCCCAAATAATTTTTTTTTCTATGATGGTATTTTGAAAGCAAAGCAAAAACAAAAATTTAACTTTTTATATTTGTTCCCATTATGCACATTATTCTTTATTTAATTTTCTGAGGTGGTTTGAGTCTATGTAAGCTAATCAGTCCTATTGAAGATACCAGTTGCCAAAATGGTAGATTCCAAAAGTAATACATTAGAGGCTGTACTGTGTGTTTTTAAGCTGTTCAGAGTAGGGTCTTTAGCTCCATTGCTTAATTAATTTAGTGTTACAACCCAGAGGAGGGGGGCTGATTCAGTTCCAGAATCCTCATTCCTAAACTACAGGGATCCTTCCTTGAACCATGGAGTGGATGAGCTTTTCGGTGACCGACTTATATTCCAGGAAAATAAGGCTGGAGAACAGGAATCAAGGGGTTGAAAATATAACCTCTAAATAAAAGTCAGAACGCCATGATTATGTTCCCTTTAATGGGAAAAGTTGGAACATTTATAGGCAAAAAGAACAATCCAACTTCTGGTCTAACTCTATATAATCCAATCATACAGGCTTTTATCAAGGAATTAGTAGGGGATGGAACAGTGATCAGGGTGGAGGATAGAGGACAGTACATCCCAAAAAGCAGATCTTGACACTAAAAATTGGTGTATTCCTTTATAATTTGCTATCTGTACCCACTCTACTCTATTCTAATTTGTAAATAGTACTAAAGAATAATATTAATAATATCAATAATAAAAGCAGCACCACTGTCCTATAATCTTCAGGACAGTCTTATACACAGAATCAGACATTCTTATACACAATCTCGAATTTTTACCATTTCTTTCTAAAGACTCCTCTACTTTTCTACCATCCTTTCTGCAGGAAATAGTTGCAGCCCCCTAAGCATTCTGTACTTGATATAAGAAATAAAGGTAACATATAAACAAGAAATTATTTTTGAAGTAAGTAATATTATTCAATTTCCCAAATCATTTACGTTCCCGTCTCATATCACTCTGTCTACATTACAATAAGGCGTCCTATGATGTACTAATAATTTGATTATTTGGGGAGGTGCCTGATATTGATTAGAAGATAAGGTCTTAAAGTGTTATTTATTTGTTCAGTGAGGAGACCGCAAAGTATAAGGCAGAATGTGGGTATCAGTAAGAATTGGGCCATACGGACAAGTATTAATACTCTACATCCAGGAGTAAAGCAGGTACTGAAATACAATGTGCTCATATCAAGATATTGCCCAGTTCAGCTTATAATGTACTTTCAGTTACTAAGCACCAAATTGGTAATACAGAAATACATGAATACATGAAAAATCATTCAATAATCCTATTTTTAAAATATTATCAATTGAACAACTTGAAGCTATTATTTTGGTGGATTCTTATCAACTTCCTAAAGTGGGAGGAGACATTGAATGTGGAGGAAGTGTCCATCTGCACAATGGACAGCTAAAACTGTATACCCGTACTCCGAGTCTGCATCTCAGTAGTCTAAATAGCAATACTATAACTTTGCATACTATCTATCTATCTATACCCATCCCATGTCAGTAATGGAGTTAAAAAAACAAAAACAAAATGAAGGGGTTAAGGACCCCTCCATATAAGCCTGATACCCCTATGAGCCCAAGTATCCCCCTAAAACTCCTCAACACCCATACAGACTAATGGAAAACTCATTCATACCACCCTAAGAAAATAGAGAACAGAAAAATATGAGGATTATTTTTTTAAGTTCCTTCTAAAATGTTGTCACGGACCCCTTTCCAGGGCCTGGATCCTGGTGCATTGTGCTACCATAGAGGACATACTGCCCCATTGGAAATTGGGTAGGGGAATTATATTGCCACATGGGAAATGTGGGCAGGTGGGGTGAATAGCCCCAAAACATAGGGCCATAGTGTACCACTGTGCTTCATATTATGGCATATGTCTCTGCCTTATCCTGTATACTGTATGTAATTCCCCATGTAATATTACTGTGTACTGTTTAAACTGTGACTGAGTGTTCATGAACGGGGAGTGCTGAGTCTGCAGTGAGCAGACATCTGTATTGTACTGTTATCTGTTTTGGCCCATTGTTACCAAATTAAGTTAATTACATCTGCCATGTACTCTGTCTAAGGTCTGGACCACTCAGACCCAGAGATGGCAGGATGTGTATTAGAAGGAAACCCTATTGTTCTCAGGTGCCAGCTATCAAGGTACTGCTAGACCCCATGTGAGGTCATCTCCTGTAATTGTCTGCCACTCCCTCTCATTGTTACATTGTGTACACCCCCATGTGTATCTAACCACTATAAATATTGTTGAAGTTATAAAATAAGACAGTTCACTTTCTGGAGACATATAGAAATTGTGTGTCTCTTATTTTGCTCCTGGTGGCTGTGATACTGAACCTATCTCCATCCTGCAAGTAACCTGTCCTGGTCACTACCACAGGAAGGTTACTGAGACTCCTGTAAGTGCTGATTACTGATGGAGAGACTCTGACTAATACACAGAAGCCAGATATCAGGGTACTGCTGCCGAGATATCCAAGAACCCAAACAGTCCTTGTGGGTAGATAACCTGTAGTCTATAGCAGGTAGCCCTGGGCTGTTATAGCTTATACCACAGGATCTTCACAAATGTATTTCATTATGTTTATAAAAGAAACATGCAATGTATGTTTTATTTTATTAAAACAATCAAGTAAAACAAATAATTTTGTATTTAAATACATTAATTGGATCTTAATTGCACATTAAAATTGTGGAGTTTTTTTGTAAGAGTATATATTATGCTGGTAAAAACTATTGTGTAATTTCATAAAATGAGAAAATTGAAAGCGGATTGTGCATTGAAAATTTCACCCAAGTGTAAATAGCAGTTTTTGTAAATTATAGAAGGGAGTGGGGTGAGAGCAAAATGACCGACTTGTGTAGCAGGAAAATACTATTTATTATGACTATAAGAAAATATGATACGCACAAAAAAGTGGTATCAGGAACACAACATAACAGGTTCCTACATGTTTAGTCCAGACAGGACTTCTCCAGGGATATTGAATGTTATACAGGAAATACAGCATTGGTGAGGAGAGGGTTAACAACAACATATCTTGCTACTTTTTTACGTTAATATTTTAGTGGGTTTTTCTTATGTTATATTTGCTCTTTTAAGAAAACAGAGCTTATAAGCACTTCTTAATAAAATAAAGTACATAAAAGTAAATAGATACCCAGGTATGTTATATACCAAGTGAAATCCAGAAAACGTCCAAGTCCCTTTAATGTTGAGGAGCGTATTCCGCATTCTCAGTTTAGAGAAAGTTTTCCTTTACTTTATATTTAAATTGTTTCTTAACTAATGGATCCAAGGTGCAAACCGCATGAGACCAAGGTATTTTAGAATAAGCTAAATTTCAGCCAAAATAATGCATCTTGGGAACATACATTCTCTAACCTGGCCCTAAATGATCCTATTTGTAGTGCATTCAGCACATTTTTCTCATTTTCCAGTACTGGGTTACACAAGAATTGCTGTGATTTGTGGCTGAAGATCTTCTCTCCAACCCCACTATACTTCAGGACCTATTCAGACATCAGCATGGGGCAAATAATTTAGATTTGAAGGTGCAGTACTAGCAGCGTGTCTCCACTTTAGGAACAGATATTTCTTTCTTAGTATCTAACACTGTGTTTAAAGTTCTATGTTTCACTACAATTAGCATTTTGATAAGATTTTTGCCGACCTGGATCATAGAGGCCTCATAATGAATTCTGAATCTTGCTCTTACAAATTGAAAATACTTTACAGTCAGCGGGGAGTCTGCTGAGCCATTGCATCTCCTTCAGTGGTGCCAAAAAGAATTGTTTCTTAAAGGGACATGGAAGGTTCTTGGATGTTACTAGGTATTTTATATACCTGTGTATCTACTTACTTATGTACTTTATTTTATTAAGAAGTGCTTATAAGCCCACTACAACATATGCAGAAAAAGACTCTGTGGGGCAAATGCATGTCCTGTCACTGATATAGTGAGGAGCAGCGACACATGGTGCAAACTCCAAGAAGTGAGGCCTGTACAGCACAAAACAAGCAGAAGAAGCAGGCCTACAAGAACATACACACCACAGGAATATGCTAGGACCTGGAAGTGTCTCAGTGTGTGTAGGTGCAGGCATATACAGGCCTATCCCTCTACTCAGCAGGTGTGTCAAGCCCAGGCACCACATATCCAGGTTCAAGATTTCTTCATGGACCAGGCAGGGTACTCCTGAGACTTCCCATACCCATTACTGAACTACAGACGCCCCAAGAAGGCTTCGATGGAACCCCTAACCAAGTCTGAAGCAAGCACCTTGGTGGCTTGTATCCAGCTTACGTTATAAGCTTGCCCTGAATAACCTGGAATCTAAGATCCCTTCCACCTCAAATTCATGCATACCATCCACTACATGGGGACGAGGAGTGGAGGTTTGGTGGGAGAACTGATTCTGGACCCATGGTTTGAGAAGAGATACAAGGAATACACAATGGATGCAAAGTGCAGGAGGAAGCTCCAGTCTGGCTGTAACAGGTCAAACCCCACCAGAAAAAGACCCATGTGCCTGAGACCAAGCTTATTGGAGGGTTGGTGTCTGGTAACAAGCCACAATCTATTGCCTTCTTTGATTTCTGGGAATGGTCTTCTCTTCCTGTCTGCCCACTTATTCTGTTGTGTAACTGCTTTGAGGAGCAGTTCACAACCAGTAGTCAACAGATTTAAGAGATCTTCCACTAAAACATTAACTGTTGGATTTCATACAGGCACAAAACACCTAGCACTACACTGTGGCCTACTTAGCATGTGTTGCAGACCAATCCAAGCTCCTCAGGTCCAGGCTCAGGATTCCTCCATGGCTGTCCCCTGTGGACAACCAGACCATGTTCTCCTCCTGACATTGCCTATGGATATTAATGAGTAATTGTCTTATTAGCTTGGAGAGTGAGTATCTGGACCATAGCAGTACCACAAAAAATGTAGCAATCAAATCTCAAACAGATTTGTGGTCATTACAACCCAACTCATAAGGACAGAGAATTAAACTGAAGTTTAATATACATCAGTTTACAAGTAGACATCTGGGAAGTGAAATTGGCAGGGTATTTATAATCTAAGCAAAACAAATATATGAAAATCAGAGATATTAGAAGATTTAGGAATGGTTATGGTTAACCAGCTATAAACAGGATCTAGTGTCAGGAAGCATCTCCAAATACTTGTAAAATATTAGCATGTAACCAAAAGGACAGAAACAAGGGGAACATGTGTAATTCGGCAATTAAATCAATCCAACTCAGGAAACGGTTAAGAGAAGAATAACTAAGTGAAAAAGATGAATGGTATAAGTGAATAGATTAAGCTATGTGGAAAGACTAGCCAAATAAGGTTTACTTTGTGTAAAAGTAACCATTAAGCTGAGTGGGGGTGAGTTTGGGCAGAATTCACTGGGTTAGCACGCATATATTAATGGATCTAGGGGAGCAGAAATCCTAAATAATAACTTAGCAATCAAATAAAGTATTTATAGTTTTGAGTGCATACATTATAATATCTATGATTGTTGTATCACATATATAGTTGTCATAACTACGGGTTGTCAAAAGTTCTTGCTAACGCTGCGGCCCTCACGAAGCGAGGGCCTCAGTTGCTGGCATGGAGCGCCGACGGACTTACGTCACAGAAATATAGGATGAGGGACTTAGAAAAAAAAAACACTACGACCTCGCAAAATTACGACTTTAATGGCCGAACCGCGCGAACCTCAAAACATTAAAAACACAATAAATACACACAACAAACACATAAAAAGCTTACCCACAGCAAGAGGGGGTACCCAGGACCTCTGCAAGTGAAGTTACACCTCCATTTAAGTCCAAATTGAAGAGTTTAGACACCCGAAAATCATCTAAGCGACAGAAAAAATAGCTGCCGAAAAAAAAAAAAAAAACGAGGCTACAGGTCCCTAATACGCAAAACCCCACCAAGCACATACGGATTTTCCGAAAAAGCCGGACGAGCTCCAAGAACAAGGACGCTAAATCACCAACAGCTGCGTACCACACATTAGGCGCCATTTTACAACACTAACTTACATAATGCGGAAGTACCCAGCTACCATAACGGCTTCCCCTCGCGCAAGCACACTATTTACACTACACACTGCACACATTGCTCACACTTACACAGCAGCTCCACAGCACTCAAAACACACATTGTATGCTGCGGCAACATCAAAACAGATTGTCAGCTCTTCAGCATAATGTTTCCTGCATTTATTACTTCAAAATAGGTAAAGTATATTCCTTTATTAATGTATTATTTAGTCCATTACCATACACCAAACAGCATTAGCTCACTTACAATTTGATTATATTCTAGTTACTATACAATAATAAACATAAAAACAAGACCCTTCTTGAATATTTTTACAGAGACATATGAACATTTGACTGTGCATTATTAATCGGCCTAAACAGTTTTTTATTGTGCACATTTTTGTCTATTTATTCAGATTTTTTGTCATTTTTGGGGGTTTACGTCAGTGAACGGATTAGAGAAAATCACATGTGGAAATAAGTAAATTAGATTTATTAGTCAAGCAAGGGAAACGGAAATTGTGTGTAAAATGATATGCATACTGAAGGAATAGGATATCCTCTGAATATTATCTGAAGCCCCTTGACTTTAAATGCCGTAAAAAAAGGAGCCAGAATCTCATGTAATTCAGAGACGGGATTAGCTCTGCCAGCGATGGAGGAATCTCAGGAAACTATTTCACAGATGATTAAAAATGAATCCCATTCTAGTAAAAATGTAACACACAAGTGTAACTTTGTACATAATAAAAGTGTATTAATTGTTTTTAACAATTAGTACATTCATTATAACAAATAATAACAACACATACACATAATATATATTCCAAATAATTATGGTCAGGATTTTACGCGTTTCTCTGAAAGCTTCTTCACTGATAAATTAGAAATGGTACAATAATCCATGCCCGCACTATGATATCTTTGCATTACACCTGCTGGGGTAGTATAGGAAAGTAGATTATGTACATAGCATGTTCTTTAATACGCAACATCTTTGGACTATTGTATTCAGCCTAAGGCCTCGAAACGCGTGGATCACACATCAATTATATGTCACAGTCAAGGAACAACTTGATATTCCCTGGAGGACCAGAAATGTTCATATCTTCACAGGACTGGAAGTTTTTTGCAAACCTGAATCAGGACATTGGTAAATAATGTGGTGAGTACTTAGGTGTAACAATTATAAGGATGTGTCAGCATAAACATCGTCTTCAACTTAGTAAACTACATCATTATCTTGCATGAGATGGTTCTAGATGGGCCAACTTCAAGTGCACTGGCAGAAAAAATATTCAGTATTGAGTGTGCTATACAGTTCAATGGCATTATCATAATATTTTATTTATTGTACTAATATAAATATAAAGTACTATATATCTAGTATATATTGTTTATATACAAAATTATAGAAAATTAAATTAATTACACAAAGTTATGCAAAAGCATTGTCGTCCCTACTTACAATAAAGAGGATAAATGGGGCACGATGTTGAAGGAAATATATGCCGGTGTTAGTGTCAGTAATGCAATGGAGATGGCTGAGCGTCAAAGGCTTTATACCAGCTCACATTGGTATGCTAGAAGCTCTGAATTATGTAGAAAGTGTGCACTCTTTTATTAATGGCATATTATTGAATACTTTTTAATCCTAATATTAAGAAAACAGAAGCATTTTGAGCAGTGATTGATGTGTAGATAGATTGTTACGTGCAGAATAACCATATCTGATGTCTCTTGAGAAGAAGATGGGCTCTGTAGGCCTATCTTGTCTTCTCTGAGTTGCTCACCCGGTGCTTACTCTAGATTCCCCCATATTGTGGAATAGCCAAATAGGACCACCCTGCCTGTCTGTGAACACGTGAACCCAGTTCCATTGCACTGCTAAGATAACTTAAAATTCCCAATGAATGCAAGGTACATTCTAAGCTCCATTGTTCTGTCTACTCTACCCATCTATCTAGAGTGGCCTACATTAAAACACTTTTGACAAACGGTGCTTCATTGCTATGGGATCCAAAGCCTGTAGGCTTCATACAGTCTTTTTATTATTTATTATTATCGTTTATTTGTAATGCGCCAACATATTCCGTAGCGCTATACATAAGTTAAGTTACAGGAAATGACAAGTTCAAGATTTACACATTGCAAAGAGTGGATGGTCCTGTCTTTGAGCTTGGAATCCGATGTCCATAGCGCTTTCCCTAAAGCACCTTGCAGTATTGAAACTCGCAGACTTACAATCTAAAGGTTGAAGTGAGTATGTGGTATAGTAGGGAGAGAGTAGTGCTGAGCATGTTAGGGAGGAAGGTTAAAGGCTGGGAGTGATGATGGCATTGTTGACAGAGAGAGAGATGTGAGGAATTGAAGCTGTAGTAGAGGGTGGGAAGAATAAGAGTTCAGTCTTAGACATGTTGAGTTTCAGATGGTGGGCGGACATCCAAGACGATATACTAGAGCGGCAGTCGGAGACGTGTGGTAGAAGAGAGGGGGATAGATCAGTTGCTGAGAGGTAGATTTGGGTGTCATCTGCATAGAGATGGTACTGGAACCCAAAAGAGTTTATTAGGGTGCAGAGTGAGGATGTATAGATGGAGAAGAGGATGGGGCCTAGGACTGATCCTTGGGGTACCCCAATAGACAGGGGGTGAGGAGAAGAAGATGTGCAGGAGGAGACGCTAAATGATCGTTCTTGGAGGTATGATGAGAACCACAAGAGAGCCGTGTCTCGAATGCCGAGGGAGGAGAGAATGTGGAGTAGAAGCGAATGGTCAACTGTGTCAAAGGTGGCAGAGAGATCCAGAAGAAGCCAAATAGAAAAGTTGCCTTTAGACTTGGCGGTGAGCATGTCATTGGTGACTTTTATGAGTGCTGTCTCAGTGGAGTGTTGGGGCCGAAAGCTGGATTGGAAAGTGTCCAGAAAAGAGTTAGAGGAGATGAAACTGGTAAGCAGTTCCAGCAGTTTGAAAGCAGTTTGAAAGCCAGGGGAATTAGAGAGATAGGGCGATAGTTAGATGCAACGTCAGAATCGGATGAGAGTTTCTTGAGAGTGAGTGTAATTATGGCATGTTTTAGAGATGATGGAAACCTGCCAGTGTTTAGGGAAAGGTAGAAGATGTGTGTGAGAGCTGGGATTAGTGTAGTAAAGAGTGGAGGGATGAGCTGAGATGGAATAGGATCTAAAGGACAGGTGGTGAGGTGAGAGGATGATATAAGGATGGAGACTTCATCTTCTGTTGCAGGGCTAAAGTAGTTCAGAGTGTCTGTGGGAATGGGGAGGGGAGTAGATTGGGGGTTGTTGGTTAGTTGAGTTAGTTCAGAGAGTGAAGTGTGTGAGCCACGGTGAGAGGAGAGTTCATTGAGGACAGATTGAATTTTGTTCTTAGTCTTTCAGATGAGTCTTCAAAAATGTGGGAAGAGTGGCATCTGCTCCATTCACTATGCTACCCTACTCAAAGGACATTGCTCTCTGGGGACAACTCATATCTTGATAATGGAATCTGTATGACCTGACAAGTTCCTAGTAAAATAATTTTATCAAGAAGTTTTTGATGTCATCAACAACAAGCTGATATGTTGGTACATTGCATAGGACCTACCTTTGCCCTAATCTTCACCACCTAAGAAGGGGGAGGATGACCGCAGAACAGCAAGAGAGAGAGTGATTAAAATACAACCCTGTCAAGATAGAACAACATTCTACAATCTCCTATCTTTGCTCCTGTCACTGTCGCTTCATATCCACCTCAAGCCATGATCCAGGAGGAACTCAAGTGATCAGCTACATATATATCAAATAAGATAACCAAAGAAGTAGAAAAGGGACTTAAGTCTATTTTGTGGCATGCAGACCGCACTCCTCATCCATGCCTTAATCATTTGGGAAAATTATTACATAAAAAAGGAGCACTCTTTAATCTTCAGTCTTTAAAATTAGATCCTAACAGACTCCATTTCCTAATCCATTCCAGCTGGGCAGGTTTTTTCTACACCCAAACTTCAGACCTCTGTATCATTGTTCATGAGCAAAATACAATCGTTATTCTGGCATCAAACTCTTTGGATGCAGAAATCTTCCTATTTGCAACAAATCCTTTATCTCTCAGAGTGGGAGGACTCAACAACAAGAAATGTCTCTTGAATGTCTACTTTTGGCCACAGCTATAATCATCTCTGGTTTTAAATAATAGCCCAAAGTACATCCACTTAATTACCCATTAATTGTGAGATAGAGCTCCTGGCTGGCACTGAGCCTCCTCAAGATAAATTGTATCCCTTGTATCTACTTGCAACCACAGCCATGGAAGAATCTGTTGAGAACAACCTCAAAGGATCTTTCATTTGAAAATGACATTCTCTGGTCTAGTCAAGAGTCCTTCTTTATTGGAAAAAGAATGGTGGTGGCCTTAGAATTATTTGATAATCTGCAAAGGATGGCGATATTTACCACATTCAATATCAGAGGAGGACAGAACCTCATCTTTATGTGCACTTTGTTGGATTCATCAGTTATTATTGGCACTTCATCTGTGAGTTCTCCAAAGTCATCTTACCAATAATTGAACTGACAAAGAATGGTGAAACACAACTGGCTTTCCGACCATCAGAAACCAAGATTGATTAACTTGGATATATGGAAAGCGTTCATAGTCGAGGTGGCTGCAGCTATAACATTGTATAAGTTCTCTGAGCAAGGAAATATGTGTACAGTCAGTTTGGTATATTGCTTTATTGAAATTGACCTTGAACCATGACCCCTTTTTGCTCTAGTGAATAATTTCTGCTGAGGGTATTGACACCGAGAGCTCTCAGTGAATAAATACCTTGAGATGAGACCAATAAGAAGCTCACAATACAAAAAATCCCATCTTCTAAGTAGTGTTTTCTGAGAAAGTGCTGTCCTGGTGCTAACTGAATCAAGATCTTACAGTACATAGCCCAACGTCTCTCTGACATAAAAACAATAACTGTTCTTTACCTCAGATTTTCTTCAAAATCCTCATCCAAATCACCCAGTGTATCTAACATTTATAAATTGAATTCAGATAATCAACTGAATCTAAATACATATTAATGATCTGATAGACACTATATAGAGTGGCCCAAAAGAAAACTCTTTGTAGGTTAGTTTTGAAAATACAAAGTGTTTTCCTCCAGTGGACGGTGGTTTTTACTTATAGTTTGGGTTAAAAATGTGTCTCACCAATGATGCAAAATGGATATAGCAAATATTTCACAGACAAAAAAAACACACACAAATAAAGCCACTGTACTAAATAAATGCTTGTCCAGATCATCTCTTAATGTATTCTGCCTTTACTGGGAAGACAGTGGGGCATCAAGAGCTTCATAACTTTTCTATGGAAAATATTACAGTCGGTTTCAGTTCTTACAGTTGTTTTTTACAGTTGGTGTTGGTTCCTTAGACCATCTCTGCTGTTTCTCAAGGAGTAAAAGAAATGAGGAGTGAAATAAGAAAGAGGCATGAATGGGAAGAGGGCTGGAGTTGATAATGAGAGGAAATGTACCCCATGTTATTACTACAGTAGTAAATGGTTATTGAAAAGCGGGCGTGTTAATAACGGTTTGATAAATATCAAGAACTGCTGCTCAAAAATAATAACAAACAAAAGAAATGAATCAAACTAGCATGTCTAGCTTCTACTGAAAGGCTACTTTAACTAACATACAGTTTTCCTCACTATCCAGCTCTTATCCAGCTGAACCTGTTTGGGGCAAAAAAACAGTCCAATAGTTTGTAAAATCACTGGCCTGTATATTTCAGATGTCCAGGTCTCCACTCTGCTCCAAGCGGTCATAAACTGCAGACTGCGGTGTCACTGTGTGTCTTTCTCCAGGCAAACTGAAAACACTAATATGCAGCCCCTCCCATACTCCAGGAGCATTCTTAAATCAGGGCTGCCAAGGTGCAGCTAATTACCTAAGAAAAAAGTTAGGCCCTGCAGTCCTACTGGGGGAGAGAGATTTGCAGAGTATTTGGCTCACATAAACTCCTTGGATACCTCTATCACTGTATTTAAAATACCTGTGTATCTATTTAATAGTTTTTTAGTTGTTTTTTGTTGTTTTTTATTATATTAACAAGGGTTATAAGCACTGCTTACTTACTGTATAAAATCAAACAAATAGTATCTGCTTGGGTCGCATGAAGACACATACTCTGTAGTACTGTCTTAATCTAACCAATCAGAGGCCATGTCTCATTAGTATTTTGCAGCATGTTGCTGAGACCATGCCTCTAATTGGCTAGTATGAGGCACTGCACAGCCTATACTGCAGAGTCTGTGTCTTCATGAGCTGAAGAAGAGAGAAACATACAGGCACTATGTGTTTGCTTTTAGGCAGTACTTATAACCCCTTTGTAATAAAAAAACATATAATTATTTTTATTATTATTATCCTTTATTTGTAATTAGTCAACATATTCTGTAGCGCTATACAGGGGTTAAGTACAAGTACAAAACATACAAGTAAATAGATACCCAGGTATAATAATATTCAGAAACCTTCTATATTCCTTTAACCAAACTGCTTTTTTCAACCTTAAAAATATCAATGAGCACTTTTATACTCCAAGAATAATGACCCGTATTATGCTGCTATATTATTAACAGAAGTCTATAATTTACCACCAATGTCTATTTTATATTAACACTATCAAAGATTAAATATGAATGCCCAGAAAAATAAAAATGTGTCCTCCGATTTATCCTGTTCCTTCTCCCTCCTTAATTGTGTTACTATGTATCCCGGCACCATGTTTAAAATGTCAAGGCAAAGACGAGCATAGCTCATTATAGTCTTCAGTCCATTATACGTCTTATGATGAAACGTCCAGGAACCCGTCCAACAAGCTTTGGCGACCGCAACTATTAATATTGTAAATAATTTCCAAAAGTGCTGAGCAAGATTCTGGCACTGGAAGACGTCCCGGCTTTTATGGGTATTTTTCTTATTTCTTTTTCCTTTCCCATTTTGTTAAATGTTTTTATAGGGCTGTATTTCAACACAACTGCAATTTACAGTAAGCGCACTTAAGGTAGTATCGGGGTGTACTGGTGTTGTGAGAGCTGTCAGTGTAAATACTATTTCTTCCCTCGTCGTTGTCCTTTCTTTCTTAGTCATCCATGAAATTATTTTGCCAGGAAAAAAAAAAATGACAAAATACCATCTATAGACGACTAAACTTGCATAACCTTGAAATAAACAGAGAGAGCCGCCGTGCAGCTGGTGACGCGCCGCGTGCGATCTCGGCACACACTAAATGCTTATGTGACAATGATGATTATTCACAGGAAATTTAACAACATCATATTCCTTCCAAGCTGGAAATGGTAAAAACTCTGGGGCTAAGGGGCGACATTATTTTAAATAACTTTCACATCTGCTGGTTTGGAGAGTGCCGGGGTGTACTCGGTGCATCATTATGATATATATGGAAGGGTTTTAATGCTATATTACATTTTTTTTTTATTACTTAAAGGAATCTGGAAGGATTCCTGTTTTTAATATTAAAATAAACTTCCTAGTTGTGTGTTCACATCTAAACATTTTATTTTCAAGTGTTTAAAAGCTCTGTTTATACTCACTGAAACCTTCCAAATAGCTCCACCCAGCATCTCATGCACATAGTGTTGCTATTGGTATTAGATGTACTAGCCAATCACATACTATTTCCCAATAGTATGGGCCATATTCAATTGAGGTTTCGGGTGATCCGGTAGCCCGTAAGTGAGGTCGCAAGTTAATTTGCTATTCAGTTGGCGTCTTTTTGTGGGCTCCAATCGGGTTACAGGTTTCGGGCTTGAAAACTTTGCGATGGTTAAACCTGGAACTTACAGCCTTCCAAAGCCTTTTGATTTTACTTTCGCAAGAGTTACGATGGCTAAAATCCCCAAGCTCGCAAATATATTCTCACCCATAAGTGGCAAAGGAAGGAGAAAATCCTATGAGTGCTAGAGAGGACCCACAATGGGGTTAAATACCTACTCGTAGAACTGTAAATGCAAATAAAAAATCACTACTGCACTGTATATAACGGGGAAAGCAATACCAGACATTATAATTAATTGCACAACAGCCTCAAGCCCGCAAATCGGCAGGAAATACCATATATTTTAATGTTTAGTTTCGGGGTCAAATTGATCAGGGTGTCAATGAGTTTATACATAGCAGGCCACCCACATGGACTAGAACAGTATTGGCATTCATTTTCATAATTCTTTATTTTGCTGGCTTGCGAGTCTGATCACATATTGGACCTCCGAACCTATTTGATTGACATGTAACCTCCATGTTTTACTGCCGTAATGACAGTCTCTTTTTCTACTGGCTGATTCGAAATGGGAGGTTACAGGCTTGCTTAATTGATCATGTTCCCGCCCTGAACTGCTCTGAACTAGTGCATGGAGACGAACGGGAGCCCACAACACTTGCAGACATACGGCCTACAGCTATCGAGTTGCGGGCTTGGAATTGAGTGTGGCTCTACGTTTTGAAATGCTACTGATATCTGAGGGCTCCATCTAATGTTAGTATTGCTTCAGACTTGATAAAGAGAGGTCAGACATCTCAAAAGCTCAGTAATATAGATAAGGCATTTGTCCAATACAAAAGGTATCATAATATACTGCAATACTCATTATTCATCTATATATATATATATATATATATATATATATATATATATATATATATATATATATATATTTATATATATATATATATATATATATATATAGATAGTTTTATAAATGGATTAATAAATACTAAATTACTAGATTATTGGACATTCACAGATGCTTTACTCTTCAATTATATATACTGTATATATATATATATATATATATATATATATAGTTCAGACACATTATTATGACCACCAGCTAATATCCGAATAACTGTTGTATGCAGCACGGACAACAGCTAGATGGCGTGCTAATGAGTCAATAAGATTCTGGAAGGTTGGCAAGGGTATCTGGAGCCATGCAGACTGCAGTGCATCCGACAGCTGCTGAAGAGTACATGGTGGAGGATCCATACGGCGAACATGGTGATCGAGGTGGCCCTCACACACCTTTGCAGCAGATGTCCCCTCTGACATCAATGGCACGTGGTACTCCGCAATTTCCACGCTGTTTATGCGCAAAGGTGCCGTTTTGTCGAGTCACGGTACACTTTGACCACAGCAGCACCGGAACAGTTCACAAACTGCGCTGTTTCAGGAAATACTGCCACCATTGGCCTGAAAGCCAATGGTCGTCCCATTTTCAAAATTGGAGAAATTGCACATTTTACAGATGACAGTGATGGTTGATATGTTTACAGAATGCCTACATGTCACCTTTTATATATGCACTAAGCAAGCTAATGACACGTGCCATATTTCATTGGCTACATAGTGCTGACGTCAAAAGTAGGCATAATAATTTGACTCAACTCTCTCTATATATATGTAAATATATATACAGTATATACTGTATATATATATATATATATATATATATATATATATGTATACTGTATATATATTTGTGCTCAAAACTTTGCATACCCTTAGTTCTTAATACTGTGTATTGCCACCTTTAGCATAAATGGCAGTGTGCAGTATTTTGTAATGGTTGTCTATGAGGCCCCTAATTCTTGCAGGTGGTATAGCTGCCCATTGGTCTTGGCAAAATGCCTCCAAGTCATGCAAAGTCTTTGGCAGTCTTGCATGAACCGAAAGTTTGATTTCTCCCCAGAGTGGCTTGATGATATTAAGGTCAGGAGACTGTGATGTCCACTCCACAACCTTCACCATTTTCTGCTGTTACCACTGGAGGGTCAACCAGACCTTGGCTTGGTATCAAGAGATCCTTGAATTTTCCACTTCTAAAGAAGTGATTGAACAGTACTGACTGGCATTTGCAAGGCTTTGGATATCTTTTTATATCCTTTTCAATCTTTATGAAGTTCCATTACCTTGTTGCGCAGGTCTTTTGACAGTTCTTTTCTGCTCCCCATGGCTCAGTATCTAGCCTGCTCTGTGCATCCACGTGAGAGATAGCAAACACATTGACTATTTATACACAGACACTAATTGCAGTTTAAAAAGCCACAGGTGTGGGAAATTAACCTTTAATTGCCATGTTAACCTGTGTGTGTTACCGTGTGTGTCTGTAACAAGGCCAAACAGGCAAGGGTATGTAAACTTTTGATCAGGGCCATTTGGGTGATTTCTGTTATCAAAACAAACTATGTGATAATAAATGGCTTCATATGATCACTATCCTTC
Organism: Discoglossus pictus; assembly: GCA_027410445.1. Classification (NCBI taxonomy): domain Eukaryota; kingdom Metazoa; phylum Chordata; class Amphibia; order Anura; family Alytidae; genus Discoglossus; species Discoglossus pictus. The sequence goes on along the minus strand of CM050163.1, from coordinate 18,878,280 downwards.
AATAAAATATTTTTTTTCCATGACCAGTCATATTTTTGAATAAATGCCCAAATTTCACAATTTCTCCCAGGGTATGCCAACTTTTGAGCACAACTGATATATATGTATATCATCTATAATAGTTGCCAATGTGCAAATGTGTCCATCACACCAATGTTAAATTACACGACAATGAGCAGGCAAACTCGCAATTCCGACTACTCGCGATGAGCGCCGCAGGCCTCGCAATGACTCTCCCTAATGTTAATAAGTCGGTGGGAAAAAGACCCCCGGATGCATTAGATACATTGGATTTAATAATAAATAAAATAATAATAGTAATTATACCTTACTGAATTGTTACACTGCCATCTATTGGCGCTAAGGAGTCATAACAATTACTCATTACAGCGCCATCATTTGGATGTGGAAATATAAGTTGCATTCTTACAGTGGCATCTGTTGGATGTAAGGGTAAATTACAACAGTGGAAATACTTTTTGTAGCACCATCTATTGGATATAAAGGTGTAAGGAGTCATAAAAATAAATTACAATGCCATCTATTGGATGTGGAAATATAAGTTGCATACTTAAAGCCCAATCTGTTGGATGTAAGGGTAAATGACAACAGTGGAAATAGTTTTTGTAGTGCCATCTATTGGATATAAAGGTGTATAATACCAAGAAGCCCCATTATTCTAACGCCACTTAATGGAGATGAGGACGTAAAGTAGAGGAGAGAGAGGCTTGCAATGAGCGCCGAAGGCACTAATTTCAGGGCTCGTGATGACCGCCAAAGGTGCTCATTGCGAGCCTCCCCCTCCCTCTACTTTATGTGGTTCGCGATCAGCGCCAAAGACACATAAAGTAGAGGGGGGGGGGGGCTCGCAATGAGCTCCAGTCTTAAAATTTTATTACCAGACGGGAAAGTTGCTAGTATATATTTATATTTTTTACATGCAATTGTGCTACAGTGTTATCTACCATTTTTTTTTCTGATGATCAACTTCCTGAGGTGGAAGAAGACTTTGACTGGAAATAAAGCTTCCAACCCCACAATGAAAATGTGGCCACTACAACTGCCAGAGTTTTCAGCACTATTAATGGGAAGCTCAGTAGTTTGCAAATACACACCCTGGTAAAAATAAAATGGGGGCAATAAAAAAAATATTGCTTAGAAAAGTTACTAATGTAAAGGTTGTGTTTAATTTTTTAACTATAACATTTTGCCCCAGTATCCTTTTTTTTTAATTTGAAATATACAGACCAAAATAATTACAGTTGCCCTTTAATAGAAAACAACCCTGTATGTTGAGGTTAGGTTTGCATTCAGAAATGCTAAAAGTTACACTATTTAAGGTCTCTCCACAAGAGTATTACTACAGCACTATACAACGTACATGAAGGAGTTGGATATAAGAGGCTTCAATTATCTATTACAGAAAATGAAGAATTTTAAGAAAACTGCCAGTTATGGAAATTTGCTTTTATGGATAGTTTTGGAGATCAAATAAATATTTCACAAGACACAAACACATGTCCTCAGGCTCTAAGTTGCATTTTCACAATACGTCAAGCTCTGGTTATTACTCAAACTCAATTTTCTGCCGCCCAGAAAAGCCAGTACCGTACCCATAACAAACTGGACAAACACTTTCTAATAAAAAATATATATATCCAGAAAACAATTCTCTCAATTAGACCTCCCTCTAAGAACATGACCAGGAAGCAGCCATGGACCCTGAAGTCATCATATGTCTCTGCATCAACAAACAGAGGGTGAAAATACATATCAAAAATGTTTTCCTTTTTAAAATTGAAGTTAGTTGTTTTAATTCCTGCCTTTGCATTGTTAGAATACATAATGAGCTGTACAGCTGCTGCAGCTAATTAGTATCAGATGCACAACTGTTACATTTGCAATATTTAACTCAATAATAGTTTGCAATAGTTAATTCAATATTAGTTATATTGCTCCTTTTCACCTGTAAGTAATGCTGACAATTAGTCCGATGGTTACACATTTAGACTATGAAGTTGTTACACATTTAGACTAGGAAATGACTAGGTTTGGGCTCAAGCTTAGACATTAATAATGTTTACTTTGGTCACAGAATTAAATTATAGTATACTAACATTAAAATGGTGACAAAATAGTATAGAAAAGTGTAATGTGATGATCCAGGGGTGAGGGGATCATGTGCTCCCCAAACACTCCTGCTCTCAGCTACAGGAACACCCCTAGATTGTCAGGGTTTTGGTAATCCCCACTGGCTTCTCCAGATCAGGAACCAACTCAGGATACTAGGAACACAGGATCAGGAACAGGTGTAGGTCCCTTTAGAGTAGGACTAGCAGGATAGCAGGATCAGGATACAATCAGAAACAACAGAAGCAGATGCAGGTCCCTTTAAGGTAGAACCAAGGAGAGGTATCAGACGACCCACAAGTGATTTAGCTCATAAGCCCTTTTCCCAAGAATGACATTACCCAATCAAAACAAGACACAATCTCTAATGTCATTTCCCCTGATTACCCCTGTTGGTCAGGAGTCATGCTGACTGCTAATCCTAATCCTTTTCCTTGTTCTCACAATGGTGTTGACGCCATTTCCCTGATTATCTTCTGCTGGTTAGGAGCCATGTTGACTGCTAGTCCTAATCCTTCTCTTGTTCTCAACTTTCTTGGGGTATTTAGTCAGAACAATGGAGCTTTATCATATCTTGCTGGCCCATTCATAACTGAATGTCCATTGTTCATCTAGAAGTCTTTTAACTGGACTCATCAACAAATAAATATTAAGAAAATTAGCTCAATATTACTTACAATATATCATTATTTACACCTCTGCAGAGCACTGAAACCCATTGTACCACACGTTGGCATGTTAAGCAATAAGTCCAGAAATCAAAAAAGCTAAAATAGAACTGATGTCCCTGTTACAGCCTGAAACCTATTATCTGTGTTTCGGGGGTAACCAGAAAGTATGAGTTCTAAGTCAATTGTTGATCAATTTAAAGAACTCAAACAGCCTTTCTACATGATTTTCTGCTCTCTACCTGATGGCACTGAGTGCATTTATTACCTCCCTCAGTGCCCTTTAGGGGATATGACTCTTTATGCCATTATATGTCTGTGCTGGACTTGACATATGTACTTAGCAACTCCAAGGACCAGTGGCGCAGCTGACACTGGCGCAGCAGGTGCATTGCTCCAGATCCCACAGCAGTGTAGAGGCCCTCTGTTACCTGAGTATAGCAAATTGTTAGGCTAATTATTGTATAGAAAAGTGATCTGAACACTCTAGGGGTGATGTGACCACCTATATATATTGTTGTCTTCTTTACTGACCCCAAAAGACACCTAGCTTACATATAGAAGTTGTAAGGAGTGTATCACTGTAACTGTTTTCAAATTAGTTGTTATTATTTGGTAACTTTCCTTCACCAGTGAGGGTCACAGAGGACCCCAAATAGTTTTGCACTGGGGCCCCCCATTAACAAGGTCTGCCACAGCCCATGGCATATAACATAGTCAGGAGAGTGAAAACTGTTCACAATTCCTCAAATGTTGTTAAAAGATCTGAGGAGACTGTCATGAAAAAGAAAGACAGCATTACTGAAAGGAGCTTGTGGGCAAACCTAAATTGGTTACCATGTGATACAGCCATTACTTTGAACCCCTTGTTACTCTCCTTCTAATAAGGAGCATGGATTGTATTTGCTCTGCAGCTGGTCACAAAAGCCTGGGCTTCTCCTTGACTTCTCTGCAGCATTTGACGTTATAAATCATTAGAAATGAACCCACTAAAGTCTTCAGAAATATTCTACACTTGTGAAAGCAGCATGGGAGATCCATAGGGATTCATCATATTATTTAAACTTTGTCACGGACCCCCTTTTCTCTGCCTTGGTGTTGGGCCATCGAGCCACCATAAAAGCACAGACTGCTTGGCTCCAGCAGTAGATTATCTTCATAAACACCTCCATTGTATAATGATCTGTTTTGTCCAAATGTTTGCCAGATAAAGTTAATCCCGTCTGATATGTGCTAGAAACTGCAGGATGTGTATTGGAGATTAAGTCTATTAATCTCAGGAAATTACTGTTAGACCCCATGTGGAGTTTATCTCTTATGATTGCCTGTCATACCCTCTTATTGTTACATTGTGTACACCCCCTGTGTCAAACTGCTATAAATATTGCTGTAATTTAAAAAATAAAGCTGTTCACTGCTGAGACATATAGAAATCGTGTGTCTCTGATTATGCTTCTGGTGGCTACGATACTGAACCTATCTCCACCCTACAAGTAACCTGTCCTGATCACTACCACAGAAAGGTTACTAGGACTCCTGGAAGCTCTGATTCCTGATGGAGAGACTCTGACTGACACAGAAGCCAGTTATCAGGGTGCTGGTGCAGAGATTTCAAAGAACACAATGGTCCTTGTGGGTAGTTAACCTGTAGTCTATAGCAGGTGGCTCTGGGCTTGTATATACCCTACTCTTGGATCATCACAACTGGTCAGCAGCGCTGGGATCTCAATGCAAGAACCAGCAGCAAGCATGGGATATGGTGATCTAAGCAGTTGTGAAGTCCAGTACAGAAGGCTTGACAGGGAAGCAGAAACCACTTGGTGATTTTGCCAAACCTTCAAATCCAGGCCCAAGCCCAAAGAAGGCCAGCCCTGGATAGAGAGTATCAGGGACCACATGGAGGCCTGAGGAGCAGAGGTAATCAGGTAGAAAATAAGCCTCATTACCAGTATGCCGGCGTGGCAAAGGTAACGGTGGACAGCTATTCAAAATCACTGGATGGTTTCCCTTGGGGTCCAGCCGGGTGAAAAGCTAGCAGAATGGCTTAAGGGCCTGGTGTGGTTGGAGCTTGACTTGGAACTTGCGTATGTGGACCTAATGCTTCCAACTCCTGCATCACAAGGACCCTCCTTCTACAGGCTTGGACTGGTGGAAGGGCTCCCAGATGGGCTACAGGGAGATCCAAAGTGTGGCTTTGGAATTGCAGAGCACTGGGAAATATTATTTGAACACCACCGAAAGTATGTGGAAACTGAGCCAGGTACAGCAGAAGAAATGTTGTTGAAACCATTGATTCATAAAGAAACTGATTTAGACAAAGTTTATGAGGAACTGCTTGAGGAGGTGGGCTCAGGTGGGACCTGGCTCAAGTATGTTGAGTTACCCCATGCTTCCCCAGCGAGCTAGCAGAAGATACACTGCCAGATAAAATGGACTGATGGCTACACCCCTATCAGGTGGAGGAAGGAAACCAGAAGGTTCCTGGAGATCTGACCGCTACAGAACAGACAAGATCAGGCTGACTTCTGTAAACTCGCCAGAAAGGGAGGCCAGGAGAACAGTCCAGATCCTAGTAGATGCAAGACCAGGGAGCAGTGTTAAGCAGCACCAGCCACGGGGAGATGGCCAACAACCAGAGAAGGTCCAGCCGCTAACCAATGGCTTGGAGCTGGAGACTGAACAGTTAGATGAGGAGGGTGCAAGCCCTGAGAGTCTGCCTTACTTCCCATGGACTGTTACCTGTCCTGAAACACAGCTTACCCTAGCTGCAGAGGTGTTCCAAACCTTAGCAGCCTTGAGGATACTCACCTTAAGGAGCTACCGACCCCAGCGAAATCTGCTACCCCAGGTGAGCCTCAGCCAGGAAAGGGTCTCCATACAGAGACCCTAATCCTGAGTCTGGCTCTGTTATTCCTCAGCCCTGCCTCGACAACTGAACCCATGGAGATTGTGCCAGCAGGGATGTCCTTTTTGCCCTCTCCTGAGCTTCTCCCTAGATGGGATACCCCAGAGCCACTACCTGCCTGTGGAAAAGGGGGAAGCAATATCCCCCTGGGTGAGATTCTAGTTCCTGACATCCTTGATGTGTCCCCAAGATTGATGCCTGTAATTTGAAGACTGTGACCTTTTCCTGAAAGATGGGCAACCACCCACAAACTTGGCAAACTTACTGCCCTCTCCAGCAGGAGATCATGCACCGGGACTTATGCAGTGGCCTCTTGGGCCAACATTTTTTATTTGGATGAGGACTTGTATTTGGGCTATCGGCTGCAGTTCAAGACTATCATCTGCTAAGTCCAACAGCTTTCTGGAAGGAGGTAGTAATGTCACAGACCCCCTTTTCTCTGCCTGGGTGTTGAGTCATGGAGCCACCATAAAAGCACAGACTGCTTGACTCCAGCATTGGATTTTCTGCATAAACACCTCCATTGTTTTATGATCTGTTTTTGTATCATTATTTTCCAGATAAAGTTTATTTCCGTCTGATATGTGCTAGAGACGGCAGGATGTGTATTGTAGATTAAGCCTATTCCTCTCAGGAAACTACTATTAGACCCCATGTGGAGTGTATCTCTTGTGATTGTCTGCCACACTCTCTCATTGTTACATTGTGTACACCCGCTCTGTGTCTGGCTGCTATAAATACTGCTGTCATTTAAAAAATAAAACAGCTCACTGCTGATACATATAGAAATTGTGTGTCTCTGCTTATGCTTCTGGCGGCTGCGATACTGAACCTATATCCGCCCTACAAGTAACCTGTCCTGGTCACTGCCACAGGAAGGTTACTGGGACTCCTGGAAGTGCTGATTCCTGATGGAGAGACTCTGACTGATACAGAAGCCAGATATCATGGTGTTGGTGCCGAAATTTCAAAGAACTCAACGATCCTTGTGGATTATTAACCTGTAGTCTATAGCAGGTGGCTCTGGGATTGTATTGTCCCTACTCATAGATTGTCACACACTTCATGTGTACAGGTTAACACTGCCACAAAAATAAGGCCTCATCAATTTAGAGATGTCTTTGGGTTAACCAACATTTTATAAGTGAAAGTCAAATTAATTAGCTAAAAACTATATGTGCATTTGTGTCGTTCAGTCATGTCCAACTCTCCATGACCTCAGGGACCACAACACACCATGGTGATCCACTTGGTATTCAAGGTAGATATACAGGTATGGGTTGCCAGTTCCTTATCCAGTAGGCCACACCATACAGCTCCTGGTATTCCAAGGTGGTTAAGTATTCCAAGTACTGACCGGGACAACCCCACATTGCTTAAGGGTGGTGTGACCTCTTGGTTCCCTGACTGGAGTCGAACTCAAGGCAACAAATCTGAACCACTGGACCACTAGGAACCCTAAAAATGATATACATATGGAAAGAAATCTAACTAGAAATACACAGCAATTTGGAAATGTGAGGACTACTAATTTCTCATAAGTGTTTTCCACTCTTAATACATTTGTAAAGTATACAGAACGGAATAATTAAATATAATCACTTTTATTAGTATTAGTTCACAACGGCGAATAAAAACAGTTAAAAAAATCCTGGATTAGGGTTGAGGATATTAGAAAAAGGGCTGCTTGTATGAATTCCAGTAAACCTATCGTAATCTTTAAATGTTTAAACTTGTAAACCCCACAATGGGGAGGTAGTAAAATTCCACCCTGAGACAAGTTCTTGCTATCTGAATGGGACTACACCTAGTCCTGTATAATGAACCATGTAATCAGATAAATGATATATTGCATATGGGACTAAAAAAGCCTCTTAATACTTCTTCTTGGTGAGACTGTGGTATGGGCCAGAGAGCTCTTGCATTGAAAAAGACCATAATCACCTCTTATGTACCAGAAATTATCTGAATTATGAGGGACTAAGCTTCATCTCTGAAGATGGAATGGAATATATCCACATCCCCCATAAGAATTTCAATGGAATGGAATATACCCACATCTCCCATAGAAATATCATTGCACCCGTCAGCCTAACAGAAAGGGACCACACTACTTTCTCCCTGTCTGTACGTGGGCCTTTATGGGTTGCTAAGATAGGGGGAATCACTGCTACACATAGAGAACACAATACAGTTATTAGTAAAGGGTTTCATCTAGTGCTGAACTCAGGGGTTAGTAAGACACTTAGCGCACGCCTCGCATGAGGACGCACGCAGCATCGCACGTAGCCTGACGCGTTTCGACGTCAAGAGCCGTCTTTGTCAAAGGAACCAAAAAAATGATGCGTCAGGCTATGTGTGACGCTGCGTGCCCCTGAAGGGTTTTCTGGACAGCCCAGACAGCAGGTTTTCCAAGGCAAAATTTGGACAGAAGATTGACATAGAATCAATGTGTACAGAACAACAAACAAATAAACAGAGATGCCAGCAAACAGAAATTAGATAACTAAGCAAAGATTGCAGTATCCAGCTGCTTAAAATTCCAATAAAAGTTTCAGTGATGTTTAGCAAACTCCAGACACATATGTTTGTTATGTTGTATAATTGTTATTTTGGACTCTTAGTGTTCCAATAATGCACCAACTCCTTATATTTGTAGAAACTGTGATCCTTGGAGAAATGTGTGATCTCTGACAATGCTCCTCCATGTGTGTGGGTACAAACTTCACTTGTGTCCTCTTCCAAGCAGATTCATCACAACTCCAGTTGTTTGAAGGATCTTCATTATTGCACTATGGGTATTTTTAGTTTGAAGGTATTTTTATAGCTACTGTCTGATTTATGAAGATCAACAACCTTTTGTCTCATCCTCAGCGTATGACCTGTTTTGCACAGGATTTTTATTTCAAGAGAACCTATTAGTCTAAGAGAAGATTCTCTGTAGAAGACTAAACCTATTTACTTATATTTGGACCTCTGTTGGCCATGTATTAGACACGCCACCAAACTATACATGGATTGAACTGCAGGGAACAACATTCTCTGACAGGCTTTTAGTTTTCAAAATAGGATTTTTTTTGTGTAAAAAAGGAAGCCCCCTCAGAACAGTTAAAACATTTTAATTAGTTAATTATGCTTTGATACCTTCATTAAAAAAAGGTATGGTGACATTAAAAAGACACTAAAATCGCCATATATACATTTCAGCATCAGATAGAGCCTGGAAATGTCGTATAATTTTATAAATTGATGATGAATTGATTTAGATATTGCATAAACAAAATAATATTACCAATGGCATATATATATATGTAACTACTTACCTACATACATTATATGCATTTGGGAAGGAAAAGTTGCCATGCAATTTATAATCTTCATGGAGCAAATCTAGGGGTATCAGATATTAAATGGGATTTGGGAGTGCTTGTTGACAACCACCTAGGTAACAGTGCTCAATGCCAAGCAGAAGCTGCAAAGGCAAATACAATATTAGCATGTATTAAGAAGGGTATAGAAGCCAGGGAAACAATTTTGGGCACCTCTTCATAAAAAAGGACATTTTAGAGCTGGAACAGGTACAGAGAAGGGCTACAAAACTAAAAAGGGGAATGAGGAGTTATGAACAAAGACTAACCAAATTACACTTATCTTCTCAAGAAAAAAGACATCTTTGATGGGATATGATTACCCTATATAAATACATCCAGGGTCAATACAAAGCTTTGTCAAGTGAGCTTTTTGTGCCAAGAAGTTTTCAACTGACAATAGGACATCCTTTGAGGTTAGAAGTAAATAGACGTCACCTTAAATAAAGAAAAGGGTTCTTCACAGTAAGGGTGGTTAATATGTGGAATTCTCTACCAATGGAGGAGGTGACAGCAGATTTGATAACTTTAAAAGGGGATTAGACATATTTTTAAATAAAAAGGGTATTCAGGGTTATCCTGGATAATTAGAGAGGGGGTATTGATCCAGGGAGGATTCCGATCACCACTGTCTGGGGTCAGGAAGGAATTTAATTGTTTTTCCTTTTTGAGGTAAATTGGCAAAGTTTTAATGTGTTTTTTTTCTGTTTGCTTCCTCTGGATCAATAACCAATTAACAATTTCAACCTCAATTACTAAGTAACTATGTAACTATATAAGTATGTGAACTTTATGACATATGGTATAATTTAAAAGAAAATAAAAAGTACTGTTTGTATTTATTTAATATGCTTGTACTTATCACTAGACTAAACTTGCACATGGTTTCTGGTGGAAGAAATAGCAATATAGGACTAATAATCAAAAAAAATATAACAGTCCTTCCTATAACCTTAACACCTGACCCTGATTAATGCCTCTGTCTGGTGCAGCTTGTTATGTTGTGTACCAGCGAATGGGAGGTCAAAAACTAGCAAAACCACTAGCTTTAATTTAATAGCCGTTTTAAAAAGGAAAACACCTTTTCCATCCTCTACATGATGGTGCAGAGTACACATGATGAGTTCAGAGTCCCTTTAACAAATACCTTCTCTCTGGTGTTATTTTTAAAATCGTTTGAGCTGTATTCTGGTTGATTGGTTGGGGCAGTACCTTTAAGAGAGCCAATGGTTTTGGCCAAGAGCCGGCTCTTTCCCCAGATTGTGAGCTGTTATTATCATTGCATCTCGAAGCGTCTCTCTTTTCTGTACAGTCGCTGAGCACAATCTGCACAAGAGGAGTTACAAGGATTTCAAATATTTTATGGTTAGCATTCAAGAAGCCATCTGGTCCTAGAGCTTTATAATTCTTAATTTGCTCTATGGATTCTTTTATTTCAGATTCCTCTCTTTTTGCAAGTAACATTTCCATCTGTGTATTTGTAATCTTGGGGTGATTTATTTTTTTTCTAGGAAGAATGAAATTGCTTGAGAAGCCGGTTGCTGTTTATTATTTTCTCAGTTTAAGTTCTATAAATCAAAGGAAAATGTTTTCAAATTCCATAGAAATGAAATCAAAGCTTGTTACATAGTCATATAGTAAGTGATGTTGAAAAAAGGCTTTAAGTCCATCAAGTTCAATCTTTTTTGATCTCCTCTGATCTGCAATATGCAGATTAGTTATTAATTGATCCAGAGGAAGGCAAACAGGAAACAACATTGAAACATTGTCAGCTATAGAAAATCCTTCCAGACCCCAGATAATGCGATCAGATTCTTCCTTGGCACAAAAAGTTCCCCTGACAAAGTCTTATACTGACGATATATTTATATAAGGTAATAATATCGCCTCATAAAAGCCTTTCTTGTAGAGAAAATAGGTGAAATTTAGTTAGTCTTTCTTCATAACTTAGCCCCTCCATTCCCCTTATTAGTTTTGTTGCCCTTCTCTGTACTTTTTTCCAGCTCTAAAATGTCCTTTTTATGAAGTGGTGCCCAAAATTGTACTCCATATTCCAAATGAGGGCGTACTAGAGATTTGTATAATGGTAGAATTATATCTGCTTCCCTTGCTTCTATACCATTCTTAATACATGCTAATATTTTACTTGCCTTTGCAGCTACTGCTTGGCACTGAGCATTGCTACCTAGGTGGTTGTCCACAAATACTCCCAAACCCAGGGGTGGATTTATTGCCAGTGCAAATGGTGCATTGTACCAAGGCCCTTGCTACTTGGGGGTCAAGAGTTGTCTCAGCCCTACTGGGGGGGGGAGGGCTGAATGGGGTTGCTGGGGGGAGGGTGGTGAATGGGATTGCTGGGGGGGCTAAATGGGGCTTTCGGTGGAGTGAATGGTTTTGCTGAGGGTTTATGGGGCTGCTGGTGAGGTGAATGGTGCTACTGGGGATTGGGAGCTGAATGGGGCTGCTGGGGTGAGTGGTGTTGCTAGCGGGTTATGGGGCTGATGGGAAGGGGTGAAAGGGGCTGCTGGGGGGTTGTGGGGCTGAAGGGGCTGCTGTGGGGGCGGGTGAATGGAGCTGCTGGGAGGCTGTTGGGCTGAGTGATGCTGCTGGGGGTGTGAATGGTGCTGCTGGGGGGTTGTGGGGCTGAATGGGGCTGCTGGGGTTAAATGATGCTACTGAGGGGGGTTGGGGGCTGAATGGGGCTGCTGTGGGAGCTGAATGGGGCTGCTGGTGGAGGTGAATGGGGCTGCTGGGGGGATTGGGGTGAATGGTGCTGCTGGGGGAGAATGGTGTTGCTGGTGGTGTTTGGGGCTCAACAGGGCTGCTGGGGGTGAATGGTGTTGCTTAGGGTGTGAAAGGTGCTGCTGGGGGTTGTGGGGCTAACGGGGGCTGATGGGAGAGTTAATTATGCTACTGGGGGGGTTGTAGGGCTATAGGGGGCTGCTTGGAGAGTTAATAGTGCTACTGGGGTGGGCTGAATGGGGCTGCTGGGGGGTGAATATTTAAACATAGTTTAAATATATATATATATATATATATAAAAATGTATATATATATATATATATATATATATATATATATATATATATATATATATATATATATATACAAATATATTTATCTATTTATATAATGAGGAGGGTGGGGGAGAGATAGTGCACAAAACCTAGTGCAGGCCACCTCTTATAATTCAGATAATGTCATACACTCATAATGTGGGACTCTCACCTTATGCAAACTCAGTGTTTATGAGGTATATCAAACGTCTGTGGCAGATCCTTGTTGGAGGATATCCATTGTATATAGTCTGATATATGATCGATGTGGACCTGTGTGCTAGATGTATACAACTGGTGTATGTTTGTTTACACCCCCTAAATAGTGCTAAAAAAAGCTCTAGCACCCACACTGAAGAATACTATGTATCCAAATATTGGGAAAAATATAAATATTTATTGATTCCACATGTATAAAAATGAATATAAATAAAGGGTGATAGCAATGTTATAACCCAATACAACTTTGCTTAGAAGACGCGTGTCACAAGACCCTTAATGTGAAATTGGTTGCCTATTATGATGACAGCCTTCATGGCAGGGAATCTTGAAGTGAAGTGCTGTGGGACTCAAGAGCTTGGATGAAAGGGAGTAGAACATTATCCTATCATTATGGATACCTAATACTTTTTCTATACTTATTGTTGTGTGCTTGAGTCATCATGCGGGAACATGATGCAATAAACTATTTCCTATTCAGTACTTGGGTCAGAGTCACTTACTAACTGCCATCTTGCCCAGATCCTAAAGCAGCCTCCTTCCATGGAATCCCTAGCACCAATACAGAGAAACCCACAGAGGAGACAACCTAATCGATGGGATCCTTTAATTGGTCAGCCCAGTTGGTCCCTCCTCATGACCTAACTGGTAGGATCCATTCATTGGCTGGTCCTGCTGGTCCCTCCTCGTGACCTATCTGGTGGGATCCATTCATTGGCTGGTCCTGTTGGTCCCTCCTCATGACCTAACTGGTGGGATCCATTAATTGGCTGGTCCTGCTGGTCCCTCTTCATGACCTATTAGGATCCATTCATTGGCTAGTCCTGCTGGACCCTCCTCATGACCTAACTAGTAGGATCCATTCATTGGCTGGTCCTGCTGGTCCCTCCTCGTGACCTAACTGGTAGGATCCATTCATTGGCTGGTCCTGCTGGTCCTTCCTCATGACCTAACTGGTGGGAGACATTCATTGGCTGGTCCTGCTGGTCCCTCTTCATGACCTAACTGGTGGGATCCATTAATTGGCTAGTCCTGCTGGTCCCTCCTCATGACCTAACTGGTGGGATCCATTCATTGGCTGGTCCTGCTGGTCCCTCTTCATGACCTAACTGGTGGGATCCATTAATTGGCTAGTCCTGCTGGTCCCTCCTCATGACCTAACTGGTGGGATCCATTCATTGGCCAGTCCAACTGGTCCTTCATCATGACCTAACCGGTGGGATGCATTCCTTGGCTTGTCCATTCTGTTGACACGCTTCACTAGCTTACATTGGACTGCCATGATCTTTTAATTATGTGGAATGAGGAATACAACACAGAAGACATTAAAGGTTAAAGACAAGACTGAGCACATCAGAGGCTGAACGTGTAAGATTATTCCACAGACGAGGGGACGTTGCTAAGTACCAATGGCACAAGAATTAGCTGCAGTTACCTGGATGTGTCCCCAGCATTGGGTCACACTCACATCTTGTCTAATAGCTGCTGTCTTATTGTCAAAAACATTTGGGCTCGTTAGCAGCCCGTTAGGTAATTCTGTGACATTTCACATTTTTTAAACAATTCCTCATAATAGGTAAATAGATTCCAGCCACTTAATAAGAATATTCCAGGCAGCTGCAGCTCTGCGGATCTGATAATAAGTTCAGCAGACAGTCCCTACAGGCCCGGGCCACATTAGCATATCTAGTGCGCTGACAGCAGATCTGGGCCTATAAGTCACACGGCTGACGTATCATGTGGCTCATCTCTAATAGCAGCACAAAAACACAGCTCTTCTTTTCATCCTAAACTAAAATATTAACACAGGGCTGGCGCTACCCTATGGGTGATGTGGGCCAGTGCCCAGGGCACCCACTTATCAGGGGCTCCATCAAGGACCTTGCAACCTCAACAAGAAAAAAGGAAAAATCTAATAACAAAAACAAGAATAAAAAGAAATATATAAATAAAAAAGAGAATACAACAAAGGAATTCCATAATAATAAGAAATAAAAAATGCAAAAAAAATAATTAAATAAAAAATGAATACAATAAAAAAGGAAACCAGTTAAAAACACCTAAAATAATAATAATAAAAAAAACATATTATTACAATTTATAATGGGATCCTAATTGTAGTGACCATGCATGTAATGGATTAAACTGGATTTTTATTTAATTGTCTTTTTTTCATTTCTCTTTGTGTTTCTGTTAGTCATTTGTTCTAGAAATAAATCTGTCACTTTGAAAAGGAGGGTGCTTGAAGGAAAACTTTTTATAAGAATTACATTATTCTTATACATTTCTATCTTGGTTTGGTGATGTAGAGCAGTGTGGGTAAATTATATGTTCATTTGAACAGCAGTTTAATTAAAGGACCACTGTATTGTTTTTTTTGTTTTTTTTTATTGTGTTTCAAAACAAACATACAAAAAACAAAAGGACCACTGTATTGTATTTACAAGGCTTATATGTTTGTTTGTTGGACATGGGGTATTAAATACAGACTGCAAGTTAACATTTATTTTAGCATCTAAACTGTCTGTTTTCTCCTCAAGCAGAATGTTGCATCTCCTCCTAGCTCTGTCAGTGTATTGGGCTATCATGGAGCTTGGAAGCAGAGTGTCCCGTGACATCTTAGCTCTGCCCCATTGCCTTCACAGCGGTAATAGCTCTATTGCAACATGCTTGCAGCTTCCCCATCCAGTGACAGCTCATGAGCCATTGTAGCCCTGCCTCTTCCACTGGGCATGCTCAGTCTGAAGCAAAATCTACCCTGGTCAAACTTTATCATTAGTCTAGCACACTGCTTCCTACAAGGTGTCAAACCCATATCACATATAATAGTTGTCAATCTGCGACAAATCGCAGTTTGACAACTACGAATGCCGCGCCGCAACACCCGCGCATGCGCATTGCGCGGCGGATTTTTAAAACCTCTGCATTTTTCACTGAGCAATAAAATCAAATTAAATCTGTGTTTACGTATGTAACAGACTGCCCATAGCCTGCTCCCCAACCAAGTCAATCGTAAGGTTTAGGAGGTGAATGAATAAGTTACAATGCTCAAATGCAAAATGAATCCATCATGTTATGGCCATTTTGACAACTTTCACATGAAAATAAAACATTAAAATCTTGTTCGTTAGGCCACAGTCTAGTAATCGCCTGAACAATAGCATGAGTGTTCTCCCGTCTTCTCATGATATGGCCAAAGTATTTGAGCTTCAGCCTCTTGATCAAACCTTCCAGTGAACAGTTTGGCTTAATTTCCTTAAGTACTGATTCTAGTGCGCTCAGCCTTCTTTATGGCCCAGCTCTCACATCCGTATGTTACTACTGGGAATACCATACTTCTAACTATGGGTACCTTTATTGATAGTGTGATATCTTTATTTTTTATTAGCTTGTCCAGACTTGCCATAGCTTTCCTCCCTAGAAACAAACGTCTTGACTTCATGGCTGTAGTCACCATCTACAAAGAAACTGTACAGAAGGACTAACAAAAAGTTAGTTCATAAATCTTAAGAGAATATTGACATAATCAGACCACCATGGAGGTTAAAGAGATATGCAAGGTTCCTAGATGTGTTACTGGGTATATAATATCCCTGTGTATGTATTTATTTTTATGTTCTTTTTTGTGCTTACAAGCTCTATCACTACTTCCTAAAAATCACACAAATAGTTCCTGTATGTGCCTGCCCACTGCAGCTCATGAAGACACAGACTCTTTAATGCTGGACCACATCTCAGCACTAATTATGCAGTAAAAACAGAGCCTATAAGGACAAAATAAAGTACATAAAAGTAATAGATACACAGGGATAAGAAAAGTCCAGGAATCTGCTATATCGATTTTAAAAAGGAACACTAAAATCACACATTTTCTACAAAGACATTTAAGTGAAACAAGAAAGTTGTAAAGATGTTAATCACTGTTCAGTTGGTCATTTAGGAGGTTTCCACGTTCCACTGTGTGATTTGCGACTATCCCACAGCTCAGACTACTAACCTCTGCAAGACAGAGAGTGAGATCAGGTTATGGAGCGGGGCTAAGCCATCAGATGTTATTAGACAGAATCCGGCATTTGTCTTGTTTTGGAAATCAGATAAAATCTGAGAGGCAGAGTGCTTGATCAGAAAATCCTATTTCCCTGGAAATCCATAAATTCCACAGCCTAACAACTATAATTAACGTGTAGGACTTGCTGTGTCCAGTTTTAACAGTAATACTATTTACAAATGCATTTACAATACAGTTATATCTTGGTATGTGGTGTTCTGCATCCATTTAATTTTAGGTCATATAATTTTCTTAAGTATCTTGAGCTGTAGAACAAAGAGCGATTGCGGGTCTGTCAACAAAGTTCCACAGACTATCTTCCGGCCTCATAACCTTCAAAAACTCACTAAAAATGCATCTGTTTAAAGAAGCTCATCGCCTTCAGCCCTAATACGCACAACATAATATCACTCACAATCTGCAGTGTAACACACAGACACCTCCACTTGCTTTGCCCTAATGACTTACACACCGCCATCTTGTGTAACGCCCTCGTGATTTTTCCATCTTGTGTCAGTGTTTTGGGGACAAGCTCTATATAAGTTTGATTTAAGCTCAAATACAGGGCCCTCTATTCTAAATAATGTGTTAATGTTGTTTTTCACTTGTACTTAACCCCTGTATAGCGCTACAGAGTATGTTGGTGTGTTTCAAATAACGGATAATAATACAATAATAATGCTTAAAACATATTATTCCTATTATAGCAAATTTGATATGTATTTTTAAAAATCATGTTTTTTTTTTCTTTTAGAAAATAACTATCAATAAAATATGGAAAAAAAAAAACAGAGTTACACTGTGTAGAGAATGTGGAATTACCAGTCGATAAAAAGGGTTGTCCTTCCTAATACAATTATTTTTGCAAAAGTGTATGCACCATCCATTTAACATTAGATGATAGACCCTATAGAGATGAAGTCACAATAGACGAAACACGTTGGGGTGGTATTGCAGCTTTAGCCTTTTTTTTTTTTAATCAGCCCACAAACATTCCAGCACCATCTCTTGGGGATGAAGGAAACCAGAACTTCTTTCTTAAGAAAAAGACTATTGGATAGTATTTACATGCTCAAAAAATTTACATATAAATGCACAAACTGAGTTTTTTTTATATATTTGATTTAAAAAAAAATATGATTACAATTTGTTTGTGTTATCTATTATTTTTGGTTTCATGGTTATTCAACAATAACCCCAGAAACCCAAAAGCATAAGAACTTTCCTTTACATCACAAATGAAATCCTAGTTATGGATCAAAGAACATTTAATGAGACAGCTGCAAAAAAAAAAAAAAAAAAAAAAAACAACAAGCCAAAACTTAATCAAAGCTAGTCACTGCTCGGTACACCTAGCCCAACATGGAAATCTCAATGTACAAGCATGGCATACAGCTAGTCACTGCTCGGTACACCTAGCCCAACATGGAAATCTCAATGTACAAGCATGGCATACAGCTAGTCACTGCTCGGTACACCTAGCCCAACTTGGAAATCTCAATGCACAAGCATGGCACACAGCTCGTCATACCTAGCCCAACTTGGAAATCTCAATGCACAAGCATGGCACACAGCTAGTCAATGCACGGTACACCTAGCCCAACATGGAAATCTCAATGCACAAGCATGGCATACAGCTAGTCAATGCACGGTACACCTAGCCCAACTTGGAAATCTCAATGCACAAGCATGGCACACAGCTAGTCAATGCACGGTACACCTAGCCCAACTTGGAAATCTCAATGCACAAGCATGGCACACAGCTAGTCACTGCACGGCACACCTAGCCCAAGTTGGAAATCTCAATGCACAAGCATGGCACACAGCTCGTCACTGCTCGGTACACCTAGCCCAACTTCGAAAACTCAATGCACAATCATGGCATACAGCTCGTCACACCTAGACCAACCTAGATATCTTGGGAAGAACCAAGGATTCAGATCAGATCACTATTCAATTCTATTGAAATAAAATGGACAATCCACATAACCACTTGACAATAGAACTTGAGTTAGAGCTCCTGTAGGATAATGTTCCTGCACAAGCTGCAGGAAGACTGGTGGGTCCAAGATGGAATCCCCAATAAACCAGCTAAATACAAGATTAGAAGATTTTTTCTGCAATGCCTTTATGTTCCTGTGACCCTTTAATTGCACATAACTGACCACTGTGATGTCCCAACAAGAGGAGCAAGGTGCCTGATCAGGCCATTATTTTTTATGTTCCTATTCAAAGATTCAGAATAACTATATTCATTATTAAAACATCTTCTAAACTTCCAGCTGAGCGGCTTGTCTCCACCCCTAATTGTTTGATTAGCTCTGACCTGGAGGCAGTACTAAAATGTCCAGAGTTAAACTAATTTAATTCTCCAGCCGTTGAACAGCATCTGCTCATGTTTAGGTATGATCTTGCCTTTGACCATTTAGTCTCCTATTGGTGGAGTTGGTCCCATCCCTTGATGACCTAACAAGGGTGGAAACAAACAGTTCAACTGGAGGTTTAAAAGCAGATGTTGGAAAGTAAACGTAATAATAATAATAGGAACTGTAGGATTGAGGCTTAATTACAATAACCCGCTCAAGTCATTTAACCCCCTTGCCCCCTTCCAAAAAGCAGAGCAGCGCATTGTAGGATCCAAAATGACTGGAAATCTTTATTTGTGAGGATTCAAACTGACAGATCCCTCCGAGACGGAGAATAAAATAACAGTTATGGCTTGGAGCTGTGCAAGATGGAGTAGGCGATGGAGGCAACAGAGTCAATCTGGACAGTATTGGTGAGATGGACGTACGCAGGGCTGATGTTCCAGATCCTTCCGCGGATCTACAGCATTTTTCTTTTTTCAAACTCCTGCCGGGAAAAAGGAATAGAAGTCAGTGATGTGAGGCAGATTATAGAGATATGGGTGTTACTTGGTATATAATACCCCTGTATTATATACCTATATGGGTCTGCCCTCTGCAGCGTATGCAGACACAGACTCTGATATGCCACACGTGGCCCTCCTGTGCAAATCACTACATGAGAGATCTGTTTAGTATTTAACAGAAAATGCCACAAATTGGCATCAGATTGGGACAAGAATCTGAGATTTGAGAAACCTGGAGCTCTGCTGCCACCTGGTGCTCAGAGGCAGAATTACAGTCACAGTGTACTCTGCAGATGTACCATGCTGTATAAATAATAATAATCATATATATAGTTGTCAAACTGCGAGACGTTGTCGCCCTTTGCGAGGTGCGTACGACTTAGCAATGAACCCCGCGTAGTGAGGCGAGCCATTAAACTTGCAGGACTTGGGCATTTTATTGAATAAATCATTAATTATTACTTAACTACATATACATAGAAATATATATCTCTCTCAGACGACCAAAAGTACACTACAGAGGCTCGCAATGAGCGCCGAAGGTCCTCACAGTAGAAAACGGTTTCAATTATGTCTCAAACAGCATTCCCATGGCTTCAAATTTTATTGACAGTCATTTTTTGACGGGCAAGTCTCTAATCATATATGTAGTTGTGGTATGATAACACCATGTTAAAAATTACGGGCTTGTACATGCGCAATGAGCACCGAGGCAAGGCTCGCAAGATAGAGGGGTAGAGGCTCCCAATGGCTTCAGAGTTCCTGGCTTGGGGGAAAAAAAATGGCTGCCATTTTTTTTTTCAAGCCCGTAACGGAAGCCGTTGGGACGACGCCAAAAGACGCCAATTGAATAAGAAATTAGGTAAAGGTAATTGGATATTCAATTGGCGTCTTTAAATTGGTGAGAATATTTAGCATTATGTACCATCAGTTGATTCTGCCTGTTACTCTCTCAGGAGAGGTGCGTCCTTTTACATTAGTCCTACTGAAAGCACTGGCAGGTTTAGTTGTCATATTACTATTGTATAGATAGCAGCTTCCTGTATATTGTAGGACACGTCCGACCTGCTAATCAGCTTAGGACTAGCTCCATCTAGAATAGGGAGAATATGCACAAAACTGAAGAGTTTTTACACAACAAAAAGTTGATTTAATTTTAAAGAGCATTAAAAACGGACTATACGTTGTACTAGAATTTATCTATATAGTAAATCATTCCTGAAATATTTAGAATGTATTTTAGCTCCTGTGTGCGAGTGTGGGGGTCTTTATTTGGGCCACTAAAGATACAGAAAGCATACTCTAATCCTAATTAGCACATCAAAAGGAGTTAATTAATATGCATGAGATACTTATTTACATATAAAAATACAGCAACAACAACAACATGGAATTTCTCAGGATGGAGTCGCTTTAGAAATAAATGGATAATACAACACATATAGGTAGTTTTTCATGGTCTTTAAGAATAACCTACAAGAAAACAACTTGGAGTTACAGGGCCCTTAAGAGCAAAGCCAAGATCTCGCCTGCTTTATGACATCATTAGGTCGCCTTTCTTAAGATAACATTCACACTCCAGGGTCTGAGACCGGACAAAACTGGGCAGGAAACTAGGAAATCAGAGATTAATATTCTACATCACAAATGTGAGGATATTCCTAAATTACATCTCGTTAGGTCTGGATCTGCCTCGTTTGTGGTTCTCAACTAATTAAGGGAGAAGTATTTATATGTATTTTCTTATATTTGTACTTATTTATTCTTTGACATGGAAGCACATCTTGTTCTTAGCCGCATGTGAACAATGGCACCTGATACTGATCAACACTGTGCAAGAAATGAAGTGCCTGAAGCAGAGTAAACTGCTTTGAACCAGGCTTGTCCTTGTCAGCCAATGTGCAAAAATACAGCTGTACGAGTCAGGAGTGTCAGCCAATGTGCAAGAAAACAGCTGTACGAGTCAGGAGTGTCAGCCAATGTGCAACAATACAGCTGTACGAGTCAGGAGTGTCAGCCAATGTGCAACAATACAGCTGTACGAGTCAGGAGTGTCAGCCAATGTGCAAGAAAACAGCTGTACGAGTCAGGAGTGTCAGCCAATGTGCAACAATACAGCTGTACGAGTCAGGAGTGTCAGCCAATGTGCAACAATACAGCTGTACGAGTCAGGAGTGTCAGCCAATGTGCAAGAAAACAGCTGTACGAGTCAGGAGTGTCAGCCAATGTGCAACAATACAGCTGTACGAGTCAGGAGTGTCAGCCAATGTGCAACAATACAGCTGTACGAGTCAGGAGTGTCAGCCAATGTGCAAGAAAACAGCTGTACGAGTCAGGAGTGTCAGCCAATGTGCAACAATACAGCTGTACAAGTCAGGAGTGTCAGCCAATGTGCAACAATACAACTGTACGAGTCAGGAGTGTCAGCCAATGTGCAAAAATACAGCTGTACGAGTCAGGAGTGTCAGCCAATGTGCAACAATACAGCTGTATTAGTCAGGAGTGTCAGACAATTTTACTAAGAAGGGCTTATAAGGTTTGTTTTTACTGCCCAACATATTATAAATAGTTCCCAACAGGTTTCGCTCCTATGCGGCTAATCTAAAACCCTGCACTTCATAGTCTGTGTATTCATGAGCTGTACACATGAAATGCTTTTAGGCAGTAAATACAGAGCGTATAAGCACTTTGTAATATAATAAAGTACATAAAGGTAAATAAACATGCAGGGATATTATATACCTAGTAACATCCACGTCCCTTTAAGACCGTGTTTTCAGATGTGATACATTGTAACAAGGGGACATTCCCGCTGTACCTGTCCCTAAGTATTAAAGTAGCAGATGAAAAGCTAAAGAGATGAAGACAAACAAAGATGGCGACAGAGCACAAAACACGAGCAGGACATGCATGGGAACACAATGCTATTAAAGCGAAAGTGAGCGCGCCATTACCTTACAGCATTTTTCTGGTTTAACAATCCCAGCACTCACACTGTTTAGTGAATCTAGGCCATGGTCGGGGGTGATCGTTACCTTGTGCATGGTGCTGCCCAGCTGGGCGGGGGACATACTGACCACCACGCCAGCTCTCTGCAAGGCTGCGATCTTCTCCTTGGCGCCACCTTTCCCACCAGCGATGATGGCTCCAGCGTGGCCCATTCTCCTGCCGGGGGGAGCGGTCAGACCGGCGATAAAGGAAACCACCGGCTTGGCATTAGGACCCTGCAGGAATAAGAATAGAGAGGTGGGTAAGAGAGAAGTCAGCAATCATTAAAAAATCTAAATCAACTAAAAAGGCAAGAATTTGAAGCTTAGTCAATGAATCCATAAGGACGACGTCCAATCAGGTCAGAAGGACGGGATATTAAAGGGATATGGAAGGTTACTAGGTATACAATATCCCTGTGTATCTATTTACGTACGTTTATTTTATTAAAAAAAGGTTACAAGCTCCGTTTTTACTGCCTAAAATCAGCTCATGTAGCTCACGAATACATAGTCTGAAGTGCAGTATTTCAGCCTGTCAGTGACCTCTCTCAAGGACCTTGTTGTAGAAGGTTGGCACTATTTGGTTACTATGAGACACGGCACACCCCTATACTTAGTTCTACAGCTCATGAAGACGGTGTACTTCTAAGTACAGGGTGGGCAGTGTCTCATAGTAACCAACCAGTGGCAACATTCTACAACATGCTCCTTGAGCGAGGTCACCGACAGGGTAATTTGAAACACTGCACCTCAGTCTGTGTATTCTTGAGCTGATTTTAGGCAGTGAAAACAGATCTTTTAAGATCTTCTTAACACAAAATGTATATTCTATATCTGGTAATATCCCTTTAATCCCCACCATCTAAGGTTCTGGTAAGCTCCATGCTTAGTTTCCCTAATCTTTTCTCCCACCTCTTGTTGCAGAATAAATTGGTTCAGTAAGTAACAGAGCGACACATCTGAAGCGATATCCCAAATTATCAAACAATTATTTAGGTATTTTGTAAAAAAAAGTATAGATTTCTAAGAAATTAGCTCTTTTGAATATTAGAGCTTTTTATTCCTTCTACAGTTTAATAATTCAGATTGCACAGACAATACCTTAATGTCCTTATTGAAGAGTACAGGAAGGCACAAAAGTACGCTGGCCCTTTAATACTTACAGTGTTGTGCTCCTTGAGGAAGTTAGCAGCATTTTCTTCAGCGCTGCCTCCGATCTCACCAATCAGGATGATTCCTTCTGTCTTGGGGTCCTTAAGGAAGACGTCCAGACAGTCAATAAAATTGGTGCCGTTGAAGGGATCTCCACCAATACCTTCCAGCAATAGAGGAAACAGTCAGAGAGTTATCATCAGTGTTATGCATAGGAACCACAGAGGAGGAGTATTATCATCAGTGTTATGCATAGGAACCACAGAGGAGGAGTATTATCATCAGTGTTATGCATAGGAACCACAGAGGAGGAGTATTATCATCAGTGTTATGCATAGGAACCACAGAGGAGGAGTATTATCATCAGTGTTATGCATAGGAACCACAGAGGAGGAGTATTATCATCAGTGTTATGCATAGGAACCACAGAGGAGGAGTATTATCATCAGTGTTATGCATAGGAACCACAGAGGAGGAGTATTATCATCAGTGTTATGCATAGGAACCACAGAGGAGGAGTATTATCATCAGTGTTATGCATAGGAACCACAGAGGAGGAGTATTATCATCAGTGTTATGCATAGGAACCACAGAGGAGGAGTATTATCATCAGTGTTATGCATAGGAACCACAGAGGAGGAGTATTATCATCAGTGTTATGCATAGGAACCACAGAGGAGGAGTATTATCATCAGTGTTATGCATAGGAACCACAGAGGAGGAGTATTATCATCAGTGTTATGCATAGGAACCACAGAGGAGGAGTATTATCATCAGTGTTATGCATAGGAACCACAGAGGAGGAGTATTATCATCAGTGTTATGCATAGGAACCACAGAGGAGGAGTATTATCATCAGTGTTATGCATAGGAACCACAGAGGAGGAGTATTATCATCAGTGTTATGCATAGGAACCACAGAGGAGGAGTATTATCATCAGTGTTATGCATAGGAACCACAGAGGAGGAGTATTATCATCAGTGTTATGCATAGGAACCACAGAGGAGGAGTATTATCATCATCATCATCAGTGTTATGCATAGGAACCACAGAGGAGGAGTATTATCATCATCATCATCAGTGTTATGCATAGGAACCACAGAGGAGGAGTATTATCATAATCATCAGTGTTATGTATAGGAACCACAGAGGAGGAGTATTATCATAATCATCAGTGTTATGCATAGGAACCACAGAGGAGTAGTATTATTATTATTATCACAGGGTGCAGAGGAGAAAAGAAGGAAGAGTAGAAGGAAGAGTAGAAGGAAGAGTAGAAGGAAGAGTAGAAGGAAGAGTAGAAGGAAGAAGAGTAGAAGGAAGAAGAGTAGAAGGAAGAAGGAAGAAGAGTAGAAGGAAGAAGGAAGAAGAAAGAAGAGTAGAAGGAAGAAGGAAGAAGAAAGAAGAGTAGAAGGAAGAAAAGAAGGAAGAAGAAAGAGTAGAAGGAAGAGTAGAAGGAAGAGTAGAAGGAAGAGTAGAAGGAAGAAGGAAGAGTAGAAGGAAGAAGGAAGAGTAGAAGGAAGAAGGAAGAGTAGAAGGAAGAAGGAAGAAGAAAGAAGAGTAGAAGGAAGAAGGAAGAAGAAAGAAGAGTAGAAGGAAGAAGGAAGAAGAAAGAAGAGTAGAAGGAAGAAAAGAAGGAAGAAGAAAGAGTAGAAGGAAGAGTAGAAGGAAGAGTAGAAGGAAGAGTAGAAGGAAGAAGGAAGAGTAGAAGGAAGAAGGAAGAGTAGAAGGAAGAAGGAAGAGTAGAAGGAAGAAGGAAGAGTAGAAGGAAGAGTAGAAGGAAGAAGAGTAGAAGGAAGAAGAGTAGAAGAAAGAAGAGTAGAAGGAAGAAGAGTAGAAGAAAGAAGAGTAGAAGAAAGAAGAGTAGAAGGAAGAAGAGTAGAAGGAAGAAGAGTAGAAGGAAGAAGAGTAGAAGGAAGAAGAGTAGAAGGAAGAAGAGTAGAAGGAAGAAGAGTAGAAGGAAGAAGAGTAGAATAGAAGGCGTAAAGGAAGAAGAGAAGGAGTAGAAGGAAGAGTAGGAGGAGGTAGAGTCCACCACAGCAAATACAAGAAAGTGAGTTTTCTAGAAACACTAAAATGGGCCAGTTTCAGGTCTTATAGGAGATCTCAGATCCTTCTCCAGCACATAATAAGGTTGGTGCATCTCTTGGTATTATTGCCAGTCTGGTCAGCTATATACACAGAGGGTCTCATTCAATTGTGATTTGGCCAATTCAATACGGCTCTATATAAGCACAGAGCATTTTTTTTTTACAAAGTTTTTATCTATTTATCTTCTATCCAAAAGCAAGGTCTTCACTAACTAAAAACTTCTGTAAAAAAATATGCTATGTGCTTATATAGAGCCCTATTCAATTGGCCGAATCACAATTGAATGAGGCCGAGAGTATACAGGATTCTTACACCAGTATCACTGAAGGGTTAATATTACATCCGGCTCCATGTATCATCCAACAACACAGAGACTTTGGGAGCCAGGAACCCAAATACGTTTTCTGACAGACTCTAGAGCGCTCATCTGTTTCAATGAAGACTTTGTGTGAGCGCCAGCTCCAGGAGAGACATACACTGCCCTGTGAGACAGCCCCAGAGTGACACTTATTTGGGGGGGATTCTCTGGACCAGAAACATCAGTCGTATACAAACACTGACAATATAGTGTAATAAAGTAAGACCCGGATCGGGGACCTCCAAGAGCCAGCTCTTCTTATACTAAAGTACAGAGAGCCCCAAGTACTGCTGGGTAATGATCCCATCAGTAATGTTACACACAGGGACGTACCAATACACAGAGACTGCCCGAGCCCGACCTGCGTGGTCTGATGGACGGCTTCATACGTCAGGGTTCCTGATCTGGAGACGATTCCTGTGGGGAGGAAAAATAACATTATTATTTACACTATATATATATATATATATATATATATATATATATATATATATATATATATATATATATATATATATATATATATATATATATATATATATATATATATATATATATATATATACATATACATATACACACATACATACACACACACACCGCAAACAAAATCATTTAATTTAATCATTTTTTTCTATTTTGCTAAATTTTAAGCAGAAAAATAAATGAAACCGCCTGTAATTTGTCACTTTTCCCTGCAATTACTCTATACAGAAGGCTCCTATTTACATAACTAGGAGCTTCTCTAACTAGCTTTGCATTAGTCCTAAGGAGGGCACTGGCAGTTGTAACTGTCCATATAAAACCTCCCTCTTAAGATTCCTCCCACCTCAGAAAGTAGATCAGTGAAAATTAAAATGGTGGATGTTTCAGCAGAATAACAGAACAACCGTCACATTTTGCCTATTTTTTTATTTTATTTAATTCTATGTATTTTAAACTATTTCTGTTACCTATTTCCTTACATTTCTGCCACACGGCTGGGGATATTATACAGTAATCCTGACACCCTGTCCTGTGTATTAGTATGGAGTGACCCGCAGGTACCAGTGGTGGGGGGTGTACTCTTATCTTCCTCTTACACAATTAGCGATGTCATTTCCTGTGCTCGTCCATTCTGTGCACTGAACATTACAGATAATTAAGGAAAAGAAATCTACAGCCCAAGAGCAGAATAAACTGAAATAAGCTGCAGCTTCGATGTACAGAAATACAGGGGGAAAGTGCTGCAATTAGAGAGCGGTCACACAGTGACACCTAGAGGTGCTGGTGAGAACGGACGCGCTCCAATGTGTGTGTGCAGAGAAATACAACTTGTAAATATACATTTATACACACTGCAGCTCGTGAATACACAGACTGTGAAGGGCAAGGTTTCATATTAGCCAGAACGTTGCCACTGATTGGTTACTGTGAGACAATGCACACCTTGTACACTGTCTTCATGGAGGTGCAGAGGGCAGACCCATACAGGGACTATTTATAGGATTTTAGTAAATACAGATCTTATAAGCACTTCCTAATAAAATAAAGTACATGGCAGTAAATAGATAGCCAGGGATATTATATACCTAGTAACACCCAGGAACCTTTCCTGTCCCTTTAACATACAAATGTTCTTTATCATCTCCCTCGATTTTATTTTCTTGGTGGATCTCATCTTTCTGCTGTAAACTAATGAGCTTTCCATTAGTCCTAGAGACCATATCTTCACAATAAACTAGAAACAAATCAAAAGGAGAAGACTACAATGGTGCAGGGTATGGGAGGCGAGACACATAAGGAGGCTCCATGACATTAATATGTATAGAGGGGAGAAGGGAGAGAGGCGTAGGAGAGAAGCATCTGACAAGAACAAGAGGTGGTGGTTTAGGTTGGAGGATTTAGGGGTTATTAGTAGTAGATCAGCCTCCCAGTGGAGGTGGTCGGGTCACACAGTGCCTGGGATGGGCATAAGGTAGAGGCTTAAAAAGAGGCCAAACGTAAACAGATAAAATAGGCAGATGATATGGTCCTTTTTGGTTCTTAATAATAATTTTGATTATATTTGACATAATGCTATATTAAATCTTAAACAAATAGTCCCTGTAAGGGTCTGTTCTCTGCAGTGTATGCAGACACAGACTGTGTAGTACTGAGTGTGCTGTGTCTCATAGTAACCAATCAGTGACCATCTCCCTGTAACATGTTGCTGAGACATGGTCCCTGATAGGCTAGGACACTACCTTGCACATCCAGCTTGAGTCTGCAGATCCCTTTTAAGGACATTTTAGCATCAAGTGTCCAGAAAAATATGTTCTGATCAGTAAAAGTAGTTTCTTACTCAAGTAACAGAGGCTCTAATGGAGAACCCAGAGGGACAAATAAATGGGTCAAGTGTTGGAGTCACATGGAGGACCAACCAATGTATGAGGGACAATGTCAGGTGATGGATTCACATGAAGGACCAACCAATGTATGAGGGACAATGTCAGGTGATGGAGTCACATGGAGGACCAACCAATGTATGAGGGATAATGTCAGGTGATGGAGTCACATGGAGGACCAACCAATGTATGAGGGATAATGTCAGGTGATGGAGTCACATGGAGGACCAACCAATGTATGAGGGACAATGTCAGGTGATTGAGTCACATGGAGGACCAACCAATGTATAAGGGTCAATGTCAGGTGATGGAGTCATATGGAGGACCAACCAATGTATGAGGGATAATGTCAGGTTATTGGAGTCACATGGAGGACCAACCAATGTATGAGGGATAATGTCAGGTGATGGAGTCACATGGAGGACCAACCAATGTATAAGGGTCAATGTCAGGTGATGGAGTCACATGGAGGACCAACCAATGTATGAGGGACAATGTCAGGTGATGGATTCACATGGAGGACCAACCAATGTATGAGGGACAATGTCAGGTGATGGATTCACATGGAGGACCAACCAATGTATGAGGGACAATGTCAGGTGATGGAGTCACATGGAGGACCAACCAATGTATGAGGGACAATGTCAGGTGATGGATTCACATGGAGGACCAACCAATGTATGAGGGACAATGTCAGGTGATGGAGTCACATGGAGGACCAACCAATGTATAAGGGTCAATGTCAGGTGATTGAGTCATATGGAGGACCAACCAATGTATGAGGGATAATGTCAGGTTATTGGAGTCACATGGAGGACCAACCAATGTATGAGGGATAATGTCAGGTGATGGAGTTACATGGAGGACCAACCAATGTATGAGGGACAATGTCAGGTGATGGAGTCACATGGAGGACCAACCAATGTATGAGGGACAATGTCAGGTGATGGAGTCATATGGAGGACCAACCAATGTATGAGGGACAATGGCAAGTAGGAACATGACGCAATACATGAAACCGATGTCTAAGACTCTACGGACATTAATACTTTTAACTAACAATTAATTAATTAACTAACTAGCAATCCACATATTACAAGGATCAGAGGAGATCTAACAGGATTTGAACTTGATGGACAAAGTACTTTTTCAACCTCGATAACTATGTAACTTGTCTATAAAAAAGGTACCACAGAGATTAAAATAAATTAGTACGGAATATTCACTAATATCCCAAACCCCATAAAAACAGGTCACACAATGGCTAAGTTGCCCCAAGAAAGTTACTGTCAAGATCTGCTTTTTGGGGAGGAGTTAACCTCCATGGAAAGAACTATATCCTCTCCCTGGTCACCATTCCATCACATTTAGATAACTTGCCTCGGATTATCTAGCAGTAGACAGGACATTCAAATAGTATAAGTGAGATTACTAATATAGAAGGGAACTTTGAAGGTTTGTGATGCAATTACCAGATCACCCGGTGATTGGATTAGCCCCCACACACCTAGATTGCCCAGTGAGGGTCTACAGGGAGCCGATTGAGATAAATGGTTTAGGGCAGGACCAAGGTTGTACTGTTGTGCTTTCCTATATAGATAGATTTTCTCTCTCCCTCTCTCTCATAGAAGCCCGTCCACCACGAAGCCCGTCCACCACGAAGCCCGTCCACCACGAAGCCCGTCCACCACGAAGCCCGTCCACCACGAAGCCCGTCCACCACGAAGCCCGTCCACCACGAAGCCCGTCCACCACGAAGCCCGTCCACCACGAAGCCCGTCCACCACATGGTCCTTGGGAGGATCCCTGTAGCCAAGGCTGGAGTATTCTATATCTGGATCATACCCCCTCCCCTGCGAGGGCAGCAACATACCGAATGAACAATTTTTATCTTCTTCTATTGAATTAGCAACAAAAAGTCTCCATGTTTTATGGTCCCTTCCGCTATTTTTCTTCGCTACCCTGATCCTCCTGCACGTCCTATTCAGGCTTTTTATTCCGTACTAAGACTGAGCCATCGCGCCGGCGCTTTATGAGAGCACAAAAATATATCTACAAAATGTAATTGCGTTCCTATTTGATTTTTCAATTTCCAGTTTATGGTACTTTCCTCGGCAGAGCGAGGTGCTGAATGCTAATTAGCTGCAGACGACACTTCTGGAAGGTATAAAAACACTGCTCTAAAAGCTAATTATCTTCTTACAGCTCAGAGTGATTTTGTGGAGGGCCCTCCGTAGTTTGTCACTTTTCCCCAGATCCGGGCAATCTGTCTAATGATGATAAAACACAAGAGGTTGAGGAGTTTACCTCCGTGTGACATCAGGCGGTGCCACGTGTGTGAGGTCAGAGGGGGTGATAACAACGCACTATAAAACCACAATTATTAGGAACGGTGACATTTACGGGGTGAATAAGGTCTGGAAATGGAGGTACGGGGCATGCAGCCATTCGTGGCTTTACTACAACTGGGCGGGGCAGCATTAAAGGGATATGGCAGGTTCCTGGATGTTACTCGGTATATAATATCCTTGAGTATTTATTATGGACTTTAAGTAGTGCTTATAAGATCTGTTTTTGCTTTCTAAAAGCTTACAACTTGTTCCTAAATCAGGTTGCCTCCTCTACAGCTCATGAAGATGGTTTACTTCTGAGTACAGGACGTGCAGTGTCTCATAGGAACCAATCCGCGAAATCATTTTGCAATATGCTGCTTGAGAGAGGTCACTGACTAATTTGAAACTCTGAACTTCACACTCTGCGTTTACCCCCTCATGCAGCTCATGAATAAACAAACAGGTCCAAATTGTGTGATTTTAGGTAGTACATAAAAGTAAATAGATACATAGGGATATTCTATACCTAGTAACAGCCAGAAATCGTCCATGTCCCTTTAAGCTAATTGCTCAGATGCGGTCTGTACTAATAATGATTTTTTTTTTTTTTAATGCTAGTAACACGGCTGTTTATAAGATCTTTACATAATTATTGCTGACCCGTTTAAGGTAAAGTCCTAGCTGGCCAATCTGGAGACCCATAAACAGCAGCAGCATGAGGTTTTGTTGAGGTAATCCGCTTGTGTGCTGTTTATGGTGCTTTCAGGACCTGAGTGGGGAGGAGAGCTTGTTGGTAAGCAGGCAGTTAGGAGAGCTGTATGTGTAGTGATACAATTGCTACATGTCACCCTCCGCAGAGCTTGTGACTTCTTATAGGATCTATATATTACAAGGTGATATTTTCCTTACATGTTTAGCAAAACACGGATATACACCGTCCTACAATGAGAATATAAGAAGCTGAATGAGAAGGACGAGTCTTCAGCCTGATAATGCTATGATTATTACGTTACAAATAACAATTCTGACATAAATTACTTTTTGCTCACTAATTGTGATTTTGCTTATTCAGACAATGCAAAAATTGGATGATTTTTCCTTTAATTCAATCACCTGAATAACGTCCGTGTTGTCTGTGCGGTGTAATCTTATTTTGTTTGTTATATTCATGAAGTAAGTAAGTTAATAAGCTTGATATGTTGTGGGCATTTTACATTTATTGATATTCTGCATCTTCTCCACTAGGTGGCAGAATTATCCTAACTGAAATAACCACAAATGGATTTATGATGTTCCCAGGAAGCTTTTATAATAACATATTATACACTATTCCTTATATATTTTTGCACCTTTTATTTATCAGTATAACAGATATTATATTAACTTACAAAATAACAGAGACCCAAAAGGTTAGAACTTTGCAGATAATTCCCTGTATTATCAATACTAGCGACTTGCCCGTCAAAAATGACGGCAATAAAATTTGAAGCCTGGCAATGCTGTTTTGCCACAAAATGCAAGGATATGGCCCCTCTGATCACCTTTGGCGCTCATTGGGAGCCTCTTTCCCTGTGTACTTGATATGTTTGTGTAGTTTAGGGGTCTAATGCCTTGGGTTAGGTGTTACTGGATTGCGTTAAGTCTTAGTGCTCGTATTTACGTCCTTCGGCCTCGTTTCCGTTGTGTTTTTTCGGCAGCCATTTTTTTTCTGGCTTCAGTGATTTTCAACTGTGGAAAAAATGCAAATAGGTGGCAAACCCTAGACAGAAACTCCTTGGCTGCCTCTAGGTGCACAAACTCAAAGTAATAAAGTTAAAATGCAATAAAATTTCGAATGTGTATATATGGAAAGAAGAAAAAAAAAAGTCTGACTTTTACTGAATACACAATATAAAATATAATTCCTCTTACAGGCAACAGCAACACTCAACAGTTTATATTCACTAACTAGATATGAGAAGGTGCAGTCCAGGTTGGCCATTCTGGGGACCCAGAAATAAGAAAAGCAACAGCATGCTGTTTTGTTGAGGTTAGTCTGTTAGCCGATTATGGTGCTTTCAGGACCTGAGTGAGGAGGAGAGCTTGTTGGTAGTCAGGCAGAGAGGCAGAGCTACGATAATGAACCAATACCTCCTACAAACAAGTGTTCATGAAGGAATAGGGCTGTGCAGACGTGCCCATATGCCCCCATGCCATTGTTTAATTTACTATAGTGCAGCACACTGCAAGTCTGCCACTTCACACCAAACAACAAAACCTGCTCAACCTTGCAAAAGAAAGGAGGAGCTGTGTATTGAAAACTAAACTAAAATGTATATACACTGCAATGCAAACGCCCAGCCCCTCTCTGGGAGGCACCCCTAGGCGGCTGCCTAGTGAGCAATCCAGCAATACTTGTGAAGTAGAGGCTCTGCGAGACCTTCTTCTTGCATGTACCTCTAAATTTTATATAAATATTGGGTAAGACCAGACAGATATACTACAGGATAGTTTCCCCTGTGAAGGGCACAAGAGAGGCTGCTCTCAGAGTGGGTTATCATGTCCATAGAACTAACCTATTAAGGTTAGTTTGCATAAACAGAAAACAAAACAAATCCGACAACAAAAATGACCCTTGGGACTTAGTCTCCCTAAGGGCGATCCAGACATGGGTCCCTTGCTGCCTTAGGGAGTTCTGCTGCACCACACTGACAAGGCCCAACTAAGGCTGAAAAGTATATGTGGGGTTTGATCTTCATGTTCAGGGTAGAATTGCTTGGTATTTCAGGGCTGGATCACTCTCGAGTGAAACCAGACTGATATACTACAGGATATTTCTCCCTATGAACGACAAATGGCTACCACAGAACTACCTATTAAGGTTAGTTCATTCTCTGAGCACACTTCCTAAAAGAGGAAATTATTTTCACTTGGATGAAAAGCAAACTATTCTACAATCTTAAAATAAATAAACAAAAATAAAGGCAGAAGAAGGTGTCCATATATTGTCTCCACAAGCTGAAGCCTGGAGTGAATGATGGGTCCTGTCCAGTGAAATGTATACGATATAAGAAATAATATTTGGTGATAATGAATGTTTCAGCGGCTTCACGTGGCAAATTGTACAAAGCTCTATAATAAATACTGCATCCCCCAAATGAAAGCAATCTCTCTTGTTTATCCCTTTTGTGTTGCAAAATAAAAAAAAAACGGGAGAAGAAATGATGGTTTCTGCAAGGACACAATATCTTCTCATAAAAAGCATTTCTTTGCTGATGAAAAACCTGGTGCATTTTAAAAATGTTCTCCAGAGGCTATAAATATAGCAGTGGTTTGGGCTCTCAGGGAATATTTCATTCCAAGAGGAAGGTTATTTTTCTACTGTAAGGGACAGCAAAATATATTGGAAGCTTGGACGAAATGAACCGCACCTCGTGCATCTTGATGGAAAGAAATTAAAAGTTGCCGCCGACTTCAAGAGGTTCTCAAGCGATCTCCATATTGGGGAGGTTGGGGACTAATTAGGGAGCAGTCATATATCCAAGACTCCTTCCAACTAACACGGTTTATGAAAAAGCTGGCCTATACCCCAATGATAAAGAGATGAAGATCATAGCAAACCGCAGTCTGTCAGTTCCTGGCAAGTAGATGAGTATGAAGTTTGGGGAAAGAAAAGACAAGACATTTTGGGAGGAAAGCTATGGCAAGTCTGGATGATCTATTAAAAAGTAAAGATATATCACGGTCAACTAAGGTCTGCATAGTCAGAACTACGGTATTCCCAGTAGAAGCATACGGATGTGAGAGCTGGACCATGAAGTAGGCTGAGATCAGAAGAACGGACTGTCTTAGAGAGAATGAAGCCAAACTGTTTACTGGAAGGTTTGATGATTAGGCTGAAATTCAAATATTTTGGCCAAATTATGAGAAGACAGGATGATGCTGGCAAAGATTGAAGGAACATGAAGAGGGCGGCAGAGGTGAAGATGGATAGATGCGGTCATTGAAAAGATGAACATGAACTTAATTGAGTTCAGAGGGGCAGTGGCTGAAAAATATAACTGGCGTGCTGCGGGACATAGGGTCACGAGTGCACCACTAAAATATTATATACAGTGCCTTGCAAAAGTATTCCCCCCGCCCTTGACTTTTTACCTATATTACAGCCTTAAGTTCAATGTTTTGTTAATCTGAATTTTATGTGATGGATCAGAACACAATAGTCTAAGTTGGTGAAATGAAATGAGAAAAATATAAACATAAAACAATTTTTTAGAAATAGAAAACAGAAAATTGGCATGTTCGTATGTATTCACCCCCTTTGTTATGAAGGCCATAAAAAGCTCTGGTGTAACCAATCACCTTCAGAAGTCACATCATTAGTGAAATGATGTCCACCTGTGTGCAATCTAAGTGTCACATGATCTGTCATTACATATACACACCTTTTTTGAAATGCCCTAGAGGTTGCAAC
Source organism: Discoglossus pictus (assembly GCA_027410445.1). NCBI lineage: Eukaryota > Metazoa > Chordata > Amphibia > Anura > Alytidae > Discoglossus > Discoglossus pictus. Next base: position 18,843,270 of record CM050163.1, on the reverse strand, counting down.
ACCTAAGTAAGAGGCACCACTAACCAAACACTGCCATGAAGACCAAGGAACTCTCCAAACAAGTAAGGGACAATGTTGTTGAGAAGTACAAGTCAGGGCTTGGTTATAAAAAAAAAATATAAAAATCTTTGATGATCCCCAGGATCACCATCAAATCTATCATAACAAAATGGAAAGAACTTGGCACAACAGAAAACCTGCCAAGAGACGGCCGCCCACCAAAACTCACGGACCGGGCAAGGAGGGCATTAATCAGAGAGGCAGCACAGAGACCTAAGGTAACCCTGGAGGAGCTGCAGAGGTCCACAGCAGAGACTGGAGTATCTGTACATATGACGACAATAAGCCGTACGCTCCATAGAGTTGGGCTTTATGGCAGAGTGGCCAGAAGAAAGCCATTACTTTCAGCAAAAAACAAAATGGCACGTTTTGGGTTTGCAAAAAGGCATGTGGGAGACTCCCAAAATGTATGGAGGAAGGTGCTCTGGTCTGATGAGACTAAAAATGAACTTTTCGGCCATCAAAGAAACGCTATGTCTGGCGCAAACCCAACACATCACATCACCCAAAGAACACCATCCCAACAGTGACACATGGTGGTGGCAGCATCATGCTGTGGGGATGTTTTTCAGCAGCCGGGACTGGGAAACTGGTCAGAGTTGAGGGAAAGATGGATGGTGCTAAATACAGGGATATTCTTGAGCAAAACCTGTACCACTCTGAGCGTGATTTGAGGCTAGGACGGAGGTTCACCTTCCAGCAGGTCAATGACCCCAAACATACTGCTAAAGCAACACTTGAGTGGTTTAAGGGAAACATGTAAATGTGTTGGAATGGCCGAGTCACAGCCCAGACCTCAATCCAATAGAAAATCTGTGGTCAGACTTAAAGATTGCTGTTCACAAGCGCAAACCATCCAACTTGAAGGAGCTGGAGCAGTTTTGCAAGGAGGAATGGGCACAAATCCCAGTGGTAAGATGTGGCAAGCTCATAGAGACTTATCCTAAGTTACCCGGAGCTGTGATTGCCGCAAAAGGTGGCTCTACAAAGTATTGACTTTAGGGGGTGATTAGTCCCAGAGTGCAGTGTAATGACTATTTCTGGGAAATCTGAACAGGAAATATTTTTTTCCCCTTATTTTTAGACATTCAAATGGAATTACAAATGTACTATTTTCTGTGCTACTATAATTATATAATACATCCTGGGCTTTACTTAAAGTGGTGCAATACAGTAGGCATATGGTTAAAGGAAGCCATGTTTAAAATGGTATTGAATTACAAGAGCAAAACCATTGTGGACTCATTTGCGTGTCCCTGCCCAGGTTCCCAGAATGCAGTTCAATTATATATATGTTTGTAGTACAAACAATGAATACATTTGTGATTGCATCTGAAGGTCTAAAAAAATAAAATTAACTATTTTCCTGCTCAAATTACTCAGAAATACAGTTGATACATTGCACTCTGGGAAACTGGGAGAGGACATGCAAATTAGACCACAACGGATGGATTGTGTACAGACCAGGAGACCTACTTCACCACAGCAATCATTTCACATATGGTGGGCTGAAGAGTGATAGAAGCCTTCTAAACCAGGAACCAGCCCCACACCGATGAGCGGCAGTAACCGCAAAACAGTTCTGTCTGTGGGTAGGTCTCCTGGTTTATGCATAATCCATCCGGTGCGGTGCCAAAAGCTGTAAAATACAGCAAGCATATGCTTAAAAGGAGCCATGTATATAGTGGTTTTCGATTAACAGAGAGTGCAGTGCATGCATTGTGGTCTTATTTGCATGCTCCCGCCCAGGTTTCCCAGAGTGCAATATATCAACTGTATTTCTTAGTAATTTGAACAGGGAATAAGTTTATTAACTTATTTTTTTAGACATTTAAATAGAATCACAAATGTACAATTGTACTACTGTACGATGGAGGCTTCTATCACTCTTCAGCCCACCATATGCCATGGAACAATGGTGCTCCTGTGCACCAGCTCAATAAAGTAATAAAAAGTTACAATGCAATAATGTTAAGCTTTTCCTGGCTAAAATCCTGTTGATAAACCTCAAATGACTTTACTAACCAGGCCTAAGGGGCAAGAGTTATGGACACAATGCTAGTTTCACCTAAAGAGCAAAGATGAAATGAAGTAATTATTGGGCTAAAGTAACATCTAGTGGTCATCTACTCATTGAATTTACCAAGGATGACCAAACTTAAGGTCAAGAGTACATTGGCTGGGAGTGGCCATAACTGGGCAACATCTAATTGTACTAATGTTATATGTAGGAAAGGAACAGGAGCCAAGTAGAATAGTCTAGACTAGTGGTTGCCAAACCTCTCTTCAAGAGCCACTAGACAGGCCATGATTTAGGTTTCACACTGGGAGCATAGACAAGATAGTTAGAGACTCCTTACCCTGTTGAATACCAATTGCTTCACCTGGGCTCACACAGTGTCAAATCTACATCTTGGTCTGTCTGGAGCGTCTTGAGGTTTGGGAACCACTTGCATGTGTAAAATGAATTGGCTTTTTCGGCATGTAGGAATATGACCTAAGTTTCACTCTGTACATTTTATACCAGCACAGACATGGAGAGATTTTTTTGCCCAATCATTACTCACCGATCCGTCCCTTCTTGTGGATGTGGCCGGGCATGATTCCAATTTTACATTCTCCAGGCTATAAAAGTAAAAATAAAAATATTATTAAATAAGTATTCCTTTTACACACTAAAAATATTTTACTTGTTTTCAAATGAATACATTTTAATTATAGGACTGCAGTGGCCCTTTAAACATGAAGATTCGCCAAAACATTATCCAATGGTTCCAATTTAAATGAAGGCTTTCAATATTAAAGGGATATGGAAGGTTCCTGGAGGTTACTAGCTATATAATATCCCTGGGTGTCTATTTACTTTTATGTACTTTATTTTATTAAGAAGTAATTATAAGCTCTATTTTTACTGCCTAAAATCAAATAGTTCCTGTATGGGTCTGTCCTCTGCAATGGGTAGTGTCCTAGCCTCTCAGGGACCACATTTTACCAGCACGTTGCTTAGAAATGGTCACCGATTGGTTAGTATGAAACCGTATAAACAGATCTTATAAGCACTTATTAATACAAAGTAAATAGATACAAAGGCATATTATATACATACTAAAGTTAACTAGCATTCTATGTCCCTTTAACAACTTACAAACGCAGGGCCCAAATGGAGCAGGCAAACGCAGGGCCCAAATGGAGCAGGCAAACGCAGGGCCCAAATGGAGCAGGCAAACGCAGGGCCCAAATGGAGCAGGCAAACGCAGGGCCCAAATGGAGCAGGCAAACGCAGGGCCCAAATGGAGCAGGCAAACGCAGGGCCCAAATGGAGCAGGCAAACGCAGGGCCCAAATGGAGCAGGCAAACGCAGGGCCCAAATGGAGCAGGCAAACGCAGGGCCCAAATGGAGCAGGCAAACGCAGGGCCCAAATGGAGCAGGCAAACGCAGGGCCCAAATGGAGCAGGCAAACGCAGGGCCCAAATGGAGCAGGCAAACGCAGGGCCCAAATGGAGCAGGCAAACGCAGGGCCCAAATGGAGCAGGCAAACGCAGGGCCCAAATGGAGCAGGCAAACGCAGGGCCCAAATGGAGCAGGCAAACGCAGGGCCCAAATGGAGCAGGCAAACGCAGGGCCCAAATGGAGCAGGCAAACGCAGGGCCCAAATGGAGCAGGCAAACGCAGGGCCCAAATGGCGCAGGCAAACGCAGGGCCCAAATGGCGCAGGCAAACGCAGGGCCCAAATGGCGCAGGCAAACGCAGGGCCCAAATGGCGCAGGCAAACGCAGGGCCCAAATGGCGCAGGCAAACGCAGGGCCCAAATGGAGCAGGCAAACGCAGGGCCCAAATGGAGCAGGCAAACGCAGGGCCCAAATGGAGCACACAAAACGCAAGGCCCAAATGGAGCTCACAAAACGCAAGGCCCAAATGGAGCACACAAAACGAATGGCCCAAATGCAAGGTATAGGTACAAATGTTAGGTATAGATACAAAGGCAAAGTATAATCCGGACTCACATTGATGACTCCAGGACAGTTGGGTCCAATCAGTCGAGTCGTTGTCTGGCGCAGCAGTCTGTGTTTCACCCGCACCATGTCCTGTTGGGGGATTCCTTCAGTAATACAGACCGCCAAGGGCATCTCGGCGTCAATGGCTTCATGGATTGCAGCAGCAGCAAAGGGAGGGGGCACATAAATAACAGAGGCTGTGGCACCGGTGGCCTCCTTGGCCTGAAATAAAGAGAACATATTGACCCAGGGTGCAGTGCACATATGGGACACGGCACGGCTTCCAAAAACAGTAGGAGATATAATATACCAAAATATTACACATACTAAACAATAACTTTATCATCCGATTGGTATTACACTCTCACAGTAATCTTACACTGAATTTTTACGTAATTAGCCTTTCTGATCCACCTACCATGGATCAACTGAAATCTCCTAATGGGAATATCCATAAATACTGGCAATATTGACCTCATATTTTTGTGACTAGATCAGATCAGCTGCTTGATAGGTAAAACCTACTAACGTTAATGTATGTCTATGATAAGTAAATTAAACTAGTAACAAGTCATATTTTCTGCTGGGTCCCATATAATAACCGTCCCACATTTCACTCCTCTGCTGTGATTTGCAGAAGAGATCTGTTATATGTTTATCTTAGCCAAAAGAATAAGATGAAGAAGAACAACTCCGCATCTTGTAAATGACATTTAAACATTATTACTGATGCAGATTAGGTGTCGGTGACAAATTATACATTAATCATCTTTAAAAAAAAAAAGTGTGGGCTCTTTTGCCCACCATATTATAAATGATTGTTGTGGTGAACTACCTACTCATAAGATCCACAACACAGGCTGAGATCCCGCTTCATGCTGATGAAAGCCAGTAAGCTTGAAACAGCTGTACATGGATAGGATACTCAGCTTGTGTATAATCCAACCTTGGTTTTGCATTAAAGCTGGGTAATGTTTGATAATGGCTATGGATTGAAGAGTGAGGCATTGGTGGGCACATTTGCATGTCCCTGCTCAGCTTCCCAGAATGCAGTGTGCACACACACACACACACACACACACACACAGTAGTTGCTCAGCAATTACCTCTGCCACAGAGTTGAAGACTGGCAGCCCTAGGTGGGTGCTCCCTCCTTTTCCGGGTGATACTCCCCCCACCAACTTGGTGCCATATTCCAAAGATTGTTGGCTATGAAACGTACCCTGAAAAAGACAAAAAAGGACAATGTGTGAGAAAGTAAATTAAACAGCAGCAGGAACTTTTTGTATGTATTTCACACAAACACATTAAATGGTCTTAAAAGAACAGCCTGTTAAAGATATTTATAGTTTTGGTTCGTGCTTGCATGGAAATGATTGGTTAAAGGGTTAACAAAAATGAACTCCGAGGCTTTAAAGGGATATGGAAGGTTCATGGATTTTACTAGGTGTAAAAATATAATGTGTATTTATTTTTATGTTGTTTATTATATGCTTATAAGCTCTGTGTTTACTGCCTAAACTCAAAACAAAATGACCGTCTTGAATCTGCCTGCTGCAGCATATGCAGACACAGACCCGGTGGGGCTGGGTGTGCTATGTAGTGTCCTAGCCTATCAGGGACCACAGCAGAATGTTACTGAGAGATGGCACTGATTGGTTAGTAGATGGCACTGTTGACATTCTACATCATTTCTAACCTTAAACTGTTACCCTTACCCTAGCCTGTACCCCAATGCTATGAAGTTTCAGATGAAATTCAGTAAACTATGAAGTAAAATCTCAGCAGTGCCATCTAGAGGCCGCTCGCAGCCACTGCTAGCGGTCACCCAACAGGAAAGGTACCAAAAACCTTTAAAGCTTTTGGCCTGTTGCATTTGCATGCTCAGTAATATCTCAAATTGCTTTTGGTACTCAGTCAGGACTTCCTGTAGGTCAATTCAATCATGGAACTCTATGGGGGAAAAACAGAAAACAGCTCCCTCTAGTTTTGGTGGTGGTACTACTACTACTGATACTACTACTACTACTACTACTACTACTGGTGGTGGTACTACTACTACTACTACTGGTGGTGGTACTACTACTACTACTGGTGGTACTACTACTACTACTACTACTGGTGGTACTACTACTACTACTACTACTGGTGGTACTACTACTACTACTACTGGTGGTACTACTACTACTACTACTACTGGTGGTACTACTACTACTAGTGGTGGTACTACTACTAGTGGTGGTACTACTACTACTACTAGTGGTGGTACTACTACTACTACTACTGGTGGTACTACTACTACTGGTGGTACTACTACTACTGGTGGTACTACTACTAAAATGGAAATAAAAGCTTTTGTACAGTTTAAAAACTGACAGCCTTATTAAATTGTGATTCAGCAAATTCTTAAGCGCTCTATTTAAGCACAGAGCACTTATTTTTGTTTACAGAAGTTTTTAGTTAGTGAAGACCTTGCTTTTGGATAGAAGATCACTAACTAAAAACTTGTGTAAACAAAAATATGCTCTGTGCTTATATAGAGCCCTTTTAAAATTTGCAGAATAGCAATTTAATAAGGCTGTGATTTTTTTAATTAATGATAGCAAATGTGTGACTTAAGTGTCCCTTTAAGGGTTAGAAGTGATGAGCGAAGCTTTCAGAAACCTCTCCATTGACATCTCCAATAATTCTGCTTTTGTTTGATACTAGGCAGAGGTTATAAGCACTTCCTAATAAAATAAAGTTCATAAAAGTAATATATACACCTAGTAACATGAGGAGCCTTCCATGTCTCTTTACCTGATACTGGATGCTGCACATTGTATCCATCACCCTCCTGTATTGCACCCAAACCCTTTACACTGTAAGTTTGAGAATTTTCAGTCTTGTGGTGGTGCTTTGGGGAAAGCTCTATGTATGTTTGATTCTAAGTTCATTCTTTTGCATTGTGTTAAAATTAAAGTAATTAGATTTAGTTTTGCCTTGTACGTAGCACTACGGAATACGTTGGTGCGTTACAAATAAAGGATAATAATAATAATAATAATAATAAATCATTATTATTATTATTATTATGAAAATACCCCTGCGTGAGCACAAGTTAAATCCAATATTTATCATGAAAAGTAAGCCTTTCCCCCACCTAATGTAGGGGCCGCTCATTGCAGGGTTCAGCAGTCTGCAAGTTTTGTGTCTCCTTCCACCATCTCCCCCCCCCCCCGTCCCGTCCCTTCCCGGTGTGTTTCTCCTCTGTGTCTCTACTGAATCTTTGCGCGCTGAGCGCCATTGGTTTTATTTTCAAAGTCCTGCGTGCTTGGTGTTGTTGGTGTTACTGTCATGTATGTTCTAAGTTCTGCGTTCCTGGCTTTGCTCAGACTCGTTTTCATCCAGATTCGGACTTCTTACGTTATCGGCAGCCGTTAAGCAGCAGCCCCCCTGTGTAAGTGAATCTGAGACTTATTTGTGTGTTTTTGCCATCTTTTCCAGTTTGGTGGTTCGGTCGTTACAGTCGTATTTTTGCGAGCCCCGCAGTCCATCAAATGGGCTGTAATTTTGCGTCCGTCACTAAGTCTATGGGCCTCGTGATAAGGCCTCATTGCAGCAAAGTCCTGCGTGTCTCGGGATGAGCGCCAGCTAAGTCCTACATGTCCACCCCTGCAATGAGCCCAAGTCCCACGTGCCTCAACTGCTCGCAAAGCGTGACGACCACTAAATATATATATATATATATATATATATATATATATATATATATATATATATATATATATATATATATATATATATATATATATATATATATATATATATATATATATATATATAAAATATATATATATATATAAAATATATATATATATAAAATATATATATATATAAAATATATATATATATATATATAAAATATATATATATAAAATATATATATATAAAATATATATATATATATATATATATATATATATATAAAATATATATATATAAAATATATATAAAATATATATATATATAAAATATATATAAAATATATATATATATAAAATATATATATATATATATATATATAAAATATATATATATAAAATATATATATATATAAAATATATATATATATAAAATATATATATATAAAATATATATATAAAATATATATATATATATATAAAATATATATAAAATATATATATATATATATATAATATATAATATATATATATATATATATAATATATATAATATATATATATATATATATATATATATATATATATATATATATATATATATATATATATATATATATATATATATATATATAGGCGCTCCATGCCAGCAACTGCGACCCTCGCAAACTTCACGTCGCAACCCAAACAGCGCGACACACACATTACGACACTCGCAAACATACGACACACGTTCACACACATTACGGCCTTGCAACACTCGGACGCAACTCGCGAACATTACAAAATGTAAAACACAATACATACACACAGCACATACATAAAAACCTTACCTACACCAAGAGGGAGCACCCAGGACCTCAAAAATGCAACTTAGACCTCGATTTTACTCGAAATAAAAGAGTTTAGAGACTAAAAAAAAAATCTAAGCGAGAGAAAAAATGGCCGCCGAACAAAACGAAAACGAGGCTACAGCACTCTAAACTCGCAAAACACCACAAGAAACTCGCAAAACACCACAAGAAACTCGCAAAACACAACAAGAAACTCGCAAAACACAACAAGAAACTCGCAAAACGCAACAAACGACCTACGGATATTCATACCACACAGTGCACACATTCAGCACGCTTACACAGCAGCTCCACACCACTAATGCTCCAGCAACATCAACACAGATTGCCAGCTCTTCATCACAATGCTTCAAAATAGGTACAGTATATTCATTTAGTAATGTATTACATATTTATTATACACCAAACAGCATTAGCTACCTTACAATTTCATTGCCGTCATTTTTTGATGGGCAATTCGCTAGTATATATATAATAACCAATGACACCATGCTTTCCGTACCTGCTTTCCTGTGAAGCCCTGACAGATGACTCTGGTGTCCTTATTTATATACAGGTGTTGGCGGGACGCAGTGTAGGAGCAATGTCGGACTCCATTCTGCTGCACTGAAACACAAAGAGACAAACAAATGTTACAGAACTGGAGGCGCAATGATCTGCAGAAGCATCTTATATTGGATACTTAAAGGAACCAATTCATTCACATTTTTGTCTTTAATTATAATAAAAATATTGGGTTTGCATGCTTTTGCATCCCTCGCTTGAGCCTCGCAAAGCAAGGCAAGCATTTGAGGCACGCGGGGCTTAGGCTGCAATGAGCGCCTTTGGCTCATCGCCAGCGGCGCAGGACTTTCACAGCCTGCGTAACTCTAAAAACCTGAAAAAACAACAAAATACTTAAAAAAAAAAAAAAAAACACACATACACAGCACAGTGGGGAGAGCCAGGAAGCCTGGGAGTGAGGTTGCAAGCGAATTTGAGCCATATTTGGCGTTTTTCGGGAAATTAAAAATGTAAAAATTCTGAAACAGGATGAAAACGAGGCTGAGCAATGCCAGGCACGCAGGACTTAGAAAATAAAACCAATGGCAGTCAGCGCGTAACACGCAAACATTCAGCAGACACACAGAGGAGAAACATACAGGGAAGGGACAGGGAGGAGATGATGGAAGGAGACACAGGGCATACCCAAGCACAGAACTTGCAGGTTAACGAACTCGGCAATGAGCGGCCCGTACAGTAGATGGGAGGAAAGGCTTGGAATGAGCGCCCAATAATGTTGGGGTGAAATCATACGCCAGCTTCGGGGGTTAGTCAGAGGTTGCATAGAAAGACAGGTGCTTAGAGGAGAGATCTACTAAAATAAGGTGTGAAAATGTACTTAAGACTGGGAGTTTAACGTGAGCCAGACAATGCCGGATGAGTAAGTTAATAGCGTGCACGGTCACAACCCAGGGGAGGGGGTCCAACTCCTTGGATACAGGAATCCTCGCTTGGACCACCGAGTGGATGGGCTACTCTGTGACTGGCTTCTATTCCTGGACTATCAGAATGTAGAATAGGGAGCAAGGGGTTAAAAATAGCAAATAGAGGTTATACCCTCTAAATAAATAAAAAGTCACCATGATTATATTCCCTAGAAAAGTCTTTATTGGGAAAGGTTGAGACATTTATAGACAAACAGAATACAACTTTGGCACAGCCCACAAACGTGATTAAATTACCTGTCTTTAACCAGATATCTCATCCCGCCCTCTGTAATACCTCACTGGCCAATATGGGGGTGAGGGAGTTAATCCCATCACAGGGTGAGCTGGTAATTACTTCACAAACATAAACACAATCAAAGTTCCCTTCTAAACTAGATATCCCATTTATACTATTTCAATTTCCAGCCCATAGATATATAATCCCATCTGCAATGTTGTTATGAAGATGCACCATCCATTAGCTCCATTATCAGGGCCTGGAATGGTGACCAGGGGAAGGAACGACAACTACCCACCCAAGAAGATGTAGGGGGGGGTGGTTATTTGGAGGCTTCTTAGAAGTCCCAGTCTGCCCCCCAAAAGCAGATCTAATTAACAGTTACAATTAGCAGCAAGTGTAATTATACATCTACAACACAAGATTTACTAATTACTACTAATGACCATTCAGCCCAGCTGTGAAGACTATTACTGACTGGGGGCCGCCATGATCTGTGCGATTATACTGAGCTCATTGCACCAGTCCTTGTACTAATAAGACTAATAAGACCGTATCATATATCCAGAAATAGTTATTATTTAGATACTATAATTATAAATGGACATCCCTTCTCTCCCCCAGATGATTATTGCCTTTTAATTAAACTTTTAGATGTTATTTTTATGAATATTTTTTTATATAATGATATTAAAAAAAGTTACGTTTTAGCCAATTTTATCTCCTAACTATCCCAGATTGGACTACAAATAACAAGGTTGCTAAAATAAAGTGTATTTTCTTGTCTCTTTTTGTAAATTAGTGATATCAGTGATTCACATTAATGAAATAACAATTCAGTACATGTGACTTATACAAAAAGGTGTAAAATAACCAACATAATGTGGGGAAAAAAAGAATGAAATTGGATTAAATGTAATTTTATAACACTATTATCAGTGGTGGAGCCAGGAAATGGTGGCCACCGGTGCAAAATAATTTGGGGCCCTTTGCAGCTTCTCTCTATAAAAACGGTAGACAGTCATTAAAGACAACACCTCCAGGTATCTACCTTTTAGAGATTGTGAAATCAATACTAGGGTGTTCAGATCACCTGTCAAAATATTTACCTTAATAAATGAAGAAACCTGCTGATAAAGGGCCCCACAATTATTGGGCCCCAGTGCTCAAAACAACTACTCTATCAGTTGAGTGATCCAGCCCCAAATAACAGGTAATTCTACTCTGAACAAGACCAACAGTAAAACCCCAGACGTACGTTTCAGCCTGAGTTGGGCTTCATCAGTAAGGTGTACATGAACGCCTTAAGGCTCAGTGAGCAAGGAGTCCAGGTCTGAAGCCCCCTATCCCTCTTAGGGAGACTAACGCCCAAGGGTCATGTGAAGGGCACAAGTGATCTAGAAGAGGCTGATCTATAGGACAACCCTACTTGGTGCTGTTTAGATTGGGAACCTCTGACCTTGTTTTTGCCAAACTAGATTAAAGACCCAAAAGGAAAGCAGACTCTCTCACCGTTACTGTCTCAGCCCCACCAGGACTTGGTCATTTGTGTCTTGTGGGACAAGTCTGGGTTTTGGTTCACTCAGAACAGACAACGATCACCGAACAAAACTCACTCAAATCAGTTCAGCAATTATCAGGTTAAATGTCACACAAAACTATCTTCAATACCTTCTCATATTACTAATTACCTATTTAAGGTGAGGAAACATAACAAAGGGTGGTCATGAAGGAGAAGTCAAGACATTACGTGGAATACAAATGTATTTTGGTTCTTTATCATTTAAAGATATACAGATAAAAATTAAAAAAACTACTCAGAAATGATTGACCTTCCCATCGCTCCCTGCTCTACTATAAAGAAGAGAGTCTACAAAAGTGAATAGAGATATATAGGATTTTACCGATCTCACAAATTGTAGCCATTTTCTTTGATTCTCATTGGAACATGTTACCCTGATGTTATAGCCTAGCAGCGACACTTATTTTGTTGTTTAGTCATTCAGTTGTGTCAGTCTCCCAGTGATCCTATTTAAAAAAAAAATAAAAAGCTACAGTGGATATAAAAAGTCTACACACCCCTGTTAAAATGTCAGGTTTCTGTGCTATAAAAAATGAGACAAAGATAAATAATTTCAGAACTTTTTCCACCTTTAATGTGACCTATAAACTGTACAACTCAATTGAAAAAAAAACTGAAATCTTTTAGGTGGAGGGATGAAAAAAAAAAAAGAAGAAAAATAATGTGGTTGCATAAGTCTGCACACCCTCTTATAACTGGGGATGTAGCTGTGTTCAGAATTAAGCAATCACATTCCAAATCGTGTTAAATAGGAGTCAGCATACACCTGCCATCATTTAAAGTGCCTCTGATTAACCCCAAATAAAGTTCAGCTGCTCTAGTTGGTCTTTCCTGAAATTTTCTTAGTCGCATCCCACAGCAAAAGCCATGGTCCACAGAGAGCTTCCAAAGCATCAGAGGGATCTCATTGTAAAAAGGTATCAATCAGGAGAAGGGTACAAAAGAATTTCCAAGGCATTAGATATACCATGGAACACAGTGAAGACAGTCATCATCAAGTGGAGAAAATATGGCACAACAGTGACATTACCAAGAACTGGAGCTCCCTCCAACATTGATGAAAAGACGAGAAGAAAACTGGTCTGGGAGGCTACTGAGAGGCCTACAGCAACATTAAAGGAACTGCAGGAATATCTGGCAAGTACTGGCTGTGTGGTACATGAGACAACAATCTCCCGTATTCTTCATATGTCTGGGCTATGGGGTAGAGTGGCAAGACGAAAGCCTTTTCTTACGAAGAAAAACATCCAAGCCAGGCTACATTTTGCAAAAACACATCTTAAGTCTCCCAAAAGCATGTGGGAAAAGGTGTTATGGTCTGATGAAACCAAGGTTGAACTTTTGGGCCATAATTCCAAAAGATATGTTTTTGGCGCAAAAACAACACTGCACATCACCAAAAGAACACCATACCCACAGTGAAGCATGGTGGTGGCAGCATCATGCTTTGGGGCTGTTTTTCTTCAGCTGGAACTGGGGCCTTAGTTAAGATAGAGGAAATTATGAACAGTTCCAAATACCAGTCAATATTGGCACAAAACCTTCAGGCTTCTGCTAGAAAGCTGAACATGAAGTGGAACTTCATCTTTCAGCATGACAACGACCCAAAGCATACATCCAAATCAACAAAGGAATGGCTTCACGAGAAGAAGATTAAAGTTTTGGAATGGCCCACCAGAGCCCAGACCTGAATCCCATTGAAAATCTGTGGGGTGATCTGAAGAGGGCTGTGCACAGGAGATGCCCTCGCAATCTGACAGATTTGGAGTGTTTTTGCAAAGAAGAGTGGGCAAATCTTGCCAAGTCAAAATGTGCCATGCTGATAGACTCATACCCAAAAAGACTGAGTGCTGTAATCAAATGAGAAGGTGCTGCAACAAAGTATTAGTTTAAGGGTGTGCAGACTTATGCAACCATATTATTTTATTTTTATATTTTTTCTTCCCTCTACCTAAAAGATTTCAGTTTGTTTTTCAATTGAATTGTACAGTTTATAGGTCACATTAAAGGTGAAAAAAGTTCTGAAATGATTTATCTTTGTCTCATTTTTTTACAGCACAGAAACCTGACATTTTAACAGGGGTGTGTAGACTTTTTATATCCACTGTATATTCCCCTCCAAATTCTTACATAAAAAAAAATAAACTACAAATGCACCTGGTAGATAAAAGCACAATCTATGGACAAAATGTAAATACACATAAACACTTGCAGGAAAACCTAGATCTGCTCTCATCGCACATGGAAAGTAAGGTCGGAGGTCGCGAGGATCCTGTAAAGCCGCTTTTCTGCTTTGGGTAAACCAAGAACTAGTACAAAGTTCATCAGAGGCTCTGTATCCGCCATGAGCTGCAAGGAAGGAGTTTTACTGCAGATCCTTTGCTCTTAGATCATAAACAGAAAACAAGTACAAAGATCACCGAGGCCTAAGGTAACTATTAACCCCTGTACACCATTGTGTCGGAATTTACTAAAATACCCTAAAAAAACAGCATTACTACACAAGGTCACCTATATGTGACACAAAACTAATGTGCAGAAATTAGGGGACATTTTACTTATTCCTATTTTTTTATTTTTAAAAACACAATACTTCCAGAGACATATTATCAAATATTATTATTATCCTTTATTTGCGTCAACATATTCCATAGCACTATACAGGGGTATAACAATATTAACACATGGAGGGCAAATACAGTAAAGGGCACTAAATAAAAAAATTATCTTTTATAGACATTGTCGGAGTGGGTCGGCATTCAGGGGTCCTACATCTTGCGCGCGGCTGGCCCCCTGCTACATCTTGCGCGCGGCTGGCCCCCTGCTACATCTTGCGCGCGGCTGGCCCCCTGCTACATCTTGCGCGCGGCTGGCCCCCTGCTACATCTTGCGCGCGGCTGGCCCCCTGCTACATCTTGCGCGCGGCTGGCCCCCTGCTACATCTTGCGCGCGGCTGGCCCCCTGCTACATCTTGCGCGCGGCTGGCCCCCTGCTACATCTTGCGCGCGGCTGGCCCCCTGCTACATCTTGCGCGCGGCTGGACCCCTGCTACATCTTGCGCGCGGCTGGCCCCCTGCTACATCTTGCGCGCGGCTGGCCCCCTGCTACATCTTGCGCGCGGCTGGCCCCTACATGTTTCTACAAAATACTTAATATTTTTGATCACCCCTGGACAGTGTTCTGCAGCATATTTATGAATAATAGTGAATATATAGGATATGTTTAAAGGGACATGGAAGGTTCCTTGATATTACTAGACTAGCAACTTGCTGAGGGCATGATAGTGTTTTATAACTTGCGTCTCCTTCCCTCCCCCGCGTCTCCTTCCCTACCCCTCTCCCTCCCCCGCGTCTCCTTCCCTACCCCTCTCCCTCCCCCGCGTCTCCTTCCCTCCCCGTCCCCCGCGTCTCCTTCCCTCCCCGTCCCCCGCGTCTCCTTCCCTCCCCGTCCCCCGCGTCTCCTTCCCTACCCCTCTCCCGCGTCTCCTTCCCACCCCCTCTCCCTCCCCTGCGTCTCCTTCCCTCCCCCTCTCCCTCCCCTGCGTCTCCTTCCCTCCCCCTCTCCCTCCCCTGCGTCTCCTTCCCACCCCCTCTCCCTCCCCTGCGTCTCCTTCCCTCCCCCTCTCCCTCCCCTGCGTCTCCTTCCCTCCCCCTCTCCCTCCCCTGCGTCTCCTTCCCTCCCCCTCTCCCTCCCCTGCGTCTCCTTCCCTCCCCCGCGTCTTATTCCCTCCCCCTCTCCCTCCCCTGCGTCTCCTTCCCTCCCCCTCTCCCTCCCCTGCGTCTCCCCCCCCCCTCTCTCCTGGGGTGGTGGTCGTGCTGTGTGACTGGCACTTCCTCAGCTCTCCCCCACCCCAGTGTCTCACTCCTTTCTCCTACACTCACATTGCCAAACTTCCCCTAGGGCCGTGTGACGTCACATAGCGCCGACGTCCGGAAAACTCCGCCATCTTGAGTGTAACACCCAGGCGGTGTGTGGGCATTGCAGCAAGCTACTCATCATGGACAGCAGTGTCTCCTTCCCTCCCCAGCGTCTCCTTCCCACCCCCTCTCCCTCCCCTGCGTCTCCTTCCCACCCCCTCTCCCTCCCCTGCGTCTCCTTCCCCTGCGTCTCCTTCCCTCCCCCTCTCCCTCCCCTGCGTCTCCTTCCCTCCCCCTCTCCCTCCCCTGCGTCTCCTTCCCACCCCCTCTCCCTCCCCTGCGTCTCCTTCCCTCCCCCTCTCCCTCCCCTGCGTCTCCTTCCCTCCCCCTCTCCCTCCCCTGCGTCTCCTTCCCTCCCCCTCTCCCTCCCCTGCGTCTCCTTCCCTCCCCCTCTCCCTCCCCTGCGTCTCCTTCCCTCCCCCTCTCCCTCCCCTGCGTCTCCTTCCCTCCCCCTCTCCCTCCCCTGCGTCTCCTTCCCTCCCCCGCGTCTTCTTCCCTCCCCCTCTCCCTCCCCTGCGTCTCCTTCCCTCCCCCTCTCCCTCCCCTGCGTCGCCTTCCCTCCCCCTCTCCCTCCCCTGCGTCTCCCCCCCCCCCTCTCTCCTGGGGTGGTGGTCGTGCTGTGTGACTGGCACTTCCTCAGCTCTCCCCCACCCCAGTGTCTCACTCCTTTCTCCTACACTCACATTGCCAAACTTTCCCTAGGGCCGCGTGACGTCACACAGCGCCGACGTCCGGAAAACTCCGCCATCTTGAGTGTAACACCCAGGCGGTGTGTGGGCATTGCAGCAAGCTACTCATCATGGACAGCAGTGTCTCCTTCCCTCCCCCGCGTCTCCTTCCCACCCCCTCTCCCTCCCCTGCGTCTCCTTCCCACCCCCTCTCCCTCCCCTGCGTCTCCTTCCCTCCCCCTCTCCCTCCCCTGCGTCTCCTTCCCTCCCCCTCTCCCTCCCCTGCGTCTCCTTCCCTCCCCCTCTCCCTCCCCTGCGTCTCCTTCCCTCCCCCCTCTCCCTCCCCTGCGTCTCCTTCCCTCCCCCTCTCCCTCCCCTGCGTCTCCTTCCCTCCCCCTCCCCTGCGTCTCCTTCCCTCCCCCGCGTCTTCTTCCCTCCCCCTCTCCCTCCCCTGCGTCTCCTTCCCTCCCCCTCTCCCTCCCCTGCGTCTCCCCCCCCCCCCTCTCTCCTGGGGTGGTGGTCGTGCTGTGTGACTGGCACTTCCTCAGCTCTCCCCCACCCCAGTGTCTCACTCCTTTCTCCTACACTCACATTGCCAAACTTTCCCTAGGGCCGCGTGACGTCACACAGCGCCGACGTCCGGAAAACTCCGCCATCTTGAGTGTAACACCCAGGCGGTGTGTGGGCATTGCAGCAAGCTACTCATCATGGACAGCAGGTGTTCAGGCTACGCTCACTGCAGCAGTCCCCAGTTGTCGTCACGCAATGTTGAGGCCCGCATGCGCAAGGCCGTATTATTTAACAATGCGTGGCGACAACTCACAATTACGACAACTATAATATGTGATGCCTGAGTATCCATTTACTTTTATGTGCTTTATTTTGTCAAGAACTGCTTATAAATCAAACTAATAGTCCCAGTATGGGTCTGCCCACTGCAGCATATACAGACACATATTCTGTAAGGCTGTATGTACAGTGTAGTGTACTAGCCTATCAGGGACCACGTCTCAGCAGCATGTTGTAGAGAGATGGTCGCCGATTGGTTAGTATGAGACGCAGCACAGCAAGTACAGCAGAGTCTGTATCTGCATATAAATGCAGAGGGCAGACCCATACAGGGACTATTTGTGTGATTTTAGGCAGCAAATACAGAGCTTATAAGCACTTCTTAATACAATTAAGTAAATAGATATACAGGCATATCATATACATAGCACTTTAAATCAGCAAACAACTAAGCAGAGGTGCAGTGTAAAATATGTGTAATCTCATGTGTGTGTGATATATGGATCATCAGAATATAATTGATATAATTAACTTCTTGCTCGTACAGAAAAATGCTTCGGAGGAGTCTTCAGTGAACGTTAAATGAACTTCAGAAGAGCCAGCAATTTAAAGATAAATTGGTTAATAATTAAGTTACATTACCAATTTACATTAGTTTTGTGTCGCTCATTACATTTTATGTAGGGGGGTGTGCTTTTGCACATCACTAAGGGCCTCATTCAATTGCAATTTCACCAATTGAATAGGGCTCTATATAAGCACAGAGCATATTTCTTTTACAAAAGTTTTTAGTTAATGAAGACGTTGCTTTTGGATAGAAGATCACTAACTATAAACTCCTGTAAAAAAAATATGCTCTGTGCTTATATTGAGCCCTATTCAATTGGCCAAATCACAATTGAATGAGGCCAAAAGGCAGCAGGGGAACCCTCAGACTATGTCCACAAGCAAAGCGGCTTCACCCTGAAGCCACAAATGTTTGAAAAACTCAAGTGATGTACTAAAAAAACACAAACAGACCTAAAAGAAATATTTTGATGTTTAAACAGCAAAGAAAAAAAGTTAAGAAAAAAAAAAAGTCACTATGGGAATTTGAACCTAGGACCTTCACCACCACAAATTTCAGCCTTAGCTACTGTGTCTCCTGTTTTGCTAGAATAGAATAAGTACTTACAGACCATTTAGCCACTGCCTAATTCACAGCCTCCAAATAACGATTCTAATTAATATTCATTAATCATTCAGGCAGAGGCGACACAGTGAAATAGCCTGACTTAAATTGATGAGAACTGAATGAATTCAGCATCAACTTTTTTTTCACTTGGTTTTTCATCCTCTACTCTATCTAATAGTGCTGAGCACATATGGGGAGCATTGTGGTCATATAATATCCTCATTGTATGGAGGCATTTATTAGCACGCAACACAGCCAAAACTAACACAGCGGATAACTAACACAGCCAATAACTAACACAAACCACATGACCATAATCAGAATCAAGTATTTCCAGACATATACCATTGTAATAAAGCGTATTATTATTATTATTATAAATTGAAATAAAGCGTATTATTATTATTATTATAAATTGTAATAAAGTTTAACAAAAATATACATTTTCCAATTAAATACCAGAAATCCTACTGTTTACATCAGTAAAAGTTGTCACACAGTATGCACATCTGGAGACATGACAGCACCACTTGACCTTGGGCAGCACATTGTACTCTAATTGGCTGCTAGTACACACCAGACCCAATCAGATATTACTTTATTTATTAAGCATAATTTATGCTGAAAATATAAAGGATAATAATAATAGTGACAGAATATAATGCCCAATGAGTGTCTCTTGAGAACACGCTTTACAAAACAGAGAAAGCAGCATTAGATATGAGACCCCGAGCCCTGCAGAGAGGTGACCCCACGCTGGGCAGCGCCCCAATACCAGAGAAAGCAAGGTCTATATACATCACTTCACAGACCCCCAAAAGCCCCCCGCATGAAGCAGCTCCTCCCCAGTGCCCTGGCCGCAGCGGACTCATCATACTAGGTCCTCTGACTCATCTGGTGCCCTCTCCTTACCATTATATGTCATCCTCAAGGCTCCAGCACCCTCTTATTCCCTAGGTGCCCCCATGTCTCCAGCGTCAGTGCCCACCACACCCACCATCTCATTCGTGTATCTCTGCCCCCTGTCCCTGGACAACCTCCTGTCTCATGGTGGTTACTGGCTCTGACCCCTGGGTGGCTCCTGTCTGATCTCCCATTATAACATCTGCACTATGGCTCTGTACCCGATACGATCTCTCCTCCTTGCATACCCCAGCTCTGTACCCCCATACGATCTCTCCTCCCTGTGTACCCCAGCTCTGTGCCCCCATACGATCTCTCCTCCCTGTGTACCCCAGCTCTGTGCCCCCATACGATCTCTCCTCCCTGTGTACCCCAGCTCTGTGCCCCCATACGATCTCTCCTCCCTGTGTACCCCAGCTCTGTGCCCCCATACGATCTCTCCTCCCTGTGTACCCCAGCTCTGTGCCCCCATACGATCTCTCCTCCCTGTGTACCCCAGCTCTGTGCCCCCATACGATCTCTCCTCCCTGTGTACCCCAGCTCTGTGCCCCCATACGATCTCTCCTCCCTGTGTACCCCAGCTCTGTGCCCCCATACGATCTCTCCTCCCTGTGTACCCCAGCTCTGTGCCCCCATACGATCTCTCCTCCCTGTGTACCCCAGCTCTGTACCCCCATACGATCTCTCCTCCCTGTGTACCCCAGCTCTGTGCCCCCATACGATCTCTCCTCCCTGTGTACCCCAGCTCTGTGCCCCCATACGATCTCTCCTCCCTGTGTACCCCAGCTCTGTGCCCCCATACAATCTCTCCTCCCTGTGTACCCCAGCTCTGTGCCCCCATACGATCTCTCCTCCCTGTGTACCCCAGCTCTGTGCCCCCATACGATCTCTCCTCCCTGTGTACCCCAGCTCTGTGCCCCCATACGATCTCTCCTCCCTGTGTACCCCAGCTCTGTGCCCCCATATGATCTCTCCTCCCTGTGTACCCCAGCTCTGTGCCCCCATACGATCTCTCCTCCTTGCGTACCCCAGCTCTGTGCCCCCATACGATCTCTCCTCCCTGTGTACCCCAGCTCTGTGCCCCCATACGATCTCTCCTCCCTGTGTACCCCAGCTCTGTGCCCCCCATACGATCTCTCCTCCCTGTGTACCCCAGCTCTGTGCCCCCATACGATCTCTCCTCCCTGTGTACCCCAGCTCTGTGCCCCCATACGATCTCTCCTCCCTGTGTACCCCAGCTCTGTGCCCCCATACGATCTCTCCTCCCTGTGTACCCCAGCTCTGTGCCCCATACGATCTCTCCTCCCTGTGTACCCCAGCTCTGTGCCCCCATACGATCTCTCCTCCCTGTGTACCCCAGCTCTGTGCCCCCATACGATCTCTCCTCCCTGTGTACCCCAGCTCTGTGCCCCCATACGATCTCTCCTCCCTGTGTACCCCAGCTCTGTGCCCCCATACGATCTCTCCTCCCTGTGTACCCCAGCTCACTGCCCCATAGGATCTCTCCTCTATTGCCCTTTTGCCCCTTGTAATCCAGGGGCAATGTGCCCCACATGTCTTCCCTCCCCTGGTGTTCCACTGTCTGCCTCTACAGCCCCATATATTTCCTCAAAGTTCACTCAGGACTATGTGCTCTCTACACCCACTATGTGACCTCTCACCCCAGACAGTGTCCCTGGCTATGACAGACCTTTAACCTTAGCACCTTAAGTGTCCAAGCTCAATGAACTCTCCTGACCCCATTAATCATGTGTAACACAATATGGGCCTGAATATCTCACTGTTTGACCCTTCAACTTTCTTCCCCAGGCCTGTTCCCTATCACGGATCCAATCAGTGGTTCTTCCGGCCATATCTCCCCAGCCCGAACTGTCCCTTCACCATGACCTGTTTGTGTGACTCTCATCCTGACCCCTCCTGCTCTCTCTCTCCAGCACTCACACAAGCTGTCCCTATCTGTAACTCTCACACTGACCCCTCTTGCTCTCTCTCCAGCCCCCACACTAGCTGTCCCTATCTGTGACCCTCACACTGACCCCTCTCTCTCTTCAGTCCCTGCACTCACACTAGCTGGCCCTATCTGTGACCCTCACACTGACCCCTCCTGCTCTCTCTCTCTCCAGCCCCTGCACTCACACTAGCTGTCCCTATCTGTGACCCTCACACTTACCCCTCCTGCTCTCTCTCTCTCCAGCCCCTGCACTCACACTAACTGTCCCTATCTGTGACCTCACATTGACCCCTCCTGCACTCTCTCTCCAGCCCCTGCACTCACACTAGCTGTCCCTATCTATGACCCTCACATTGACCCCTCCTGCACTCTCTCCAGCCCCTGCACTCACACTAGCTGTCCCTATCTGTAACCCTCACACTGACCCCTCCTGCTCTCTCTCTCCAGCCCCTGCACTCACACTAGCTGTCCCTATCTGTGACCCTCACACTGACCCCTCCTGCTCTCTCTCTCCAGCCCCTGCACTCACACTAGCTGTCCCTATCTGTAACTCTCACACTGACCCCCTCCTGCTCCTACTCCCCAGCCCCTGCACTCACACTAGCTGTCCCTATCTGTGACCCTTCCTGCTCTCTCTCTCTCTCTTTAGACCCTGCACTCATACTACCTGTCCCTATCTGTAACTCTCACACTGACCCCCTCCTGCTCCTACTCCCCAGCCCCTGCACTCACACTAGCTGTCCCTATCTGTGACACTCACACTGACCCCTCCTGCTCTCTCTCTCTCCAGCCCCTGCACTCACACTAGCTGTCCCTATATGTGGCCCTCACACTGACCCCTCCTGCTCTCTCTCTCTCCAGCCCCTACACTCACACTAGCTGTCCCTATCTGTGACCCTCACACTGACCCCTCCTGCTCTCTCTCTCTCCAGCCCCTGCACTCACACTAGATGTCCCTATCTGTAACTCTCACACTGACCCCTCCTGCTCTCTCTCTCCAGCCCCTGCACTCACACTAGCTGTCCCTATCTGTGACCCTCACACTGACCCCTCCTGCTCTCTCTCTTCAGCCCCTGCACTCACACTAGATGTCCCTATCTGTGACCCTCACACTGACCCCTCCTGCTCTCTCTCCCCAGCCCCTGCACTCACACTAGCTGTCCCTATCTGTAACTCTCACACTGACCCCTCCTGCTCTCTCTCTCCAGCCCCTGCACTCACACTAGCTGTCCCTATCTGTAACTCTCACACTGACCCCTCCTGCTCTCTCTCTCCAGCCCCTGCACTCACACTAGCTGTCCCTATCTGTGACCCTCACACTGACCCCTCCTGCTCTCTCTCTCTTCAGCCCCAGCACTCACACTAGATGTCCCTATCTGTGACCCTCACACTGACCCCTCCTGCTTTCTCTCTCTCTCTCTCTCTCCAGCTCCTGCACTCACACTAGCTGTCCCTATCTGTGACCCTCACACTGACCCCTCTCTCTCTCCAGCCCCTGCACTCACCCTAACTGCCCCTGAGACCCTCACACTGACCCCTCCTGCTCTCTCTCTCTTTCTCTCTCTCTCTCTCCAGCCCCTGCACTCACACTAGCTGTCCCTATCTGTAACTCTCACACTGACCCCTCCTGCACTCTCTCTCCAGCCCCTGCACTCACACTAGCTGTCCCTATCTGTAACCCTCACACTGACCCCTCCTGCTCCTACTCCCCAGCCCCTGCACTCACATTAGCTGTCCTTATCTGTGACTCTCACACTGACCCCTCCTGCTCTCTCTCTCTTCAGCCCCTGCACTCACACTAGATGTCCCTATCTGTGACCCTCACACTGACCCCTCCTGCTCTCTCTCTCCAGCCCCTGCACTCACACAAGCTGTCCTTATCTGTGACTCTCACACTGACCCCTCCTGCTCTCTCTCTCTCTAGCCCCTGCACTCATACTAGCTGTCCCTATCTGTGACCCTCACACTGACCCCTCCTGCTCTCTCTCCAGCCCCTGCACTCACACTAGCTGTCCATATCTGTGACCCTCACACTGACCCCTCCTGCTCTCTCTCTCTCCAGCCCCTGCACTCACAGTAGCTGTCCCTATCTGTGACACTCACACTGACTCCTCCTGCTCTCTCTCTCTCCAGCCCCTGCACTCACACTAGCTGTCCATGTGTCCTCAGACTCGCTGTCACTCACTATGTCAGTGCAACAGGTGTCAGGTCCGACCTCTCTCTCTCTCTCCCTGGCCTCTCTTTCTTGGCTGTCTGTCTCTTTCCCTGACCTCTCTTTCCTGGCTGTCTCCCTCCCTGCCCTCTCTCTCCTGGCTGTCTCCCGCCTGCCCTCCAGTCCCTGTCACACTCACATAGACAGCGAGCCAGCAGCCTTCCTTGTAACATGTTTCAGGTCCTTCACCAATGACAGACTCTGGGGCCTCAGTATGCACAGCGGAAGGGGCGGGACATAAAGAGGACCCCGCGGCTGTCACAGGAGTGCCTGAAAGTAAAGTTAGGCGGGTGTGAGGGCGGGAACACCTGGGTGAGAGTGACAGCAACATAAGCACCGTCAGCACTGGGGGGAGGGAACGTGTGCGTGGAATGACAGGAATGTAGTCTGTCACTGACAGAAGAGGGCGTGGTGTATTTGACAGGCAGGTCGTTACATTTAGATAAGGGGCGTGGTTTTACTGTCAAGCGTGGACGTGTAACAAAGGAGGCGTGGTAAAGCTATAAGGGGCGTGTTGATCCGGTAGGAGGAGTGGGTATGTGCAGTATAATACATTGTATGTGTGTGAGGGGCGTGGTTGTTATTAGGGGGCGGGATATATATATATATAGGATCAGTCTTGGTATAGTTATGAGGGGGGCGGCTTCGCCGAAGTAATGGGGCGTGGCCTTAGACCACACCCAACATCTGATACAGAATTCATTTATCCCATGTCCTACATTTGCAGGACTGTCTCTGCCTGCCTAAGACAGACATCTTTGATGCAGGCTGCCATGTTTCACAGGGTTTAATGACACTGACAGTACCAGGGCATGCTTACATATACTCACTGTGGCCTAATTAGTGAGTCTGATATAAGATAGGGGGTCGGTGTTAAAGCCGGAACAGAACAGGCCATTTATAAAATAAATCAGTGACAATATCACCGTGATGTGTTAGATAATATTGAGAACAATTAGTTTGAACCAAAACCAATTCAATAGAATACTTTATTAAACTTTTAAAAACCAAAATATTTAGCGAAACCGGTCAGAACCAGGCCAGAACGCTCTCTTTATAAGGGAATTCATGCTAAAATCATTGGGATGTGATAAATATAACTCAGAACTATATTTAAGACGCAAATCCCATCAAGGTTTATGGTTTATTAACCCTTTAACATGCCAGAAAACAATATCTTGCAAAAATTACCTGAAACAGTCACTTTCAAAAATACCAAATTCACCAATTACACCTAACTAGGTGGGATTCATTTAACAACCATCATAAATTCCACACAAATTAATTTCAAGTACCCGTTCCGGGCCAGAATACTATATTTCGCAAAAATGACCTGAAACGGCGACTTTTCAGAGGGTTTAAAAATACCAAATTTACCGAATACACATAACTAGGTGGGATTCATGTACTAACCTTCATAAAGTTCCTTGTCTGGTAGAATATTAAAAAACTGCAATATCTACTTAGAGTGTGGGAGATATCAATGTTATATTTTATTTATTCAGGAGTGAACAGAGAGGACTTGTTATCTCATTGATTGATCACATATAATAGTTGTCAAACTACGAATCGTCGTCACGCTTTGCGAGTTACGAGGGATGCAGTCGCGAGGGGCCGCATTTGCGGAAGGTGGAGGCTCCAACGTCGGCTGTGTTGCAGGCTCAAAGGCGCCTCACACGCGGTTACAAACACCCACACGACCATAACTGACGAACCGCTCGCACCTAAAAACAGTCAAAACACAATAAATACCCACAAAAAATACATAAAAAGCTTACCCATAGCAGGGGGGGGGGAGGGGGGCACCCCGGACCTCTGAAAGTGAAGTTACACCTCCATTTAAGTCCAAATTCCCGAGTTCAGACACACGAAAATCCCCTAAGCGAAAGAAAAAATGACCTCTGAAAAAAACGAAAACGAGGCTTAAAGCCCCAGGACCGCCTAGCCACATACTACTTAGCCAAGAAGGGATCCGAGATAAGCTTGGAGACCTGCATTAACCCCACATTAACCATCGCATCGAGGACCCCCGCTGCAATGAAAATTCAAAATTACAGCGTTACGGGTCCTTAAAGGACCGTAAAGGTCCTTAAAGGACCCGTTATAAAAAAAAATATATATATACACTATCAGAGCCCCATCAAACATTAATTAACCCTTTCACTCATGGGGGTCAATATAGACCCCCATAAGTCTATCATTAACCCTGTCACTCATGGGGGTTAATACAGACCCCCATGAGCACTTCATTAACCCCCTCGCTCATGGGGGTCAATATAGACCCCCATAAGCCCTTCATTAACCCTGTCACTTATGGGGGTCAATACAGACCCCCATAAACCCCTAATTAACCCTGTCACTCATGGGGGTTAATATAGACCCCCTTAAGCCCTTCATTAACTGTGTCACTCATAGGGGTCAATACAGACCCCCATATGCACTTCATTAACCCTCTCACTAATGGGGGTCAATATAGACCCCCATAAGCCCTTCATTAAACCCTGTCACTCATGGGGGTCAATACAGACCCCCATAAGCCCTTCATTAACCCTGTGACTCATGGGGGTCAATACAGACCCCCATATGCACTTCATTAACCCCCTCACTCATGGGGGTCAATATAGACCCCCATAAGCCCTTCATTAACCCTGTCACTCATGAGGGTCAATACAGACCCCCATATGCACTTCATTAACCCCCTCACTCATGGGGATCAATATAGACCCCCATAAGCCCTTCATTAACCCTGTCACTCATGGGGGTCAATACAGACCACCATATGCACTTCATTAACCCCCTCACTCTTGGGGGTCAATAAAGACCCCCATAAGCCCTTCATTAACCCTGTCACTCATGGGGGTCAATACAGACCCCCATATGCACTTCATTAACCCCCTCACTCATGGGGGTCAATATAGACCCCCGCCCTTCAATAACCCTGTCACTCATGGGGGTCAATACAGCCCCCCATAAGCCCTTAATTAACCCTGTCACTCAGGAGGGTCAATACAGCCCCCCCATAAGCCCTTAATTAACCCCCTCACTCATGGGGGTCAATACAGACCCCCATAAAGCGCTAATTAACCCTGTCACTCATGGGGGTCCATACAGACCCTCCCAAGCCTCTATTTAACCCTATCGGTCCCATAAGGGTATATTAAGACCATTATGGGCCTGTTACAACCCAACATTAACCACATAAGTGCCATGACGGTCCTCAAGGACCATCATGACACTAAGTATAAACACTACACTGCACTATACCCCCCAATAAAACATTAAATATCAACTAAACACCCTCTACACTAACCTATTAACACCTACACTACCTACCTACACTACACTACCTACCCCCTAATAACCCCCACCACTGTAATTACAGAAATCAAAAAAACTAAAGTCATTCAAAATCTACATTACATAAAATAATTACATTATCACATTAATAACATTACGACTATACAATGCCGCTTTACACAATCAGCCATCGGCTTTACCTCGCGCACACAGCCTATTTAGAATGCACAGTTCAAACATTCATTACACTTTATAAGCAGGGCGCCAACACTCACAATGTATATTCTATGCAGACACAAAATACAAACAGATTGTTAGTTCTTCAGCCTATTGCTCGCTACATATATCAATTATAAATAATGAAACTATATTAATTTATTGAACAAATCATTAATTATTACTTAACTACATATACATAGAAATATATATCTCTCTTTATCATGACTCGTGAAGGTGCTCAGAGGACCAAAAGAACACGACAGGAGAGGCTCGCAATGAGTGCAAAGGTCCTCACAGTACAAAAAGGTTTACATTGTGTATCAAACAGCATTCCCGTGGCTTTAAATTTTATTGCCCCGTCATTTTTGACGGGCAAGTCGCTAGTAGCATATAACATACACATTATACATGATGCAACAGTATCTGGGTATTAATGTGACCTGCTCAACCCACCCAAGTATAGCAGCATATAGCACACACATTATACATAACTTCCCATAAAAAATGACAGTATAATAGTGTATTAAATATTGTGTGTTCTGTCTCTTCGTGCTCCCTCTCTCAGTTTACCCTCTCTCTCTCTCTCTCTCTCTGTGCACCCTTTTCTCTGTGCCTCTCCATCTCTCTGTGTGCTCATTCTCTCTCTCTGTGCCCTCTCTTCCTCCCTCCATCTATCTCTCTCTCACTTCTTTATTGTATACAAGTTTGGAGAGCACAATGATGTTTCTCATACAGGAGAATGACAAAATGGTCCAAGTTACTATGAGACATTACTGATAACCGTATATACTCGAGTATAAGCCGAGGCAATTTTACCACAAAAAAAGTGGGAAAACGTAGTGACTCGAGTATAAGCCGAGGGTGGGAAATGTGCTTCCCCCTGTGTCCCTCTTGTGCCCTTTTGCGTCCCCCTCTTGTGTGCCCTCTGTGCCCCTTTCTTGTGTCCCCCCTCTCTCTCCCCTGTGTCTCTTCCCCCTCTCCCTACTCTTTGTCTCTCTCCCTCCCCTATGTTTTTTCCCCTCCTCTCCATACCCTGTGTCTCTTCTTCCACTCTCCCTTCCCTGTGTCTCTTCCCCCTCTCCCTTTCCTGTGTCTCTTTCCCCCCTCGCCCTCGTGTCTCTTTCCCTCCCCCTCCCTTATCACCCTCCTCAACCCCCCTCCTCAACCCCCCTCCTCATCCTCTCTCCTCAACCCCCTTCTCATCCTTAACCTATCTCCTCAAACCCCCTCCTCAACCTCCCTTCTCAACTCTCATCCTCAACCTCCCTCTTCAACCTCTCTCCTCAACCCCCCTCCTCATCCTCAACCCCCTCCTCAACCTCTCTCCTCAACCCCCTTCTCATCATTAACCTATCTCCTCAACCCCCACCTCAACCTCCCACCTCATCCTCAACCCCCCTCCTCAACCCCCCTCCTCAACCTCCCTCCTCAACTCTCCTCCTCATCCTCAACCTTCCTCCTCATCCTCCCTCCTCAACCCCCCCTCATCCTCTACCCCACCTCCTCATCCTCAACCCCCTTCCTCATCCTCATCCCCCTCCTCAACCCCCACCTTATCCTCAACTCCCCTTCTCAACTCCCCTCTTAAAGGACCCCTCCTCAACCTCAACCCCCCTCCTCAACCTCCCTCCTCAACCCACCTTCTCATCCTCAACCCCCTCCTCACTTTACCCCTCTAATTACCTCCCCCTCTTGCTTTCCCCTCACTTACCTTCCATCAGCAGCTCCTCCTTCACTCCTCCGCGCGCGTCGGGAACTGGGCAATGCTAATGGCTTGACGCGCATGTGACGACACGTCATTAGCATATGCCGGGTCCCGATGCAGGAGGAGTGGAGGAGCAGCAGTAAAGTGAGAGGGGGGTTGAGGATAAGGAGGGGGTTTGAGGATGAGGATGGGGGGTTGAGGATGAGGATGGGGGGGGTTGAGGATGAGCATGGGGATTGAGGATGATAAGGGAGGGGGAGGGAAAGAGCCACAGGGGTGGAGAGAAACGGGAGGGAAAGAGAGCCACGGGGGGAAAGAGAGCCACGGGGGTGGAGAGACACGGTAGGGAAAGAGAGCCACGGGGGTGGAGAAACACGGGGGGAAAGAGACACGGGGGTGGAGAGACATGGGTGACTCGAGTATAAGCAGAGGGGGCTTTTTCAGCCTTAAAATAAGGGCTGAAAAACTCAGCTTATACTTGAATACAGTATATGGACTAAGAACAAAGTGGTCTGAGATAATATGAGACATTACTGATTATATGGACTAAGAACAAAGTGGTCTGAGATACTGTAAAGGATCCTTGCGTTTTCCTCCGAACTCCAGCTGAAACAAAGTGATTATAGCTCCCAATACCCCAAACATGAGTCAAAACTTCATGAAGGGGTAAACATCAACTCTTTACTGTGGGCTACACGCCCGGTATCAGGACTTCCTCCTAGTGGACAAAGGAAAACAGTAGCCAATCACAGTGGCTATAGCATAAGCACTCCCCTTACACATAAATCACTCCCTCTTTTCTATCCTGGAGGTAATTAAATTAAGGTAGCACAGAGAGCCTTAATTCTCTCCAGGAAGAAAGAAACATGGCTTCTTTGTTTTAATAAAACAGAATAAAAATGTATAACTTTGTTTTGACACAATGTAAACTTGAAGTTCCACATATCCCCAGATAGCTGAGATCTGAGTGCATATTCTAGGTGAATAGCGCTCAGATCCCACGAACGCAGTTCTCAGAATCGTCGACTGAAGTTTGTCTTATTAGTTATTTCCACGAAAGCCCATTGTAAATCCTCAAATAACGGAACAGGTGGGTTCGTGACGTCTGTAAAATAGGGGATTTCGTTACACAGCTCCCCCTTAGTCCCATGGAACGGCATACCTGCATCCTAACGTGTCGGCTAAGGGATGTCCGGTAATCCAGAATCCAACCAAAATTACGCCTTTTCCAGTTCAGTTTGCCGGGATAGGCCATCGGCATTGGCATTCTGTTTCCCAGGGCGGTACTGCATTGTGAAATTATAAGGTTGCAGCGCCAAGCTCCATCTGAGTAATCTGGGGTTATCGCCAGCCACTCTGTTGAGCCAAATTAAAGGGTTGTGGTCAGTCAGCACGGTGAAAGAGCGTCCATACAAGTAAGGCTGTAGCTTCTTAAGTGCCCAGACTAATGCCAGACACTCTTTCTCCACAGTGGCATAGCTGACTTCGCGGGGTAATAGTTTTCTGCTCAGGTACGCCACTGGGTGATCCATGCCATCGTCTCCCACCTGGCTCAATACTGCTCCCAGTCCAAACATTGAGGCATCTGTGTGGACGAGAAACCTTTTAGTATGGTCCGTTGCCGCTAACACAGGAGATGCACTTAACGCAGCCTTGAGTTTCTGGAAAGCCTCCTCACACTCAATGGACCAGATTACTTGTCGGGGCAGGGACTTTTTAGTGAGGTCTGTCAAGGGCTTGGCCAGGGTACTGTAATCCGCTACAAATTTCCTGTAATAACCTGTGGTACCCAGGAATGCCATAACCTGAGTTTTTGTCCGTGGTTGGGGCCACTGGGTGATGGCCTCAATTTTAGCGGGCTCTGGTCTGTTTCCCGGACCCTACTCTGTGGCCTAAATACTGGACTTCCGCCATGCCCACGTGGCATTTCTCAGGCTTCAACGTGAGCCCTGCGTGCAGAATTCGGTTGAGCACTACTGAAATGTGTTCCAGGTGGGCTTCCCAAGTGTCACTGAAGATAGCTATATCGTCCAGGTAAGCACAAGCAAAGCCCTGAAATCCCTCTAGGAGCCGGTCCGCCATCCTTTGAAAAGTGGCTGGGGCATTCTTCATCCCAAATGGCATAACCTTAAACTGGTATAGGCCAAATGGGGTGACAAATGCTGACTTCGGAATGGCCCCAGGCTCCAAGGGGATTTGCCAATATCCCTTGCACAGATCAATAGTGGTCAAGTAATTCCCCCCAGCCATACGGTCTAGCAGCTCATCTACTCTGGGCATGGGGTAGGCATCGGTAATGGTCCGAACATTTAGTTTACGGTAGTCCACGCAGAACCTGGTGGTACCGTCCTTTTTAGGGACCAGGACTACTGGGGAAGCCCAGGGGCTTTGGGACGGTTCTATGACCCCCAGTTCTAACATATCCCGGAGTTCCGTTAACATACTTTCCCGTACTGCCTCTGGAATTCGGTAAGGCTGCTGCCGCAGGGGTAACTGGCCTGGGGTCTCCACTCGGTGGACTGCCAGGGTCGTATACCCTGGGGCTGCAGAAAACATGCCCCCAAATTCCTTTAACAGTTGGGAAACCTGAGCTTGTTCCTAATGCTGGCCCCAACTGTACTTGGTCTACTCCTGTGGGTTTCTGGGGAAGCATATCTGGTAGAGGGATACCCTCGCTATCCTCATATGCTGGAGCGCATACCGCGGCGACCTCCTCTGGCCTCTCGAGATATGGCTTAAGCATATTTACATGGAAGGACCTCCGGATCCTATTATCGGAACAGTCTGCCACAATGTACGTGGTATCACTGATCCGCTCTAGGACCGTGTAGGGGCCCTGCCAGGAGGCTTGCAACTTATCTGTTTTGATGGGTTTCAGAACTAGGACCTTTTGTCCCACTTCTAATATACGGTCCCTAGCTCCCTTGTCATACCAGTATTTTTGCCGCTTTTGGGCAGCTCGCAGGTTCTCCCGAACTGTTTCGGTCAGAGTCTGTAGCCGGTCTCTCAGCTCTAGTACAAATGAGACTATAGGGGTACCTGCTTGTTCCATATCACCTTCCCAATGTTCTCGCACGAGGTCCAGGGGTCCCCGGACCCGTCTCCCGTATAATAGCTCAAAGGGAGAGTATCCGGTGGACTCCTGGGGAACCTCCCTATAGGCAAAAAGTAAATGAGGGAGGAATCTTTCCCAATTCCTGCAGGTCTCTGTGAACGTGATGAGCATTTGCTTAAGGGTGCCGTTAAATCGTTCACAGAGGCCATTGGTTTGGGGGTGATAGGGGGAACTTAATATGGGTTTTACCCCACAGCTCTGCCAGAGTTGTTGGGTAATCACCGCTGTGAATTGGGTTCCCTGATCGGACACTATCTCCCTAGGGAATCCCACCCTAGTGAACACCTGAACTAGTGCTTCTGCTACCGTCTCTGCATGTATATTCAACAGAGCTATAGCCTCGGGGTAGCGGGTAGCGTAGTCTACCACAGTAAGAATGTATTTCTTACCGGATGGACTGGGTTTACTGAGTGGGCCAACTCAATCAACCGCCACTCGGAAAAATGATTCCTCAATAATGCGTAGGGAGCGTAGCTTTGCCTTGGGGTGATCCCCTCTCTTCCCTACCTTTTGGCATACTTCGCAGGTCCTACAGTAATCTTGCAAATCTCCCGTGACCCCTGGCCAGAAAAAGGACTGGGTGAGTCTGTCCCTCGTCTTTTTAATGCCTAAGTGACCTGCTAGGGGAATATCGTGGCTAATCCGCAACAGTTCTACCCGATACTTACGGGGCACTATCAACTGTCTTTTTTCTACCTGGCCCGCTCCTGTCCCTGTCCCCCCAGTCACTCGGTACAGTAAACCCTTTTCCCAGCTAAACCTTGCCTGATCTCTGTCTCCCTGGGGTTGTTCTACCTTCCTCCTATACCCTTTTAAGGTGGGATCCTCCCGTTGTGCTTGCCCAAAGTCTTGAGGGGTACCCCAGTAAGAAGTCTGGTCAGGGGGGATCGTCAGAGGGTTATCGCTTACCTGGTCATGAGTCGAGGGAGAGGCTTCCATAGCTCTGGATTGCTGCCGGGTGGTAACCGGTAGGGCTCCTTCGGTACTGCAGGCTGCCAATTGTGACGTCAGGCTTCCTAGATCATTTCCCAGCAGTACTTCCGCGGGCAAATCTGGCATGATGCCCACTTCCACCGCCTTGGCCCCGGTACCCCAATCGATGTGGACTTGGGCCGTTGGTAACTGGTGAATTGCCCCTCCGGCTACCCTTACAGCAATGGTACGTCCTGTGTGCTGGGTCGGGGCGACTCGGTGTGGCTGGACCAACGTAATAGTAGCGCCGCTGTCTCTCAGTCCTCGAGCCTCTTGCCCATTGAGTTTTACTGACTGGCGGTGATGTGCCCTGTTATCCCCAGCCGCTTGTACAGGGTTTACCTCATGTAAGGTGGCCCAATTTTCACTATTGCCACTGGGTGTCTCTTGAGGCACATAATTGTAATCCTCTTGCACACAGTGTGCGGCGGCTTTTGTCTGTGGTATCGGTGCCCGCCCCCAGCGGTCTGTAGTGCGTTGTGGGCAGTTAGGTTTGATGTGCCCCACTTGTTTGCACCCATAACACATCGGAGCAGTCTTTTGGTACCCTGGGGTTGTGGTATTGCCCCCTGGTGGTACCCTCTGTGGCATAGTGGGTGGGCCAGAGGCAGGCCGCTGGCTCTGGACCCCTCGGTTTCCATCCATCCGCCTACTCTCATGAAATTCGTCTGCCAGCCGTGCTGCCTCCTCTACCGTTTTTTGCTTTCTGTCTCTGACCCAATCTCGCACCTCCGCTGGGGTATAATCAAAAAATTGTTCTAGCAACAACAACTGCACAGCATCCTCTAAAGTAGTTGCCTGATTCCCCTGCATCCAATTGCTGGCAGCGCGCTGCATGCGAAATGCCCACTCCGTATAGGAATCTTTACCTTGTCTTCTGAGAGCCCTGAATTTCCTTCTATGAGCTTCAGGGGTTACAGCGTACCGGGCTAACAAAATCTCTTTTATCTTGTCATAATTTCGTATATCCCCATCTGGCACACCTCTCAATGCTTCGGCTGCTCTACCTGATAGTTTACTACTTACTACGGCAGCCCAGTTAGCGCTTTCCAAATCTTCTAACACACATTGTCTTTCAAAATCTTGCAAGTAATTGTCAATATCCATCTCACCTTCCACAAAGCTTTTAAATGCAGCGTAGTTAATTTTCTGCTGACGCCCCCTTGTAGATCCAGATAGCGACAATATATCCACTGGAGGTGATCTGTCTCTGGCTTCTCGTGCTTCCCTGGCATTCTGGGTCTCAGTAGCTTGGGCCAAGATCTGTACCAAGATCTCTGGTGCAGGGTTAGGTCCTACCAGGCTGAGTCTCCATCTCACGTCCCTCTGGAAGTCTGTTTCCTCTGTATTCGCCATTTGTGGTTCGCCGGTTTGATCGCTCTCCAGTAGTTCGGCTATTAGCGTGGCTTTCGTTTTGTTGCTTGCCGCTATGCCTCGAGCTTCCAGCAGTTCCTTTAATGTGGTTCGTTTCAAGCGTTCGTATCTATGCGCCATTCACCAGTTTCAGTTCGGTATATCCGTTCGGGAGGAAAATCCCCACCACTTGCCACCAGTGTAAAGGATCCTTGCGTTTTCCTCCGAACTCCAGCTGAAACAAAGTGATTATAGCTCCCAATACCCCAAACATGAGTCAAAACTTCATGAAGGGGTAAACATACACTCTTTACTGTGGGCTACACGCCCGGTATCAGGACTTCCTCCTGGTGGACAAAGGTAAAACAGTAGCCAATCACAGTGGCTATAGCATAAGCACTCCACTTACACATAAATCACTCCCTCTTTTCTATCCTGGAGGTAATTAAATTAAGGTAGCACAGAGAGCCTTAATTCTCTCCAGGAAGAAAGAAACATGGCTCCTTTGTTTTAATAAAACAGAATAAAAATGTATAACTTTGTTTTGACACAATGTAAACTTGAAGTTCCACATATCCCCAGATAGCTAAGATCTGAGTGCATATTCTAGGTGAATAGCGCTCAGATCCCACGAACGCAGTTCTCAGAATCGTCGACTGAAGTTTGTCTTATTAGTTATTTCCACGAAAGCCCATTGTAAATCCTCAAATAACCGAACAGGTGGGTTCGTGACGTCTGTAAAATAGGGGATTTCGTTAAAGATACTATGAGACATTACTAATTATATGGACTAAGAACAAAGTGGTCTGAGATAATATGAGACATTACTGATTATATGGACTAAGAACAAAGTGGTCTGAGATACTATGAGACATTACTAATTATATGGACTAAGAACAAAGTGGTATGAGATACTATGAGACATTACTAATTATATGGACTAAGAACAAAGTGGTCTGAGATACTATGAGTAGTGATGTCGCGAACATCAAGTTTTCGGTTCGCGAACCGCGGACGCGAATTCCATCAAATGTTCGAGAATGGACGAACATCGGCGAACCGCCATAGACTTCAATGGGCAGGCGAATTTCAAAACCCACAGGGACTCTTTCTGGCCACAATAGTGATGGGAAAGTTGTTTCAAGGGGACTAACACCTGGACTGTGGCATGCCGGAGGGGGATCCATGGCAAAACTCCCACGGAAAATTACATAGTTGATGCAGAGTCTGGTTTTAAGCCATAAAGGGCATAAATCACCTAACATTCCTAAATTGTTTGGAATAACATGCTTTAAAACATCAGGTATGATGTTGTATCAATCAGGTAGTGTAAGGGTTACACAGTAACAGACCAATCTCCCCGTTTAATGCACCGCAAACAACCGCAAACAGTCCCTTTGCACAAGGTTGGATACCAAGCTAGCCATGTCCCGTTCCATGTCCTCACTGATGTCATTGAAGGTCTCTTCCTCCACCCAGCCACCAAGGGTCCCCGAAAGGTGACAACAAGCCCCCTGGGACGCCTGCTGTGTTTGGTCTTCCACCTCCTCAAAGCCACCTTCCTCTGACTCCTCTCCTTCAGACTCCTCTCTCTGCGTTGCCTCTGTCTGCGTTATTATAAGGTGTGTACTGTTAAGTAGTACTATTCCTATCGGTTTAATCCCTGTTACGTCCACTATTAGGGGACGTGTATATGGCATGGATTTTTGGAACAGGGAGATGGAAAAAGATGCTTGGTCGGACCTCCTACTTCGAATTTGGGGCACTGCGCGTGCAATGTAATGTGCCAACAGATAGGAGTGGTGTATTAAGTTGTACTATTCATTCCTATCAGTTTAATACCTGTTACGTCACCTATCAGGGGACGTGTATATGGCATGGATTTTTGGAACAGGGAGATGGAAAAAGATGCTTGTTCGGACCTCCTACTTCGAATTTGGGGCACTGCACGTGCAATCTAAGGTGCCACCAGATAGGAGTGGTGTATTAAGTTATACTATTCATTCCTATCAGTTTAATACCTGTTACGTCACCTATCAGGGGACGTGTATATGGCATGGATTTTTGGAACAGGGAGATGGAAAAAGATGCTTGGTCGGTCCTCCCACTTCGAATTTGAGGCACTGCGCGTGCAATCTAAGGTGCCACCAGATAGGAGTGGTGTATTAAGTTGTACTATTTAATACCTGTTCCATCACCGATCTTTCCTCCCAATAGCACATTCTATATGTCATCAACCGGCCTGGGTGTATTTAGAGAACCACACTTTAAGGCCCTTAACCTGGGACAAGGTGGCTTGGCTATCAGAATTGCCTCAAAACCTTAAAAACTTGCCAAACCCCCTAATCAGAAACTCACTATCATACTGGAAATGGGCCAAGAAACACACGGGTTTGTTCCCTTTATCCACCCAAATGACCCCAATTCTTGACCACCCTCAGGCCCTGAAACACATGAGCACAACATCACAACACTGGTGGAGGTCAAGGAAACTAGATAGACTGGGAGACTGGTTAGTAAAGGGCCAGATGCTCACCTATGAGGAACTGAGGGACAAGCATGAGCTACCGCTGTCAGAACATTACAATTACTGTAGGCTGAGGCATTTCACACACTCCCTGACCCAGAAACAGGGGACACCGGTCTTAAATTGGTTCTCCAAAATTTGTAAAGATAAACCTCTATCAAGGGGGATCATTGATTCGCTTTACAAATATAAAACATTTGTTACTGGTTGAAGTGACACTTGGGGGAAGGACCGGAGTGGGGGAGCCCTGGAGACCCTTCAGAAGCAACCGGCGGCAAAATCATCCCAGGAAAGGAGAGGTCGCTTAATGAAGTCTGCCCTAGGGTAACCCAAGGGTGATTGCCCAGGTTAGATATTGTAAATAATAAGCTAATACTGCTGGAGGGATGCTAGCTAATAGGACTTTGGTGTTCCCTGCAGATATACTCTTTACTATTGTCTGTTTTACCATGTTTTAGGTATCTCTTGAATTGCAATCACAGTAAAAAAGAAGAAAAATTATTAACCTAAAAAGTAAAAATAAGAAGGAATAGCCAGCTAACTTTCACAAAATGTCTTTATTGTAAATATGTATTTTTGCACAACTGTTATGCAAGACTGTTCAAAAATGCTTTATTTTTCATTACAGGCTGTACGCCTTCTGACAATAAAAGAATTTAAATGCAAAAATTAGGTATTGTTGCAGCGACCAGAAAAAAGGATGTTAGTTTGCCAGGCAGAAAGTGCCCTAAAACATTGCGTCTTGAACCCTAGTTGGTGGCGGATAAGTCACGCAAGTCATCCGGCATTCAGGGATAAAATACAGCTGCGTGTGGACCATTATTAGCTCAAGGCAGCTCATCTATCAGGCCTTTTTTAATTGAATGTATTGCCCACTGTCAGTCCCTTTGGAATCCATCCCTCATTCATCTTAATAAAGGTGAGGTAATCTAGACTTTTTTGACCTAGGCGACTTCTCTTATCAGTGACAAAACCTCCTGCTGCACTGAAGGTCCTTTCTGACAGGACACTTGAAGCGGGGCAGGACAGAAGTTCTATGGCAAATTGGATAGCTCAGGCCACAGGGCAAGCGTGCACACCCAGTAGTCAAGGGGTTCATCGCTCCTCATAGTGTCGATATCTGTTGTTATGGCGAGGTAGTCTGTTACCTGACGGTTGAGTCGTTCTCTAAGGGTGGACCCCGAAGGGCTGTGGCGATGTATAGGACTTAAAAAGCTCTGCATGTCCTCCATCAACAACACGTCTGTAAAGCGTCCTCTCCTTGCCGGCATGGTCATGGGAGGAGAAGGATTATGTTCACCTCTTCCGCTGTTAGATTGCCGTTGTGCTGTGACATCACCATTAAACGCGGTGTAAAGCATACTTTTTAATCTATTTTGGTAGTGCTGCATCCTTTTCGACTTGTGGTAATTCGGTAACATTTCAGGCACTTTCTGCTTATACCGGGGTCTAGTAGCGTGGACACCCAGTACAAGTCGTTCTCCTTTATCCTTTTTATACGAGGATCCCTTAACAGGCACGACAGCATGAAAGACCCCATTTGCACAAGGTTGGATGCCGAGCTAGTCATGTCCCGTTCCTCGTCCTCAGTCATCTCACTAAAGGTATGTTCTTCCCCCCAGCCACGTACAACACCACTGGTACCAGATAGGTGACAACGAGCACCCTGGGATGCCTGTTGTGGTTGGTCTTCCTCCTCCTCCTCAAAGCCACATTCCTCCTCTGACTCCTCTTCCTCACAAGCCTCTTCCAGCGTTGATGCAGGTCCAGCAAGCGATGCTGATAAGGCTGTTTCTGGCGGTGATGGTGACCACAACTCTTCCTCTTCACGCTCATCTACGGCCTGATCCAGCTCTCTTCGCAGGGCACGCTCCTGGAAGAAAACAAATGGTATGATGTCGCTGATGGTGCCCTGGGTGCGACTGACCAGGTTTGTCACCTGGTCAAAAGGACGCATAAGCCTACAGGCATTGCACATGAGCGTCCAGTAACATGGCAAAAAAATCCCCAGCACCACAGAGGCTGTCCTAGCACCTCGGTCATACAAATACTCGTTAACGGCCTTTTCTTCTTGGAGCAGGGGGTCGAACATTAGGAGTGTTTGAATTCAAACGTGTCAAGTTGTCTAAAATCAAGCGCCTCACTGGCATGTTGTTTCGCCGCTGGATATCTGTAAAGTGCGCCATGGCCGTGTAGGAACGCCTGAAATGAGCACACACCTTCCTGGCCTGCTTCAGGATGTCCTGTAAGCCTGGGTGCTTATGCACAAAGCGTTGTACAATCAGACTACACACATATGCCATGCACGGCACATGTGTCAACTTGCCCAAATTCAATGCCGCCAACAAATTTCTTCCGTTGTCACAAACCACTTTGCCGATCTCCAGTTGGTGCGGAGTCAGTCACTGATCCACCTGTGCGTTTAGGGCGGACAGGAGTGCTGGTCCGGTGTGACCCTCAGCTTTCAGGGAAGTCAACCCCAAGACGGCGTGACACTGCCGTATCCGGGTTGTGGAATAGTACCTGTGGAGCTCGGGGGGGGGGGGGGGGGGTGCCATTGATGTGGAGCAAGACATAGCAGCAGCAGAAGAGGACTCAGCCGAGGAGGTTATGGAAGAGGATGGAGTAGGAGGAGTAGAGGAGGTGGCAGCAGGCCTGCCTGCAAGTCATGGCGGTGTCACCAACTCCTCTGAAGAGCCACGTATTCCATGCTTGGCAGCCATCACCAGGTTTACCCAATGCGCAGTGTAGGTGATATACCTGCCCTGACCATGCTTTGCAGACCAGGTATCAGTGGTCAGATGGACCCTTGCCCCAACACTCGGTGCCAGAGATGCCATTCCTTTTGCACAATCGAGTACAGGTTGGGGATTGCCTTTTGTGCAAATAAATTTTGGCCGGGTACCTTCCACTGCAGTGTCCCAATAGCTACAAATTTTTTGAATGCCTCAGACTCCACCAGCTTTTATGGTAAAAGCTGGCGGGCTAAGAGTTCAGACAAGCCAGCTGTCAGTTGCCGGGCAACGGGTTGACTTTGTGACATTGGCTTCTTACGCTCAAACATGTCCTTGACAGACACCTGACTGTGGGCAGATGAGCAGGGACTGCTCAGGGCGAGACACGGAGTGGCGGACGGTTGAGAGGGGGCAAGCAGGGCAGCAGTGGTTAACGTGGCTGAAGATGTTGGACCAGGAGGAGGATGGCGGCTTTGACTTTGTGTGCTGCTTGTACTCATGTGTTGATCCCATAGGCATTTGTGATGTGACATCATGTGCCTTCGCAAATAAGTTGTACCTAGGTGGGGGTTGGACTTCCCACGACTCAGTTTCTTTTTTCAAAGGTTGCAAATGGCATTATAACAAATTGCCACACTGCTGAGCTCTGCAATGACAGCATTCTGGTGGTGGCAACAGCATGCATTGACTGGCGTGCTGTCTGGCTGACCCTGGGTGCCGATGCATGCTGTCTGACTGTGCCACTAGCTACTTTCGACGACCTCCTGTTGCTTCCAACTCGTCTCCTCCTCCTCTCTGTCTCCCCATCTGAACTTTCTTCCTGTTCTTCTTCTCTTATAGCGGGCACCCACGTGACATCCACGGACGCATCGTCATCATCAACGGCTTCACTTGTATCTGACAATTCAACAAAGGAAGCAGCACCGGGTACAACATCATCATCATCATCATCAGACCGTACGTCCATGTGTGTAATGCTGCCTGACTGGGACATATCCCTGTTATCTACATCCTCTGGCACTAATGTTTGTGCATCACTCATTTCTTCCAACGGATGTGTAAATAACTCTGCTGACGGATCAAGTGATGCGGCTGTGGTGCTAGTGTTGGTGGTGGCGGCAGGCGGGCGAGTGGTAACTGGAGAGGTGCCCGAAGCTAAGCTGGAGGAGGATGGTGCATCTAGGTTCCCAGCAGAAGCTGTAGAAGATTTGGTGTCCTGTGATAGCCAGTCAACCATGTCCTCAGAACTTTTCAAGTTCAGGGCAATATTCTAGGGCCAAAGGGAATCACAGCACCACGACCATGACGGCCCCTGCGGGGTGGCCTGCCTCTGCCTGTCTTTTTTGTTACGATTAGTGGTACTATGCGTTCAAGCTACTGTGACACCAGATATGAGTGTCACTGTGCACTGGCAAAAGTTGGCAGAGTAGATGCAATAGGCTTCACACACACGCCTGTAGGCAGGCAACTGATATTCAATCGATTACAGTCAAAAAAGGGTTATTTTATGTCACTGTACTCTACGGTTGCACTAGATATGAGTGTCACTGTCCACTGACAAAAGTTGGCAGAGTAGATGCAATAGGCCTCACACACACGCCTGTAGGCAGGCAACTGATATTCAATCGATTACACTAAAAAAAGGGTTCTTTTATTTCACTGTACACTACGGTTGCACTAGATATGAGTGTCACTGTGCACTGCAAAAGTTGGCAGAATAGATGCAATAGGCCTCACACACACGCCTGTAGGCAGGCAACTGATATTCAATCGATTACACTAAAAAAAGGGTTCTTTTAGTTCACTGTACACTACGGTTGCACTAGATATGAGTGTCACTGTGCACTGCAAAAGTTGGCAGAATAGATGCAATATGCCTCACACACACGCCTGTAGGCAGGCAACTGATATTCAATCGATTACAGTCAAAAAAGGGTTATTTTATTTCACTGTATACTACGGTTGCACTAGATATGAGTGTCACTGTGCACTAGCAAAAGTTGGCAGAGTAGATGCAATAGGCCTCACACACACGCCTGTAGGCAGGCAACTGATATTCAATCGATTACAGTCAAAAAAGGGTTATTTTATTTCACTGTACACTACGGTTGCACTAGATATGAGTGTCACTGTGCACTGGCCAAAGTTGGCAGAGTAGAGGCAATAGGCCTTACACACACACCTGTAGGCAGGCAACTGATATTCAATCGATTACAGTCAAAAAAGGGTTCTTTTATTTCACTGTACACTACGGTTGCACTAGATATGAGTGTCACTGTGCACTGGCAAAAGTTGGCAGAGTAGATGCAATAGGCCTCACACACACACGCCTGTAGGCAAGCTACTGATATTCAATCGATTACAGTCAAAAAAGGGTTATTTTATTTCACTGTACACTACGGTTGCACTAGATATGAGTGTCACTGTGCACTGGCAAAAGTTGGCAGAGTAGATGCAATAGGCCTCACACACACGCCTGTAGGCAGG
This sequence comes from Discoglossus pictus, assembly GCA_027410445.1. Taxonomy (NCBI): domain Eukaryota; kingdom Metazoa; phylum Chordata; class Amphibia; order Anura; family Alytidae; genus Discoglossus; species Discoglossus pictus. The sequence goes on along the minus strand of CM050163.1, from coordinate 18,801,364 downwards.
CAACTAATATTCAATCGATTACAGTAAAAAAAGGGTTCTTTTAATTCACTGTACACTACGGTTGCACTAGTTATGAGTTTCACTGTGCACTGGCAAAAGTTGGCAGAGTAGATGCAATAGGCCTCACACACACGCCTGTTGGCAGGCATCTGATATTCAATCGATTACAGTAAAAAAAGGGTTCTTTTATTTCACTGTACACTACGGTTGCAACTAGATATGAGTGTTACTGTGCACTGGCAAAAGTTGGCAGAGTAGATGCAATAGGCTTCACACACACGCCTGTAGGCAGGCAACTGATATTCAATCAATTACAGTCAAAAAATGGTTGTTTTATGTCACTGTACTCTACGGTTGCACAAGATATGAGTGTCACTGTTCACTGGCAAAAGTTGGCAGAGTAGATGCAATAGGCTTCACACACACGCCTGTAGGCAGGCAACTGATATTTAATCGATTACAGTCAAAAAAGGGTTGTTTTATGTCACTGTACTCTACGGTTGCACAAGATATGAGTGTCACTGTGCACTGGCAAAAGTTGGCTGAGTAGATGCAATAGGCCTCACACACACGCCTGTAGGCAGGCAACTGATATTCAATCGATTACAGTCAAAAAAGGGTTCTTTTATTTCACTGTACACTATGGTTGCACTAGATATGAGTGTCACTGTGCACTGGCCAAAGTTGGCAGAGTAGATGCAATAGGCCTCACACACACGCCTGTAGGCAGGCAACTGATATTCAATCGATTACAGTCAAAAAAGGGTTGTTTTATTTCACTGTACACTACGGTTGCACTAGATATGAGTGTCACTGTGCACTGGCAAAAGTTGGCAGAGTAGATGTAATAGGCCTCACACACACGCCTGTAGGCAGGCAACTGATATTCAATCGATTACAGTCAAAAAAGGGTTATTTTATTTCACTGTACACTACGGTTGCACTAGATATGAGTGTCACTGTGCACTGGCAAAAGTTGGCTGAGTAGATGCAATAGGCCTCACACACACGCCTGTAGGCAGGCAACTGATATTCAATCGATTACAGTAAAAAAAGGGTTCTTTTATTTCACTGTACACTACGGTTGCACTAGTTATGAGTGTCACTGTGCACTGGCAAAAGTTGGCAGAGTAGATGCAATAGCCTCACACACACGCCTGTAGGCAGGCAACTGATATTCAATCGATTACAGTAAAAAAGTGTTCTTTTATTTCACTGTACACTACGGTTGCAACTAGATATGAGTGTTACTGTGCACTGGCAAAAGTTGGCAGAGTAGATGCAATAGGCTTCACACACACGCCTGTAGGCAGGCAACTGATATTCAATCGATTACAGCCAAAAAAAGGTTGTTTTATGTCACTGTACTCTACGGTTGCACAAGATATGAGTGTCACTGTGCACTGGCAAAAGTTGGCAGAGTATATGCAATAGGCTTCACACACTTGGCTGTAGGCAGGCAACTGATATTCAATCGATTACAGTCAAAAAAGGGTTCATTTATTTCACTGTACACTATGGTTGCAGTAGATATGAGTGTTACTGTGCACTGGCAAAAGTTGGCAGAGTAGATGCAATAGGCTTCACACACACTTGGCTGTAGGCAGGCAACTGATATTCAATCGATTACAGTCAAAAAAGGGTTCTTTTATTTCACTGTACACTACGGTTGCAGTAGATATGAGTGTTACTGTACACTGGCAAAAGTTGGCAGAGTAGATGCAATAGGCCTCACACACACGCCTGTAGGCAGGCAACTGATATTCAATCGAATACAGTCAAAAAAAGGGTTCTTTTATTTCACTGTACACTACGGTTGCACTAGATATGAGTGTCACTGTGCACTGGCAAAAGCTGGCAGAGTAGATGCAATAGGCCTCACACACACGCCCGTAGGCAGGCAACTGATATTCAATCGATTACAGTCAAAAAATTGTTATTTTATGTCACTGTACACTACGGTTGCACTAGATATGAGTGTCACTGTGCACTGGCAAAAGTTGGCAGAGTAGATGCAATAGGCCTCACACACACGCTAGCAGGCAGGCATATGCAATTAGATTACACAGAAAAAAATAATAAAATAAAATAAATTATGTTCTAGCCTTAAAAAGGGCTTTTTGGGTTGCTGTCCTTGCAGCAGATATCAGATGAGTCCTTCAGGTGTGCAGTGAAAGCTAAATACACAGCCTGGCTATCTATTTCCCTATTAAATCAGCAGCAGGTAGAATATATGTTCTCTCTCAACGAATGTAGCTTCAGAATGATTCTAAAATGGAGGCTTTGATTCAGATGGAAGGCTCTGGAAGGGAGTGTATGCTGCTGATTGGCTGGAATGTGTCTGCTGACTGTAAGGTGCAGGGTCAAAGTTTCCTCAATGATAAAGAATAGGGGGCGGACCGAAAAGCGCATGTGTTCGCCGTTCGTTGCGAACGCGAACATGCGAAAATCGCCGCAAATAGTTCTCCGGCGAACTGTTCGGAACATCACTAACTATGAGACACTTGCATGTGTCACCCGTGTCTCTCCACCCATATGTAACTACTAAATAGCTGAGCTGGTGCCACATACCTAGTGTTTCTATTTTGAAAGGAAAGTACCTGGTTAAAATCCTACCCAGAGTACCTTTTTCCTTACTGTTTAAAAAATCAGAAATATGCTCTTTAGTTTATATAATAAAACCTAAGATGTCATTATGAGATAACTGTCTTGTTTTTTATTTATTAATATTTAGTTTACATAATTTTTCAATATATATCTAGTTCAAACAATTAAATTAGTTTGCTTTACACATTATATATAATAGTTAGAGTGCGTTTCATAAAATGTTTTCATTAATAAGTCATTGGTCTAAATCAATGCCTTCCACATGTTTTTATTTTAAATTACCTAATGTATTTATTAACACACATATGACTGAGTGTAGTATGTGCGTATTCTGAGTATATGTATGTGGATAGTCATATATTTAAAAATACCATTTACTACTACTACTACAAAGCAATGCAGCCATTAATATATTACCTTCTTTTATATGCAATTGTGCTGCACTGTCATTTACCATTTTTTTCTGATGATCAACTTCCTGAGGTGGAAGGAGACTTTGACTTGAAATAAAACTCCCAACCGCACAATGAAAATTTGGCTGCTACATTGGCCAAAGTTTTTCAGCAGCATTGTTAATGGGAGGTTCAGTAGTTTACAAATACACACCCTGGTAAGAAAAAAATGGGGCCTGCAATAAAAAAAATGATCGTACAAAAATGACCAATGTTTTTTTCTTTAAATATATATTAAAAAAAAGATTACAGTTGCCCTTTAATAGAAAATAAGTAAATAAAAAAAAATGGAAGCCAGGGGAATAAAACCTGTGACTTACCAATGAAAACAATCTTTACTACAGAGCCCTTACCACTGCACCACTACACTCTTCTTTTACATATGGTGTACAATGTATAACAGTTACCGACTCCGGCCTTATTATATGTGCAGAGTCTTGTGGGACGGCTTGAAGGGCTAAACTAAAAGGTACACAATCTAAGTCCTTTCTTAATCGATTTTTTTTAAATAATTTTTATTGAGGAAACAAGGTTAATATATTAACCCAAAAGTGTCAAAAGCAAAACATAAACAGTAAAGGTACATCAATTGGAAAGTAAAAACATATCATAATAACTTTTTAATCTTGTTTGAGTCTCTTTTTTTTCTCTTTTAGATATTAGCAGGTTTTAATTACATATACAGTATAGTGCATAGTCACGTATGTGTAAGAGCATCCTTAATCAAAGGAAAGAAGAGAATATTAAGAAAAGAAAAGCAGAGACTAGAGAAAAAGAAGAAAAAGAGAAGAAAAGAAGAAGAAAAAAAAGGGTGGTAGGAGTGCTGGAGTATATAGCCATGGTTGCCCTGAAAGATTGCCCATTGTTAATTATTTTAATCCTGTATCTCCATCATCCAACCGAAGGGTCCAGGTGTCCCAGCATGAAGCCCATTTTCTATGTGTAGGATCTAGGTCAGCTGAGATAATGCTCATCGAATAGATACATTTGAGTTTCGCCAAAACTGTACTATATGTAGGTATCGTCGACTTGCCAAAAACATTTGATTTGATAATAGTTGAGCTTCTTTGCAATAATAGAGCTTCCTCCAGCCTTTGGGGAATCTTACAATCCCACAATCTCTCCAAAATATGATAAGTCTCCGACCAAATATGGGCAATCTTTGGGTCCCAGAGGACATTTTTAAGGGTGCCTAAGTCACTACAACTCTGAAGCAGTGACATCTAAAGAGGGGTTGGAAAGTTTAATTACGGCAGGTGTCAAGTACTACCTCGTGATAGTTTTGTGTGCATTTTCTTAATGAATTATAAAAATGTAATCACATTTTATACATAATTTCTTACCCTCTAACTGATGGTGCAGAGCACATATGGCCATTTTTGTAATCCTTTAATACTACATCTGCAAGCTGTTGTGTTTTGTGTCCTGGATTGGGTATAAAACTAATAAACCGCTCATCTGCTGCGGCACATGGTTTATCTGAGAATGATGTGTGAAGTGTTAGAGAGGAATCAATGCTATTCCATACTATTTTGCATGTTTTTCTTCAGCTAGAATTTGTTTTCATTAGTGTAATGACTTCTTCATATATCGTTTTAGAGAGGTAAGAAGTGTGGCCACGTCCTACTCCATACTCTATCATGCGGTCTGCAAGAAAGTAATCAAACTTTGCTGACAGTTCCTTTATTCCAAGATAATTGCCATTGTGCAAACCACCTCAATCTTCTTTATCCCCTCTAAAAGGCAATACACAAGAGTTTTCACTGTTTCACACGTTTTAAGACATACAAACTTTCTTATTCTAGCATGTCAATTCTGCCTCCTCCAATTATAAATATGTCAAATGTAAAAATATGTTGGAACTTTATTTACAATTATTAAAATAAAAACGACGCCGCAATTGGCCACCATCTCTTTAGACAATCATGGAATTGCTTTATTAACTGGGTAAAAACATTCACCACTTCATTATAGTCACTTTGCTGCTTTTGTCACAAACCAACTTAGACTATCACTTAACAACCAATCCTGTGACGTCAATAACGTTGTAAGGTCATTAAAGAGGTAATGTATTGCACAGCCCTATGTTCTATTTCAGCGACCTCCAATCGGAAGGGCTATGGTGTGCCCACAAGCTGGCTAATTGCCTTACAATAATGAACACAATGTGCCAAGCAAAGTCGAGTGAATCAAATACAAAAAAGTTTCAGCCTGACATCAACCCTATTGGGGCATTAATTAACTATCCATGTACTGAAGGGTTTACTAAAGTTATCCCTCCAATAAAGCCCACTTGGGCATCAATACTCTTGCTAAATCACCATTAGTGTAACATGGTAGTAGTAATGAGCAACCTGACGGGTATTAGCAAGTTTAAATATGTGTTTGAGGAGAAAATCTCCATTGATGCCAATGTGCACCTGCCGTGACATCAAGCACATAAATGCGCGCATCTATGTGATGACATCACTGTTGGGGGTTTGTTGGGCCTTTCTGATACTTAGTTGGCAGCTTGGACCACAGGCCTCAGTCAGATATACAGGGGGAGGATGCAGGGGAGGATGATGATGGAGGGGGATTTCAGGTTATTTATGCCCTTTATGGATTAAAACCAGACTCTGCATCAACTATGTAATTTTCCGTTGGAGTTTTTACATGGATCCCCCTCCGGAATGCCACAGTTCAGGTGTTAGTCCCCTTAAAACAACTTTTCCATCACTATTGTTGCCAGAAAGAGTCCCTGTGGGTTTTAAAATCCGCCTGCCCATTGAAGTCTATGGCGGTTCGCCGGTTCGCGAACATTTGCGGCGGTTCGCGTTCGCGATTCGCGAACCGAAAATTTTATGTTCGCGACATCACTAATGATGACATAACTGATAGTAATCTTCAGATAAAGCGCAGTTATAATTGTACATTATTGTATTCTTTGAATATATAAGTAAGTTGATTTCTCTATATTAGCAGACACAGAATTAATGTATTCAATACATGCATTTATATGGCGCAATAGAACTAAGAAATTCCAAATAGTCAATATACTAGATATTATTGCATAATTTCCAATACTGTTATCTTTACATATAACAAGTAGCCATTGAGTTATCAAAATGTAACATATCTATGTATGTACAAGAAGTTACATTGTTTTGGTTCCATGGCATTCCAAGCGGCGTGTATCGGCTTGTGATGGGCGCCCGCCAGTTGACGTCATCTAGAAGGGACAATGAGTCGACCGACGCGCATGTTTCGCATGGGAGCTTCTTCTTGGGTCAAGATTGCCACAGGAGGGAGGTATCTTTTATGCAAGTGGATGTTAATTTGTTATTTAACTCTTTGTCAGTTGATTCTTTTTCTACAGGTCTCCAGGAAAGGATTGTTTCTCCTAGAACTGTTGGAAGAATATAAGACAGTTTTGTATCAGAATCTCACTGATTCTATCATCATAAGACTCCATTATCATCATAGAGAGAAGGCTTTATTAAATTGACCAACGAAAGTAGTAGTATACTTAAATTAGGAATGTTAATGTAACAGATATTTTAAACAAAGATAAAGATGTAATTTGTCCTGATTAAATGTGAGATTAAGTGCAATGATTTTAGATTAAATGTACCAACCTTTGTAAACTTACACTTAGGAGAAATTAACTTTGTATCTTAGATCAATTAATTGAATGATTAAATATATATATATGTATATATATATATAAAGAGTGAGGTAGCCATAAATGTCCAGTAATCCAGTTGAATAATACGAGTATTGCAGTGATTAGTGATACCTTTTTTATTGGACAAACATATTCATAAAAAAAGCGACGAGCTTTCAAGAGATAATGCCTCTCTTTATCAAGTCAAAAAGCGATACTGATACAAGTATGAGTTGAAAACAGCAAACAGAAAGAGATGGGAATTTTTTTTAAAAAAAACAAGAAAGACAAAATAAATTGGGTATATATATATATATATATATATATATATATATATATATATATATATATATATATATATATCCAATAACTTACAATATTAAATTTTATAAGAGACTGTATTTGTTTTTATTACCCTAATCTCCACATAGTGAAGAAATATAACAGAGGGAATTTATTATAAGCAAATAATGTCTCAAATTTGCGTGTCAGTGTCAATTATTTATTTGGTCATTAATCATAGCCTACCAGAAATTTGTAATAGTTTTCAAAATGAGAAAGATATTAATTTTATTTTATTGTATATATTCATCTTAATCATTCTATTATATAATTGTATTTATCTCTAAAGTTGTGAAGAAGATATACAGTTAATGATTCATTTTATCATCAGCTTTTGTGTGCTTAATAAAAAATGAATCCACCTGTGACAATCCGTGAGTAGCATCTATACAGGGCTCTGAGCCACCTGCTATAGACGACAGGTTAGCTACCCACATGGACTGTTGGGTTCTTTGAAATCTCGGCACCAGCACCCTGATATCTGGCTTCTGTATCTGTCAGGGTCTTTTCATCAGGAATCAGCACTTCCAGTAGTCTCAGTAACCTTCCTGTGGTAGTGACCAGGACACGTTACTTGTAGGGTGGAGATAGGATCAGTATCTCAACCACCAGGAACATACCGTAATCAGAGATAAATGATTTCTATATATCTCCAAGTGAACTGATTTATTTTTGAAAATAGCAGTATTTATAGCAGTTACACAAAGGGGGTGTACACAGCACAATAATGGAAGGGGGGGATGCAGACAATTACAGGAGATGACCCCACATCCTGAGATCAATAGAATTAACTCCAATACACATCCTGCCATCTCTAGCAAATATCAGACGTGTCTGACCTCCTCTCTTCCTGATAGGATTAGCTTAATCCGGCAAACAATGGAACAAAGCAAGTTTACAAATACAATAGAGGTGTCCATGCATATAATCCAGTGGTCGAGCCAAAAAGTCTGTGCTTTGATGGGCTTAATGGGTCAACACCCAGGCTGGGGAAAAGGGGTCTACTAAATAGTAAGTGTGTAATAAAAAAATATATGCTAAGTCAAAATACTACTGTTTATATCATGTTGGTGCCTTACTTAAAAATAATAAGTAAATAAATAAATGTATATCCTAGTAAACTTTCCCATAAACCAACATTGTGACAAATATAATATACATAATTAATGTGAAAATACAACCAAGAGAAGGAAAGAAAAAAGGAGAAGAAGAAGAACGATCTTTTTAAAGCATGAGTTATCCTTTTTATATTAAAGAAAGTGTATACCATGTGTGAGTGATTTTGGCCCCTGCTCTATAAAGAGATAAATTGACAAAAACTTTTAATTATCCCCACATCCACTATGAATTTTATAATCAGATACAATACTCACTCTTTGGTTCAATACCAAACACTTATTTAACACTAGTGTATATGCCTGTTGAAAACAAGTAAGTATAACATGAAGAAATATACAGAATGAATGCATACCCTATGGATAAAACATTACTACAATCTTTATAGGTCCATTGATCAAAAGATAGTCCCTTAACAACCTCCAATATTTGGGTACAAAAAGAGATGATGAAATCACATTTCTTATTCATAAATGGTAATTATCATAATCCCAAAAAGGTGGCATAAGCCAACAAGAAGATAATCTTCTGTACATCTTTGATGAATTCACATTATTTAACCTATTTTTTTAAATGAAGAACATTTATTTAATATATAGTCTCTTAAATGGTAAGGACATCTTGATTTTGTCCCAATTTACAAACATCGTACCACATCATTATTAATTCAAGAATGTATCTATGTAATCAAATATTATAGATACAATACATTCTTTGATATTATTCATTAGAGCAAAATTACTTATTTTGAATATACATTTGTGAATCTATAGAATTCTTGGATACTACATACATTTATTATACCAAGACTAGTTTACTTTTAAGAGTAAATTATATTTAATACCAACTATGTTACAAATTTCTTTGCAAATTCAGGAGAAAATCTTCCAAATCCTCCAAATATTTTATTATAGAATCATCAATGTGATCCATTTTATTTCTGCTTTTGATAGTTCTTTTTCTAGGTTGTCTCCTTGTATCCCCATGTTGATCTTTTGGAGAATCAAACAGTTTATATCCGGCTTGGAAAAAATGCCTGGCAACTGATGTCAAGACCTTGCCTTTCTCCAGATTGGTTCCACTGTTGCGAATATTTCCCAAATGTTCTCACAAACATCTACCTATTTCCCTCTTCATCATGCCAATATATTTTAAAATGGCAGGGACATTCCAAGCAGTAGATTACCGCTTTACTGCTACAGGTGTAAAAGCCTTTCAAATCCATATCTTTGCCAGTTCAGTCTACAAAGGTATCTATTTTCTTCATGTAGTTACAAAAACTACAATGTCAACATTGAAAGGTGCCATTGGGAAGCTTATTAAGCTTCTTTCTATCTATCACAAAGTGGCTACTAACCAATATGTCTTGGAATGTTTCCGCCCAACAAGTGTCAATTCTTTGTCCAATCACCTTATTCAAATTGATATCGGATTTCAAACTTTGAATATGTTTATTCAAAATATTCATAATCTGTTTCCATTGATCACTATATGTTCCAACATATCTAATTACTTCTTATTGTTCTTCTTTTTTATGTGGCAAGAGTAAACTTTCCCTCAGAGTGTGCAATGCATGATGATATGCTTATTTGGTTGAGGGATGGCTGTAACCTCTAGCTCTTAATCTGTCTTGTAAATATATGGATCTCATTTTAAAGTTTTCCCCGTTAGAGCAGTTTCTTCTCAACTGCAGAAATTCTCCATTGGGTATCGTCGTTTTAACGCTGGAAAATGTGAGCTATGAAAGTGCAACGTGCTATTTGTGCGGTGGGTTTCCTATAGATATCTGTTAGGATTTTTCCATCTTCTTCCTTGGAGATTTTGATATCTAAAAAATCCACACTTTTAACACATATTTTATGTGTTCATTTCAGATTTAAATTATTTGTGTTCAATATGTTGATGAAGTCTTTCAATTCATTCTTACCGCCTTCACAGATGATAAATATATAATCAATATATTGTAGCTGGAGGGATATTTGGTCGGTAAATATCAATTTTTTTTCATTCAAAACAATTTCCCTCTCCCACCAGCCCAGATATATGTTGGCATAGTTGGGGGCGCATGCAGTGCCCATAACTGTGCCACAGGGTCTGTAGGAAGAACTTGTCATCGAACACAAAATAATTGTGCCTCAAGATAGATTTCAAAAGTCTTATTAGGAATGAATATTTCGAATGGTTAGTCATTGGTTCCATTTGTAAGAAATATTCTACCACGAGCAGCCATTTTCATGATTAATTGAGGTGTATAACCTTTCAACGTCACATGTTGACAATAATGTAGATTTATGGAAAGTGATGTCAGCTAGGTTGTTTAAAGTTCTGATACATATGGTCGTAGTCTGGCATCTATATATTTGCTAGCTCTCTCACAGATGCGGCCATTTCCGAAAACAATCGGTCTCCCAGGTGGTTTTACCTTGTTTTTATGCACTTTAGGTAAAAAGTAAAGAGTAGCAGTTTGTGGAGTAGTCACATGGAGATAGGAAAACTCTTTGCTTGGAATCAGATTATGTGATTTGGCCTCCATTAGTATTTTCACATACAGTTCCATGAAATCATTCGTTGGATCACCCAATAATCGTTTATACAGTTCTCATCATTGAGTTGCCTGTAAGCTTCTTCCATATACAGATCTGTGGGCCATAGCACGAAATGTCCTCCTATATCTGAGGGTTTGAACTTGATGTCATTCCATCATTTCTTTTAAAGCTTTGTTTTCTTGATACGTTATATTGTGACTTCCAATAGGGCAGAGTTTACAAGATCTTCTATCACCATTTTCACATAAATCTCCACCATTGGGCAACTTGTTAACAGGGGATAACATTTTCTTCCTTCCCTTGTGTGTCGTACCTGGATGCAACCCTACCAGCAGCGCCGCACTCACCTCCTCTGTGGCTCCCATCCTCCGGCCAGAACTACTTTCTGGATCAAGCTGCGCCTCACGCATGCGCAACCCGCCTGTGCGAAGGACGGCTTGATCCAGAAAGTAGTTACAGCTCTAGAACGGGAGCCGCAGAGGAGAAGACACAGTGCAGTGCTGCTGGCAGGGTCTCATCCAGGTATGTACTTGAGCTACTGGCAGGAACCAGGTACTGGAGGGTGTTGCAAGCTTGGAGGGCCTCGCTATGAGCGCCTCCAGCGCTCATCATGAGTCCTTCACTGGCAGGAACCAGGTAGTGCGGGGTGATGCGATCCCTGGGGGCCTCGTAATGAGCGCCTCCGGGGCTCATTGCAGCCCCCGTCGGGTCTTGGTAACGCTTCAACTGCTGGCTTCGCGAGGGAGGCAAAAGCATTACCAACATTGCAAATGTCACCAACACTGACAACTATTATAGTGATTCATAACAATAACTATAATCATTTGTATATACAGTATAATATTGTAACTTATTGTAAGTATATATATCTAATTGCTTAATTAATTGATTTAAGATACAAAGTTCATTTCTCCTAAGTGTAAGTTTACAAAGGTTGGGACATTTAATCTAAAAACATTGCACTCAATCTCACATTTCATCAGGACATATTACATCTTTATCTTGGTTTAAAGTATCTGTTACATTAACATTCCTAATTTAAGTATACTACTACTTTCGTTGGTCAATTTAATAAAGCCTTACATTAATATACCTAATTTGAGTATACTACTTTTTTTGGTCAATTTAATAAAGCCTTCTCTCTATGATGATAATGGAGTCTTTTGACGATAGAATCAGTGAGATTCTGCCTCAAAACTCTTATATTCTTCCAACAGTTCTAGTAGAAACAATCCTTCCTGGAGACCTGGAGAAAAAGAATCAACTGACAAAGGGTTAAATAACTAATAAACATCCACTTGCATAAAAGATACCTCCCTCCTGGGGCAATCTCGACCCAAGAAGAAGCTCCAACGCGAAACATGCGCATCGGTCTACTCCATGTCCCTTCTAGATGACGTCACCTGGCGGGCGGGCGGCCATCACAAGCCGATACACGCCGCTTGGAATGCCATGGAACCATAACAATGTAACTTCTTGTACATACAGAGATATGTAACATTTTGATAACTCAATGGCTACTTATTATATGTAAACATAACAGTATTGAAAATGATGCAATAATATCTAGTATATTGACTATTTGGAATTTCTTAGTTCTATTGCGCCATATAAGTGCATGTATTGAATACATTAAATCTGTGTGTGCTCATATAGAGAACTGATCAACTTACTTATTTAAAGAATACAATAATCTATAATTAAACTGAAGAGTACTATCAGTTATTTCATTATTTATTACTAGAAGAGACTGATATCTATAAATGACTGTATATACAATTGATTATAGCCATTGTTATCAATAGTACATATGTATATGATAAGGTTTAGAAGGGGTGATTTAATATTATATATGCTTGCATAGTTTTGACTGTGTTTAACACCAAATGATTATTGTTAATGATATTTACGCCCAAATACGCATCTATATATATATTCCTTGTATCACTATTGATAGTGTAGATAGTAATTTGTGGGTTGATTAGAGGGCAAGTGATGGGTCCTAATCCAAACTCTATCACACACTAGGATAGGGAATGCCCATTCTATTTATATATTTTCTACCTTCCATTAGTTACATTGAAATGGTGTGGGATAACCATCCCTAGACACAGAGGTATATCTATCAATAGGACACTCTGAGGTTCTATTACTTGGGAGATCATCTCCCTCAGATATATATTATCAATTGTCCTATACATAGACGTGCATCTAGTGGGACTATTCTAATTTTATTTAAATTTTTCTATGTATTTTATATATATGTTTTTTAATTTTATTATTTCATTTATAATCATTTTAGTTATGGCCTTGAAGTTTATTCTCTAACTCTTGACATAGTGTATTTACTCCTCTAGTTCTCTGGAGTTTTTTTTCTTTTCTTTCCTTTCTTTTGTTTCACTATAACAACTTGTGCAACATAAAATATTTGGGGTAAACGAGAAACCTTCATTTAACTCCTCTAGACTTAAAGTTGTCAACTGATAAATCCATCTGGATTCTTTTTGTAATAGAATCCTGTCCAAGTTGCCTTTTCTGGAATTCTGGCCATAAGTAAGTATACAATAAAGCTAGGCATAAACAGATATGACAATTGTATTTATAGATTCAATGTATATATATATATATATATATATATATATATATATATAAATAAAATAGTATATTTGTGTTCACATTTGAATGTCTAAAACAAGTTAAACCTGTTTCATGCCCAGAATTCCAAGAAATACAGTTATTATACTGCATTCAGGAAACCTTGGCCAGGACATGCAAATAAGATCACAAAGGCTACGCTCTTGCAATCCGTGTAAATAGGCTGCGTGCGCAGGGAAGCGTTAGTGTAGCTGTGTACTTCCGCATTATGAAAGTTAGTGTTGTATAATGGTGGCGAATGTGTAAGTGGTACACGGGTGTGGATGATTTAGCGTCCTTGCTAATGGTGTATGTTGTACCTAGTACAGGTTTTTAAAAAAAAACATATGTGTTTGGCGGTGTTTTGAATGTTTAGGTTCCTGTAGCCTCGTTTTCATTTTTTTCAGTGCCCATATTTTCTCTTGCTTAGGGGATTTTCGAGTGTCTAAACTTTTTAAATTGGACTGAAATTGAGGTGTAACTTGACTTCCAGACATCCTGGGTGTCCCCCCTTGCTGTGGGTAAGATTTTTATTTTATTTTTGTGTGTATTTTTTTTTTTTAATGTTTTCCGCTGCGTGAGGTTCGTCCTTTAAGTTCGAGTTCCCGCGGCTCATATTTTTTTTTGTGTAAGTCCGTATTTAGTCATTGCGTGTTTTTTTATTTTTTTTTCAAAGTCTCGCTTCTGTGGCTGTTTGTTTGGCGCTGTAGAGCCTCCACCTCCACAAATGCGGCCTCTTGCTTTGCAAGGGTCCGCATTTGCGGCCTGCAATGAGTCTTTGACTCATTGCAGCCGACGTGGCAGTCTCCACCTCCGCAAATGCGGTCCCTCGCTTCGCGAGGATCCGCATTTGCGGTCCGAAAGTCGTACATGGTCATAGGGATGAGAGCCTATGGCGCTCTTCTCCACCAGCGCAATGAGCGCCTTTAGCGCTTCTTGCCAGCAACTGCGGCCTTCGCTTTGCGTTAGCAAAAACCTGTATTGCTGAGAACTATATATGTGATATATATATATATATATATATATATATAAAAGTTTATTTTGTATAAGTATATATATATATATATATATACTGTATATATATCACATATAATAGTTGTCAAACTGCGAGTTGTCGTCACCCTCGCAATGCAACGGCCGCAACTGATGACAACTCGCAGCTTCACAACTCCCCTTGCCATGCCCCACTGATGTGCTCTCATCGCGCCACATCAGCCCAGTGGCTCTCCCTGCTTGATACTCCCTGCTCCCTGATCCGGTGTCACGTGCGCATGAGCGGGCAGGATGCGCACACGGGATAATGGGCACGTGCGCACGTGTGCGCTCGCAGTATTAAGGTGAGCGAGGAGTGGGGAAGAGACACGGGATAGAGAGGAGTGGGGGAGAGACACGGGCGAGGAGTGGGGGAGAGACATGGGCGGTAGAGGAGTGGGGACACTAAATGCTCCACACCCGCCTAACACATACACAATCGCCGCCATTTTACAACACTAACTGCAAACTAATTACATTACCATTACATAATGCGGAAATACACAGCTAAACAAACGGCTTCCCCTTGCGCACGCAGCCTATTTACACTGCACACTGCACACATTGCTGACACACCTCAGCTCACCAACAGTGCAAATCTACATTGTATGCTGCAGGAACATCAATACAGATTGTCAGCTCTTCAGCACAATGCCTATATTAATTACAAATAGTTAAAGTATAGTAATTTGTAATTTTATTAATAATTAATTAATTAATTATCATTACAAAATACATAGGGCCTCATTCAATTGCGATTTGGCCACAGCAATTGAATAGGGCTCTAAATAAGCACATAACATATTTTTTTAAAGAAGTTTTTACTTAGTAAACATCTATCCAAAAGCAAGGTTTTCAGTAACTAAAAATGTATTTAAAAAAATATGCTATGTGCTTATTTAGAGCACTATTCAATTGGTCAAATTGCAATTGAATGAGGGCCATAGACAGGAAAAAAAAAACAGACGACAGGATCACAATAAACGCCAAAGGCGCTCAGCGCACGCCTCACAAGGAGCGCCAACGGTGTTTAGGGAAGCAAAACTACACTAGGGGAGAAGCTCGCAATGCGCGCCAAAAGGGGATCAGCGCAAACCTTGCAATGAGCGCCAAAGGAGCTCTGATAATCAAAAATGCAACCAAGAGGCTCGCAATGAGCGCCGAAGGTACTCACAAAACCAAAAGACTTACTTTAGAACTTATAATCTTTGGTCAGTGCAAAACACATTGGAAAAGTTTGCCCTATTTTGTGGCTTAGTCTTGCCGCAGTCATAGCAGTTCTCTCGCAATGTTTCCAATATTGGTGATTAACATACCTAGGGAGATTTACTTTGCCCTTAAACATGGTGTAAACTGCGATATAGGGTATTAACATAGGGCCCTATGCTGTTTTTGCAGCACATGTATAATATTCTGCTTTCTAATCGGGCTCTCAATTAATGATGTTATACGTGGCCCCTTTATGTTCTTCCAATCCATGTTGTGTCCTGTATGTAGACATGAAACCAGAAACATATCATGATGTGATTGTGCTTAGTATTATAACAGCAAATGTCCACCAGATGGAACTAATGTAATCCTGGCTGCTCACGTTTATATTTTATATTGTATTATATCTATGTAATGACACTATAAAGCCAGCTGATGGCGACCAATGCATTGCAGTCTGGCTCCCGAGCAGTGGTGTTAGCGATGCTTAAATCTTGGTACTGTTTTCCACTTCAGTTTTTTTCTCATGCATGTTATATGTTACACTGGAACTTATTGGGCTGCGGGGTCGGAAACACTAAACAGTTTATTATTGTGCTTTTTAATGGGACAAACAACCCAGGACAGCTGCTGTACACCTGCAATTTACATTAAATGACCACAAAGTCTTATTCTCACCAATATCAAAACAGCAATTTCTCTGCAAAAATAAATTCCTACTGACCTGAGCTTTACAAAAACAACAAAAATCGAAAAAATAGTCCCTGTATGGGTCTAATCTCTTTAGCTCACGAAGGTAAGACCCCACTCAGTGCTTCATACTGACCAATCAGTGACCATCATGCTGCTGAGAAATAGTCACTAGAACAAATTGAAAATATATTGGCATAAAACGCAAAACATTTAAGTACTACTTAACAAAATAAAGTACATAAAAGTAAATAGATACACAGCGATCACATATATAGTTGTGAGCATGCGGGTTGTTGCTAACGATGCGGGCTCGAATTTGCGGAGTTGGAGGCTCCCGCGTCGGCTGCAATCACGGACTTACCAGCAAAAATACGAGACGCGGGACTTAGAAAAAAAACATTACGAACTTGCGATAATACGACCTTAACGCCGGAACCGCGTGCACATAAAAACATTAAAAACACAATAAATACATAAAAAGCTTACCCACAGCAAGGGGGGGCACCAAGGACCTCTGCAAGTGATGTTACCCCTCAATTTAAGTCCAAAATCAAGAGTTTAGACACATGAAAATCCCCTAAGCGAGAGAAAAAATGGCCGCCGAAAGAAACAAAAACGAAGCTACAGGACCCTAAACGCGCAAAACACTAACAAGCACATACGGATTTTCCAAAAATGCTGTACGGGGTACAAGATACACTATTAACAAGGACGCTACATCATACACACCCGTGTACCACACACATTAGCAGCCATTTTACAACACTAACTTACAGAATGCGGAAGTACACAGCTGCACTAACGGCTTTCCTTTGCGCACGCAGCCTATTTACACTACACACTGCACACATTGCTGACACTTACACCTCAGCTCAACAACACTGCAAACCTACATTGTATGCTGCAGGAACATCAAAACAGATTGTCAGCTCTTCTGCACAATGCTTCCTGCATATATTACTTCCAAATAGGTAAAGTATATTCATTTATTCATTTATTAATTATTTAATTAGCATACAAAAACAAATATACACAAAAACAAAACAAAAAAAAATCACAATAAACACAAAACCCATTTACCGCGCGTCTCCACCAAATAGCATTACCTGCCTTACAATTTTATATCCGTCATTTTTTGACGGGCAATTCGCTAGTATTATATATCTAGTAGGAACCTGCCATGTCCCTTTAAGTATGTGCTGAACTAGGTCCCGTGGAGTGAATATTTCAATTTGAGAGTGGTGCCTATTCAATGTATGTTACTTAAAATTGAATTATTCTCCAGTTAAAAATATCTCTAAAAAGCTAATTTTATTTTGCTCCTATATCTTTGGACTCACGGCACACCTACCAGATCAGAGGTGCAGATGCATACAAGGAAGGGTCTGTAAAGCAAACAAAGTAAAAACTGAATGACAAGAGGAGGGACTGACTGGTCCAGGCAATGAATGGATCCCACCAGTTAGGTCACGAGGAGGGACCAGGCAATGAATGGATCCCACCAGTTAGGTCACGGAGAGGAACCAGCCAATGAATGGATCCCACCAGTTAGGTCCCGAGGAGGGACCAGCCAATGAATGGATCCTACTAGTTAGGTCACGAGGAGGGACCAGCCAGTGAATGGATCCCATCAGTTAGGTCACGAAGAGGGATAAGCCAATGAATGGATCCCACCAGTTAGGTCACGAGAAGGGACCAGCCAGTGAATGGATCCCACCAGTTAGATCACAAAGAGGGACCAGTCAATGAATGCATCCCACCAGTTAGGTCATGTGGAGGGACGGCCAATGAATAGATCCTACCAGTTAGGTCATGAAGAGGGACCGGCCAATGAATGGATCCCACCAGTTACATCACAAGGAGAGATTGACCAATGATTGGGTACCACCAGTTAGATTACAAGGAGGTACCCACCGTTTCCGTCCTCCTGTAGATTTCTATGTATTGGTGCTAGGGATTCCTTGGAAGGAAGTGGTTTCAGGATCTGGGCAAGATGGCAGTTATTATTATTATTATTATTATTATTATTATCGTTTACTTGTAACGCGCCGACATATTCCGTAGCTCTGCACAAGGGGAGAGAACAGGGAAAAATACAATATTAACAAGGAAGGGTCTGTAAAGTAAACAAAGTAAAAACTGAATGACAAGAGGAGGGACTGACTGGACCAGGCAATGAATGGAACCCACCGGTTAGGTCACGAGAAGGGACCAGCCAATTAATGTATCCCATCAGTTAGGTCACGAAGAGGGACCAGCCAATGAATGCATCCCACCAGGTAGGTCACGAAGAGGGACCAGCCAATGAATGGATCCCACCAGTTAGGTCATGAGAAGGGACCAGCCAGTGAATGGATCCCACCAGTTAGATCACAAAGAGGGACCAGTCAATGAATGCATCCCACCAGTTAGGCCACCAGGAGGCACCGGCCAATGAATGGATCCCACCAGTTAGGTCATGTGGAGGGACGGCCAATGAATAGATCCTACCAGTTAGGTCATGAAGAGGGACCGGCCAATGAATGGATCCCACCAGTTACATCACAAGGAGAGATTGACCAATGAATGGGTACCACCAGTTAGATTACAAGGAGGTACCCACCGTTTCCGTCCTCTGTAGATTTCTATGTATTGGTGCTAGGGATTCCTTGGAAGGAGGTGGTTTCAGGATCTGGGCAAGATGGCAGTTATTATTATTATTATTATTATTATTATCGTTTACTTGTAACGC
Source organism: Discoglossus pictus (assembly GCA_027410445.1). Classification (NCBI taxonomy): domain Eukaryota; kingdom Metazoa; phylum Chordata; class Amphibia; order Anura; family Alytidae; genus Discoglossus; species Discoglossus pictus. Next base: position 18,782,356 of record CM050163.1, on the reverse strand, counting down.
GCCAACATATTCCGTAGCTCTGTACAAGGGGAGAGAACAGGGAAAAATACAATATTAACAACTGAAAAATGTAGGGCCCTGTTTTCAGCTTAGAGTCTCTGTAGAAAGTGCTTTTTCCCAAAGCACCCTACAAGACTGAAAACTCGCTACTTACAATCTAAAGGGAATGGAAGAGGCAGAAGTCTGGGGAAGAAAAGTAAGGAATAGGAGGGTCAGGAAGGAGGTGTGAAAGTTTGATTAGGTGGGAAGATGTAAGAACTTGGAAATAAGTGGTGGAGGGTACATTTTAGACATAGAGGTGCAAATTGAAACACATGGATTTAGTAAGTAACGCTGTCCCAAGTAGGAATAGGATGGTTTAATGCAGGGGTCACCAAACTTGGTCCTGGAGGGCCGACCCAGGCCTGGATTTGTGGATATCCTTGCTGCAAACAGGTGAGTCAATCAGGATGGCTGAAGAAACAAGATTCTCACCTGTTTGCAGCAAGGATATCCACAAATCCAGGCCTGGGTCGGCCCTCCAGGACCGAGTTTGGGGACCCCTGGTTTAATGGTTTAATGCATCATGTTTCCTCATCTCAAGGACACAGCAAAAAGTAAAGTACTATGAGGTATCCATAATGTTAGGATAATGTCACTGTTTCCATTGCAACTCACAACCACACAGCACTTCAATTCGGGATTCTCCTCCATCAAAGCTGTCATCATAATCCTAAAGAGAAATGAACATATCATATAATTTACACAAAAAACAGGCGCATTGAGTAGTAGAAGGCATGGATATTGGGGGACAGTCCCCCAAGATGTTTCAGTGTGTGTATGTAGATGCCTAGAAGCTGCTTTGTGATCTGTGTATAGGATGAGCTCCATGTCAGGCAGAATTTTTGACTCCTACACCCTTATTAAGGGTCAATATTAGGACCAAAAGGTTTACTGCATACTGTGCTGACTTGTGATAAATTTAGAAAATATATAGCATATTAATAGTGCTTTCTTCCCATTTAGTGTTCCTATGCTATCTTATACTTACTTACTGTAATAGATCCTTAGGATGGCTCCATGCGTCCCATAGTCATCCTCCTTGGAAAGTTATGACAGGACCACTTTAGTGCAAGAAATACGCAATTCTTAGCAAAGTATGTAATTAATATTCACCGCTGTATTAGCCATTAAAAAATAAAAAATATTTTTTTTAGAGAAAAATCAGGAATTTTGAAGACTAATGAGGCTCTGGTTCTGTATCATTTGAGCGAGGGGGAGGAGGGAATATTGAGATGGGAGTCATTTTTTGTTAGATTATTAGATACAATTATAATTGATAACACATCCCTGCTTCAAAAGCAAATACATAACATAATATTTTATTCTCACTGACTTTATACTAAATTATATATTATTTTCATAGATAATGAGCAAATTCCAGACAGATAGATAATACTGAATGCTCTGTAGATGTTCTATATGTGAGATTACATTATATTTATTTTGATGGGTAATTTCAATAATACCTATAGCTCTCTTTTCAGCACATGCAACATATTCTACTTTCCAATGAATCTCAGTATAGTTTTACATCATATGTAACACATGGTCCCCTTTATGTTATTCCAATCCAGGTTGTGTCTTGTATGTAGACAAGACATCAGTAATATATCATGATGTGATTTGGCAGTATGTAATGACAACAAATGTCCACTAGATGGAAGTAATGTACCCTTAAGGCTCAAATGCTCAAATATTTTACTATTCTATGGGCCTCATTCAATTGAGAAATTGTAGCTTACTGGAGCCCGTAAACAAATTTGCTGTTTATTTGGCGTCTTTTTGCGAGCATCAAACAATCTATGGATTATAGGCCGAAAATCCTGGCATTTGTTACAACCGTAACTTACAACCCATCTAAGCCTTTGATCTTTCATGTCCGCAAGAGTTATAATCGCAAATCACTATTAATTTGCTGCAATTCCTCAAGCCCGCAAATATTTTCACACCCATAAATGTCAAATGTAGGAGAAAATCCTATGAGTACCAGATAGGACTTGCAAGGGGGTTAAACACCTGTTCGTAGCACTGTAAATGCAACAAAAAAAATCAGTACTGCACTTTATCCTCCGAAGCGGTAATGCCGAGCGTGACTAGGGGTTAATTGTAAGTACATAAATCGGGAGGAGGAGGATCATAGGGGGGAAGGAGGAGGATGATAACAGGGGAAGGAGGAGGAGGATGATGATAAGGGGGGAAGGAGGATGGTGGATGATAAGGGGAGGAGGATGATAAGGGGGGAAGGAGGATGGTGGATGATAAGGGGAGGAGGATGATAATGGGGGAAGGAGGAGGATAAGGGAAAAAAAGAGGAGGATAAGGGGGAACGGGCGGTATGATTATGTCAGTATTTTTTTATGTACCGCTTTAACATTCTAAATACTGACATAATCATACCGCCAGGAAGGTTAAAAGACGGGGAAAGCAATGACAGACATTAGAATTAATTGCACAACAGTTTCAAGTTAGCAAATCTGCAATAAAAAATTATTTTGGTGTTATATCATTCTCGGGAATCAATGAGTTAATACATATCAGGCCACCCACATGTACTAGAACATTTCATTAATTTATTTTTATAATTTTGTACATTGGCGGATTGCGGGTCTGGTGTGTAACCTCCATGTTTTACTGACCTAATAATGATGATCTCCTTTACTATTGGCTGCTTCTAAATTGGTAGTTACTGCCTTGTTTAATTGATCATGATCATGCTCTGAAATGCTACATACGATTGCATGGGTTACAGTTTCGGCTTTCGGCCCATAATTTGCGGGCTTGTTCAATTGAATCGCTCTGTAATTGTATTTGTAACAATAGGGCTGCCACACACAAAGATAGGGCCTCATTCAATTGTGATTTGGCCAATTGAGTAGGGCTCTATATAAGCACAGAGCATATTTTTTTACAGAAGTTTTTAGTTAGTGAAGATCTTGCTTTTGGATAGAAGATAACTAACTAAAAACTTCTGTAAAAAAATATGCTGTGCTTATATAGAGCCCTATTCAATTGGCCAAATCACAATTGAATGAGGCCCACCGAGAGAGACAGCACAAACAATTCTAGATAACATTCTATGATACTGTCATTTATAACGTGCAACTTACTAGTAATTATATATTTGCGACTCTTAGTTCTCTACTTCTTATCACATATTATAGTTGTTATCTACTGCTCATACACACCCTCTAATGTTCAATAAATAAAACATAATCTCCATCTATTTTCCAGTGTTAATGAATAATTATCTAAATCTTTCTGAAACACCTATTGCTATAAACTTTTACAGACGTGCTGCTACCGCCTGAGATAATGGCGATAAAATACATTCAGAGTAAATTATCTGATAAGAGTAACCTCACGAGTCCAAAAGTTACACATTAATATGAGACGCCCAAAACACACACAACACACACACAACACACACACACAACACACACAACACGCACATAACACACACAACACCCACAACACACAACACACACACAACACACACACAACACACACAACACGCACACAACACACACAACACACACACACACACAACACACACACACACAACACACACAACACACACAACACAACACACAACATGCACACAACACACACATTACACACACACACACACGCAACACACGCAACACACACACAACACACACACACATACAACACACACACAACACACACACAACACACACAACACACACAACACACACAACACGCACACAACACGCACACAACACACACAACACACACAACACACAATCACACACAACACACAACATGCACACAACACACACATTACACACACACACACGCAACACACGCAACACACACACACACAACACACACACACACAACACACACAACATACACACAACACACACAACACACACACAACACACACAACACACAACATACACAAAACACACACAACACACACAACAAACACAACGCACACAACAAAAAACACACACAACACACACAACACGCACACAACACACACAACACACAACACACACAACATGCACACAACACACACAACACACACACAACACACACAACACACACACAACACACACAACACACACAACACACACACACAACACACACACACAACACGCACACACAACACACACAACACACACAACATACACACAACACACACACAACACACACAACACAATGCTGAGTTATGGCGCCCAGGTAGCTGGGGCTGTGCTTGTCCTGCTGGGGGCTGCAGTATTAGGTAAGTGATGTAT
>CM050163.1:18525552-18773052 GCA_027410445.1 Discoglossus pictus | reverse complement strand
AAACTCCACTTTGCACCCTAGCTTTGGATATCGAGAAAGCATTTGACTCTCTGGAATGGCCATATCTTTATGCTGTTTTAGCAAAATTTGGTTTCAAAGGCAACTTCCTCAATCTCCTCAAAACTTATTATAATTTTCCTAAGGCCACTCTAAAATTAACAGGCCCTGAGAATTCACTTTTAAACATCCAAAGGGGAACTAGGTGGGGATGCCCCCCATACCCCCTACTTTTTGCTCTTGCAATGGAACCATTGGCACAGACTATTAGGACCTCCCCTGAGATTCAGGGTTTGACATTGAGTAGTCAAGAATACAAGTGTTGTCTCTTTACGGACGATATATTATGTACTTTAACACTCCCCTCTACCACTATCACGGCTCTTGGTGGACCTGCCCAAAGGCTCAAACTATATGGTCCGAAATATTTCAATTGGCCTCAAATCTGTTTCATACTCAGATAATATCTTCCATTGAAGTTTGTCTATTGGGACAACGTTCACCCCTACTGACTAAACCCCGGGATAGACTATTCCAACATATTTTACTAGCAGTCAAAAATCATATTGCCTGGAAGAATGCCAATCTGTGCTTAAAATACATTTTCAATAAGATAAACTTTATAATGATTAATGAAAAACTCATACATATAGTCTCCGACACTTAATCTAGTTTCCTGACCACTTGGGAACCTTGGATTTCTTCGACCCACAGTATAGAGCCAGGATAGTGGAATATTAGGCTGATACATGTGGGTCCGAGCCGGGCCGGTCGCGAGACGTTCGGCCTGGCGCCCTTACTGGAGACCGGACTGAAATGCAAGTTGACATGCTATGCATTTGTGAAGTGGCTTTGGGAAATTGGATATGGGGAAATTGAATAAGGGGGAACTAGAAATCAATATATTGAAGGCTGCATCACCTTTCATTTCTTCCCTTTCCCTCACCTACTTACTCTTGGTTTTGTCACAAGTTGTGTTTTTGTTCTCCCTTTTGTTTTTGCTTGGCTTTTGTTTGTTTTTTCTTTTTTGTTTTAATTAATGTGGAAAAAGGAAAATGGTTAGTGGTGTTGCTCACATGGGAATCAATGTAAAATCACTTACTATGCCTATCTTTTTACCTTTTGTACACCAACATTTGTTATGTCATGGCATGAAGAGGTTGATCTTTCTTGCTCTGTTTTATCTTGTATTTTTTTGTGAGTCAATAAAAAATTATTGAATAAACAAAAAAAGGGCTCTGGCAGAAAAAACAGCACTATAGTGAATCAGCTGTAAATGGGGTAGCTTTAGGCAGGTATACCTGTATATTGGAACTTCTACAAGTGAGCTCCTTCCATTAAGAACAGCTTTTGTTTAGGTGTAACTTACTCTTTAAGGTCAGTTGTTTCTTTAATAAAGCTAATGTATTTTTCATAACTAGAATCTTTGCAGTGTCCTTGTCCATACTTATATGCCTTCCTAGGTTACCGGTTTATGGACTGAAAAGGGCTATTTACCTCACTATGGGCCTCATTCTATTATCGGCCGCAGCCGTTGCGGGGCCGCAAGGACCGGCCGCAAGCTATTCTGCTATTCTATTCCCCTCCGGCCGGGGATTCCGGCAGGCTTGCGGCCGGTGCCTTGCTATCTCTTGCGGCCGCTCGCGCCAGAGGAAATCCTTTGATCTAAAACGGCCGCAAGGAAATCGGCCGAAAGAAAATCCTATTTGCAATTCAATTGCTCCGGGAACCCTCTCTGCAAGGCTAAAAGCGAGCCGCAGCTTACTTGCAGGAAAGAGGTCCCGCTAGCACCATTTAAGCACGAAATATAGCCCAAATAAAGCCATCCTGCACTTTGAGAAGACTATAAAGTGATTTTAGGTGTTAGCAAAAATAGCACAAAATTACCCTATACTCAAATCCGTAAAATATTTATTTTTTAATATACGTCAAATATCCATGTAAAAAGTCCATAGGGCTTGGAGCACCTCAGACCCGCCCACGCCGCAGCCGGAGAATAAACAGTTAATTTGAACTCGGGTTTGGGCTGATGTGCAAGCTTGAGAGGGGGTTACTTTTAATCCTCATGTCCCCCAATATGATCCCTAGCATTTACAGAGCTGTACAGTGCAGGCTTGAATTTATTTTTGAGTTTTAAGTTTTCAGAGCTTACGGCCGGTAGCAAGATATACGGCTGGCCGTAAGAGGAGATCCTTGCGGAGCCATTTAATTGAATTGCGAGGTAACGGGACCCCCGCAAGAAATCGCAGCCTTACGGCCGGTTTACGGCCACTAAAAGAATGAGGCCCAATAAGTGCTCCTCGTGGTGTGAAAGAGCACACGATTGTATGTTAAAATGATCTATTGTTTTTTTTTTTTTTCAATTAAAAGAATAACAGCTAAAAATCTGTAGTCTTAGTTCTTTTTACAAATACACTCCTGGCTGTTCCATGATTAACAACATCAGCCGACATAAGTGGTGAACACAAAGATTTATAGTTTTACACTGAACTTCAGGAATGTAGCAGGACGTGTTAACCCCCAACTGTACACTTTAGCTGATTCCAGCAGTCATTTATCTGCACTGATACATTTGTGAAGGGTTAACTCTCTTTCTGCTTATGCTCTCTGCACCGAGCTGTTGCTGTGAGTCTGTCTGGGCGCACTGCCAGTGACTCATGTAAACAAACCTTTCATTTGTGATTTTTTTTTGTGAAAAAAGGACCTGTTTCAAAAATTCTAAAAATATTTCAACATGTTTTTACGAGAATTTTGCAGTGGTTTGCTCCAAGTTGTGCTCAATTAACTGGCCCTTTAATAAGTATATAGAAAGTACCCATACTAGGACTCCTATCACTGTCTTGAGTTTTAGTGAATGAAAAACAATTAGGCTTTAATACGGTTAGCTCACGTGATTTTAATGTTTATCAAAGGTAAACTTAGAAATAAGTTTAGCCTGAAAATAACTTACACTGCTCCTTTAATTGTTGTCTTTTGTCAGAGATCACATTAGTACCTGTTGACAGGTCACGTGATTAATACCTCCAGGGGTGTGACCGGCACAATATCATCTTCCGGCTGATTACAGGAGCCGGCTGATTACAGGAGCCGGCTGATTACAGGAGTGTGCTGATCGCTGCCTTCACAGTGTAAATTTACTTAGAAAACAAACATCTTGGACGGGTTGCTCGTAACTGATCCTTTCCACCATGAGACCTTGGGCTGTGGGCTTCATTGTCTTCTGCTTCTTGCATGTGAGCGTTGGAGAAGGTAAGGAAAATAATGCCACACTCTCAATCCGGGGCCTTCAAACATGGTGGGCAATGGTGATCCCCATGCAAATGTGAATTACTTTATATAATTACAAGTATACAACACATAACAAACACATAACAAAAAAATTTGAACTCTGGCATAATGATATAATGCAGTAACTACTACCATCGAGCAGTTCTATGGAATAACATGTTCACGTGCACAGGAATGTCTATACGCAGTGACGTTTCTCTCTGTGTTTATACCCGACACCTTCTGACTTGGGGATTAGGTATTATATATTTGCACAAATCCCGGCTGATATTAGCATATTACAGCAGGCCTGGCCGTGACGTTACATTTCATTCCAATGACTCACTACTGCTTTTCGCGCCACTTTTTCTTTATGGCGTCAAACGTTGGGAAGATTAGAATAGAAGCTCTGCATCACCATCTGCTGGTTAGAATATGTATTACATGGAAACAAATAGCCACTTCTTAAATGGCCAGTGTAAACACTTTTCAATGTTATATTTAGATGACTGTGACTGTGTCAAGAAGGATTCCATCTTGGATTCTTAGTCTGTATGTAGCGTGAGTGGGAGGGATATCCTATGGGGCCTTCCTCGGCCAATAAGTTTTATTTTTAAGGTATTATATGAATAGGACATGTTTAACAGAAGTGACTACAAATCATATATAATATAATCATTTTAGAAACCACGCCTATTAAAGCAAAACTAAAGACAATAGTTAAAAATGAAGGCTCTAGGAATTTATTTATAAATTTGGAAATATTATTTATAAGCTATAAAAAAAAATGTTTTGAACATTATCAAGTCAACTTTACACTTCTGCGATATTTTGAAGGGCCAGTGTGAGAGCTTATCAAGATAGATTTTACCAAACTGCAGTCACTTTAACATTGAAATTTAACAAGAGTTTGTATCTAGTTATATGGTGGTGAAGTATTTAACAAAATAAAAACAATAACATTTGTTATATACAAGACAGAAACATAAAATGACTTTTAGAGAAAATCATATTTTTATATGGCTGTTTCAAATAGAATTCCATCTTGGAATGGAAACCTGAAACATGCTCACTTTGGAGAGACAGATTTATGGGATTGCGGCCTCTTATCCTACTGAGTATGCTCCAGGTAATCCGGCCCGCATAATGAATGCAATCTAAGTTGATTTGTTTGTATGCCAGATAATAGTACTGTAACAATCTGCTATTCTTGTGGGGCTTGGGAAGGCTTAGTAGAGTCGACCCTACCCCACAGTATTGTTTGAGTTTGTTTGGATCCCCTCTGTAAGTCAGCAGGACCTTAGATAGACACTTCCATGGGAATGCTGTTTGACACACAATGTAAACTTTTTTGTACTCTGAGAATCTTCGGCGCTCATTGCGAGCTACGCGAAGAGCGCAGAAGGTGCTCATGGTGAACCTCTCGTCTATTTTTGCTCTTCTGAGCACCTTCGTCACTCATTATCTAGAGCGATATATATTTATATATATTTATTTAATCAAAAATTAATTAATTATTTCTCGAATAAATTAATATACTTTCCCTATTTGTAATTAATATATCCAGCAATCAATAGCCTGAAGAGCTAACAATCTGTTTATATTTTGCGTCGGCATACAATGTACGGTTTGAGTGTTGGTGCCCTGATGAAAAAGTGTAATGAATGTCCCAACTGTGCATTAGAAATTGGTTGTGTGCGCAAATGTAAATCCATTGTTGTAGTTGTGTAAAGCGCCATTGTAGCTTCTTAATGTTATTAATGTGTTACACGGCTTGCAAGCATTTTAGTGTATTTTGTAGTTTGTTCGTTGCTGTGTGAAAGTGCTACGCGTTTGGCAGCGTTTTGCAAGGTCCGGGGTCGTGTTGCCTGTTTTTATTTTTCGGGGGCCATTTCTTTTTCTCGCTTAGGCGGTTTTCGTGTGGTGAAAGTCGTTGAAATCACCTTAAATTCACGTTCCACCTCACTCCCAGACGTCCTGGCTGTTCCCCCGGTCTGTGGGTGATGATTTTGTTGTATTTATTTTTATTTTCTTTGTTTTTTTGGGATTTTTTTTTCGCGGTTCGGCCATTAACCTCATATTTTTTTATTTTAAAGTCACACGTCTCGTAAAGCGCCATTGTAGAGATTGGTGATGTTATTAATGTGTTGCGAGACTCCCAAGCATTTTTCGTCATTTGTAATAATGTATTTTGTAGTTTGTTCATTCCTGTGTGAAAGTGCTACTCGTTTGGCAGTGTTTTTTGAGGCCCTGGTTGTGTAGCCTCGTTTTAATTGTTTTTCGGCTGCCATTTTTTTCTTGCTTAGGCAATTTTCGTGTGTTGAAAGTCGTCGAAATCGCATTAAATTTCCATTCCACCTCACTCCCAGATGTCCTGGCTGTTCCCCTGTGCTGTGTGTGATGTTTTTGTTGTATTTATTTTTATTGTCTTTGTGTTTTTGGGATTTTTGAGGTTCAGCCGTTAATTTTGTATTTTTTTTTCAAAGTCCCGCGTCTTATTTTTTTACGTCCTGCGTTTGTCAAGTGCTTGTAGGCTAATGCTATTGCCAGTTTACTAAGTGTTTGGTGGCTAAGTCCTGCTTCATTGGCCTAACTGCTCGCCTCGGTTCGTCAGGCGAGCAGGCAATGAGCACCTTCGGTGCTCCTTGCCTTTGTGCTGCAAGTTTAAATGCCTTAACAGCTCGCCTCGCTAAGTGCTACGTGTTAACAGCTCGCAGCGATGAGTACCTAAGTAACAATGCATTAACGACTCACCTTGTTTCGTGAGGCTTGCCTAACTTGTGCGCACCACGCAAAGCATAACGACATCTGTAAAATGTAAAGATCAGTAACACATCAAGTGCAGATATCCCAATCTATTGGAAAAAACTACTAAAATGCAATATTTTCCGACCAGAGAAGGTCCCTATAGTAAATACAAGACTTTCTATGGTAAAATTCAAACATTGTAGTTCCATCTAGTGGACAGAATTTGAAATAACACCATTCAGTGCATGTTACCTATTACATTTATTAGTATCATTTCATGAAATCAATGGTTAGCACTATCATGAATCTCAATTATTTTAAATTGATTTGATGGTATGTAAGAGCCAACAGGCTAATGTAGCCACCCAAAAAAGCTTTGGACCATTAAGTAATAGAGTGACAATGATAACCCAAAATGTATATTTTGAATTATTAATCATTATTGAGATATTCACCGTTGTGTGTGCTGTGTTATGTGAATGTGTGAGTGCTGAACTTAGCTGATTTTCCCAGCTAATCAGTGACATATTGTTTTTGCAAACATATTCACAAGCAATCAAAACCAATTGTTACTATGTGTTACTATAATATTAAAGCCATAAAAATGTAGCACAACCAATCTGAGGACCGATTCACTGTTGAGGAAATGGCTAGTACAATATATAGACAGCTTTTAATGCTTGTTAAGAAGAAATAAATGTATTAAAGTATCTACTGCAAATGTGTGCCTCTCATGGGGGCATAATATTACAGTTACTGTGTATTTACAGTTGTTGTGTAGATTTTTAGGTTTCATTGAAATGCTTCTCTTATTCTACAGATCTACCACGAGTGGAAAATATTACCAGAGTCCAGGGTGGATCCATCTTCTTATCTGCAAGTCCATGTGTCTCAATGGGAGTATGGTCATTCTATGGAAATGATAAGGAAACTACTGATGGCAGTAGAATTTTATACTGGGATAAGTCATGTCCTGACCGTATACTGCAGACAAAATACAAGTCACGTGTGAGTCCATTCTGTAATGGGACCCTATCTATGAAGAATCTAACGAAAGAAGATGAAGGCTGGTACCAGTGGGAGTGCGAACAAACTCCCAAAATACACATCTACCTCAGGATTGCTGGTAATAGAACTAGTCTAGTGGGAGATGTTTTGTGGCCGTGTGTCTAGTGGGAGATGTCTCATGACTGTGTGTCTAGTGGGAGATGTTTCATGACTGTGTGTCTAGTGGGAGATGTTTCATGACTGTGTGTCTAGTGGGAGATGTTTTATGACTGTGTGTCTAGTGGGAGATGTTTCATGACTGTGTGTCTAGTGGGAGATGTTTCATGACTGTGTGTCTAGTGGGAGATGTTTTATGACTGTGTGTCTAGTGGGAGATGTTTCATGACTGTGTGTCTAGTGGGAGATGTTTCATGACTGTGTGTCTAGTGGGAGATGTTTCATGACTGTGTGTCTAGTGGGAGATGTTTTATGACTGTGTGTCTAGTGGGAGATGTTTCATGACTGTGTGTCTAGTGGGAGATGTTTCATGACTGTGTGTCTAGTGGGAGATGTTTTATGACTGTGTGTCTAGTGGGAGATGTTTCATGACTGTGTGTCTAGTGGGAGATGTTTCATGACTGTGTGTCTAGTGGGAGATGTTTTATGACTGTGTGTCTAGTGGGAGATGTTTTATGACTGTGTGTCTAGTGGGAGATGTTCTATGACAATGTGTCTAGTGGGAGATGTTTCATGACTGTGTGTCTAGTGGGAGATGTTTCATGACTGTGTGTCTAGTGGGAGATGTTTCATGACTGTGTGTCTAGTGGGAGATGTTTTATGACTGTGTGTCTAGTGGGAGATGTTTTATGACTGTGTGTCTAGTGGGAGATGTTCTATGACAATGTGTCTAGTGGGAGATGTTTCATGACCATGTGTCTAGTGGTAGATGTTTCATGACTGTGTGTCTAGTGGGAGATGTTTCATGACTGTGTGTCTAGTGTGAGATGTTTTATGACTGTGTGTCTAGTGGGAGATGTTTTATGACTGTGTGTCTAGTGGGAGATGTTCTATGACAATGTGTCTAGTGGGAGATGTTTTATGACCATGTGTCTAGTGGGATATGTTTCATGACCGTGTGTCTAGTGGGAGATGTTTCATGACTGTGTGTTTAGTGGGAGATGTTTCATGACTGTGTGTCTAGTGTAAGATGTTTTATGACCGTGTGTCTAGTGGGAGATGTTTTATGACCGTGTGTAGGGCACAGTGATACATTCTTGAATAACCAAGATGTCAATCAGAGTGATCAGCTCTTGAGAGAAATGTACCTCTTATTTTCCTCTAAAACATATTGTGGTACTTTTCTCTGTAAATTCTGAAAATGTTTTCTACATGCGTTATACATTTTTTTAGTGATTACTGCAATAGTCTTATTTTTTACTTGGACATTCATAGATAATCTAAAGCTCAAATAAGTGTGTAGTTAAGATTTGTTTTTTTTTACTTCTTATAACATTCAAATTCCAATTTCTTTATTGAATTATTTTATTTTATACTTTGTAAACTTTGTAAACTTTACTAAAACAAGTGGAGGGTGTAAAGAAATACATTTGTGATAAGAACATTTTAAATGAGAGGTTACAAGGATATATTGCTTACTTAGTAGAGCTAAATGTCTTAAAGTGTGAAGAGTTGTAGACATTCCATGCTCCTATGTTACCCTTTGGGATATATGCACTACAACTTGACACCTTCAAGAGATCTCCATCACTTCTCCCTTTACAGCATATGCTCGTAGGCCCTTCATCAGATGGGAATAAATTATATTTTTAATAATTACTTTCAATTCATTAAATTTGCAACAGACAGCGAGACACAGACATGAGAGGAAGAATATTTATATGAAGGACAAGTAAATACAACAGTAAAGTTTTATTTTAGGTGAATATAGTTATTTTAGAGGAGATTACATTATTGTTAAATATGAATTTACAGACACTATAAATCCTGTAGCCTAAACTGTAAACAGCAGGACGGTCTGAGTGATCCCAAATATAGGTTTCTGTAACTTTAAATTAGTAGAGTTAAGTCAAATTAACTATTTGGGCAATGTATTAACTAGTTTTAATAAGGTTGATCCTCCCCTGTATAATTCTCACATACAATTTAAACTCACTTACTTGTAAAAGACCTATAGAGTAACTGATTCCCAGTTTCCGACACCTGCACATTTCTCCCTCTATTGCCTTCAGCAGGCCACCATCTTGTGTACCTGTGTGCAGCACTGCATTTTGTGAGATTTGGACATTCCCGCAGGTGACGGGATTCACACTACTAGTATCAAGCTGTTGGACAGCAAGAAGACACTGTCATGATATGTGTTAGAAGCAGCAAAATCACTAATAAGGCAGGATGTGCATTAGCTGAAAAGTTCAATTGGGTTTTCTATACAAATAGAATTAGTGCTTTAGAGAAAAGGCCAGGTAATGGGATATTTTAAACAGAGGAAATTAAACCGGGTTTCATAACTTTTACATGCGGCTATATCATGTGTTAGATCATGAGAAGGCTTAAAACCTAGGTGATAAAATTATATGTATTACAAGACATTTAGTGATATATTAACTCTGTATTTTACTAGAATGTTTAATTTGGTGATGGAAGGAGGAAAGTTCCGGTGATTAAATATTAGAGCATTGGATATTAGTAATCCTGAATCAGGAGACTGGTCCTATGAAAAAAAGACTACCTTGAAAGGGTTTAGGGACATTTTTGATTATTAATAGAACATGGCAGGAGTGTCCGTTATCTTCTTATCTTTTATTCACGCTAATTATTGAAATTATAGCCAATCGTATGAGAGCTATAAATGGAGTCATAGCATATTGAAAGGCATATAAGATTCTATTATATATGGGTGATATGCTCCTACCATTCACCTGCCCATTAATAGTGTTGTGAAGCTATGAACTGTAAGTAAAATGTATTATGAATTAGAATAAGCTAACACAATAATGATACTTTAAAGTGTCACTGCAATTAAAAAAAGTCACTTGTTTGTCAAGTATGTACCAAACTAACAATATCAGCAGCTGCGCTCAATCTAAGAACAAACAGATATTAATAGGTTTGATCTAGAGACCTGATAACCTACTCACAGAGTAGCCTTATTTTGCTCACTTGTACCATTCACAGGCAGAATAACCCTTTAGCGTTGTAGTCTGGTCTCACTCAAAAGAATAATCCAGCCCTGAAATACCAGGATGTTCAAACTTGAATGGTAGAAATAGCAAACCCCACATGTACATGTTTAAATCTCTTGGACCTCGTCAGTGAGGTATACCTGCATAGTGAACGCCTGTCTATATGAAAATGGTGCATGAGATATGGTCTCCTTAAGGGTCATAAGGGCTCCAGATGTGCAACTACAACTCAATGATGAGGAGCACGAAAGTACATGTGTCTGGGTTTTCCTGTTTCTCCTATTCAGGGTTTGTCACTACACGCAGTTGAGGGGCCACATGCACACCAAGACTCTCCTTCTAGGTTGTGACTTTTGTGTTCAATCTCTCAGCGCCCAGCAATTCAATTCAGATCAGGATATCATTCATGGAGAGGCAGAAAATATCAGATCCCTTTAGTTAGAATATAATATATACACATTTGCCTTGCTGCAGGCAGACTGAGTACATTCTTGCGTCAGACTGTTTTCCAGATAAGGGTTGTGAAAATCCCAAAAAGGAGGTCTATTTAGCTGCAGACAATCCCTGGATCAGGAACCGGCTAATGGATCAGGAACATTAACATGTGGTTCAGCTCAGGAAAACCATGAAAGCCTTCCCTGTAAATTAAACACACAATCCTCTATGTGTTCCAAGTAACAACAACTTTATTTCTTACAGGAATCTCTATATCTCATTTTTCATGTGGATGGGAGGACCTATTCAAAATCCCCTCCCCGATCAGGATCTTAGAATAAAAGAATGGCAGCTGGAGTTATGCCAGACTTGGGTGATCAGAGCCAATCAGGGGCGGATGGATATGGGGTCTTGGCTTGTTGGGGGGGGGGGGCACAACCACAGAGAGTCAGGGTGGCCAAAAGAACACAGGGCCTGTAATTATCCCAACATCCTGCAGTGACTTCTTGTTGGAAAGAATTGGAATTACATATCCTTGAACAAAAATAGCTACAGGATCCAAAAGTCCCCTGGTCAGCAAAACAGATCTTCACAAGGGCCTGGAAATGTTCATCTTGTTAGTTGATTACACATTTCTTATAAATACTTCCTATCTCTTTTCATTCACGCTTGACAACCCTGGGGAGACGATTAAACTAAAGGTTCTGGTATCTGCCTAAATACCAACCTGGGGGTGGGGAATGGAGTTTCGGATATCATGACACTACTACAGTGCACATAATACCATAAGGCAACCCCAACAATAATTATTTCATGTTTCAGATCCCATATCTTCAGTATCCATTGTGTCCTCCACCTCTGGACTGCACTGCAACTTCACTGGAGAAGCCTCCTCTGTTTTATGGTTCAGAAACAATAAGAGCATTACAGAGGGGCTGTTGGATGACAACCGTACCCTAAGTGTGACCAGTGGGCTGGAGCGTGAGGAGATTGTGTGTGTTATACTGGATGCACAAGGAAGGATGATCAGAACATCTATAGGTAAGACAGGTTTTCACCAATTACAGCAAGAAGCATAGGAACAAGGATTTTTATTTGAACTAAAATACTCAAACTTAAAGGAGCTCTGTCACCACAGAAACAAATTCTGTAAATATATTCTTAATGAGCATGACATAGTGGCATAGTGACATATTATTAATTAATAATTAAAATTAAGTACTTTGTAAGATTATAAAATTATTGAAATAATGTATAGTGTCAGTTGAACAGAAGGCAATCTATAGAGTACTTTTATCAAAAGGAAATACAATTTGGGATAAAAAATCCCAATTTTCCATGTCTTCTATAGGGGTAATTACACAAAGTATATCTCACTTGATAAATAAGTTCCATAAAAAGCATAGAAAGTGAAGGTATTTTTTGTCTTAACTCTCTATAATTCCTGCTAAACCTCCCTTATACCCATTTTAATTCCGGTTTCATTAATACTCCCCAAATAGTCTTACCATCAAACAGAAGTTAAATACTATACTTTTCTCTAGATCTAATTTCTGGATATGTTGTTTTGCTCAAATTTGTTTTATGTATTATATGTATACTAGCGACTTGCCCGTAAACAATGACGGCAATAAAATTGTAAGCCAGGCAATGCTGTCTGCCATACAATGTGATGCTTTTGCTTCTCTGAGCACCTTCGGCTTTTATCGCGAGCCCCGCAATAAACACTTTGGCGCTCATCACGTGGCGAGCAATGATCACCTTAGGCGCTCATTGCAAACCTTTCCTCCTACCTACTTACGGGCCACTCATTGCAGGCTTCATTAACCTGCAAGTGTTGTGCTTGGGAATGCCATGCGTCTCTTTCCAGCATCTCACCCCTGTCCCTTCCCTGTGTTTTCCTCCTCTGTGTGTCTGCTGAATGTTTGTGTGGCGCGCTCTGACTGTCGTTTGTTTTATTTTTAAAGTCCTGCGTGCCTGGCATTATTGGTGTCAGTGTTAGTGTCTTTGCTGTCATGTATTTTCTAATTCCCGCATGCTCAGCCTCCTTTTCACCCAGTTTCAGTTTTTTTTAAGTTTTTTGTCCGCCATTTCTTTTCTTGCTTAGCCAAATTTCGAGTGACAAAACACGGCAAATAAGACTCAAAATCGCTTGTAACCTCACTTCCAGGCTTCCTTACTCTCCCCCTGTTCTGTCTGTGAGTGTCTTTTAATTTATTCTTTATTATTTTTCATCTTTTTCGTCTTTTTCAATTTCCTTGGTTCGGCCGGTAACTTCTTATTTTTCCGAGCATGGATTTTTTGCCCCTAAGTCCAGTCTTCCTCAACTGCTTCCAGCCTAAGTCACACGTGCCTCAACTGCTCGCCTCGCTTTGCGAGGCTAACAGGAGCACCTTCAGCGCTCATTTCATCCTAAGTCTGGTGTGCTTCAATGACTCAACTGCTCGCCTCGCTTAGCAAAGGCTTGCAGGGCAATGAGCGCCTTCGGTGCTCATTGCCTATGTCCTTCGAGCTCAGAAGGCTTCAATGCCTTAACAGCTCGCCTCGCTTTGCGAGGCTTGCAAGCGTGAAAACAAATTGCAGCTTGACAATTATAAGTGCCTCATATAAGTTAATTACATAAGTTATATGTTCACTAACTGGCTAACCAGTTCACTCATTTGATGCTACTTGAAACAACCTTTATCAATACCTCCCCCTCTCTCTCCTTCCCTCACTGTTTCCTTCCCTCTCTGTCCACCTACCTATCTCTCTCTCCCTCTCCTCCACCACTCTCTCCCTCCTTTTCCCTCTACCTCCAATCTCTCTCTCTGCCTTCATCCCTCTCTCTACCTCCCTCTCTCCATCTCTCTCTACCTCTTTCCCTGCCTCCTCCCTCTCTCTGCCACCCTCCTCTCTCTCCCTCTCTCTCTCTCCCCCTCTCTCTTCCTCTCTCTCCCTCTCTTTCTCCCACCCTCTCTCTGCCTCACCAATCCTCTCCCTGCCTCCTTCTCTCCCTCCCCCTCACTCTCTCTGTCTCTCTCTCTCTCTCTCTCCCCCTCTTCCCCCTCTCTCTTTCTCTCCCTCTCTTCCTCCCTTCCTCTCTCTGCCTCACTTACCCTCTCCCTACCTCCTTCTCTCCCTCCCCCTCACTCTCTCTGTCTCTCTCCCTCTCTCACTAGCTGGCTAACTAAGGAGGGAGACAGTTTATCTGGTGGCCTACATGACTATGTATCATGTCCCCCAAAGAATTTAAATCCCAGCTGTGGACAGAGACTGTAAGACTATGTAACATGCTCTAAAAGTGGTAATGACTGTATTTCAAAGGGGAACAATAATTACATCTCCCTGCCCAACAATTAATTTCCTAGGCTCCTCAAAGAATCGCTGCTGTCTCTTAGACCCCTAGCCCTGTACCCCAGTACCCTATAAATCAGACCCCTTTCCTGAAGGATGTGGGCCATAAACTTTTGTGTATTCCCAGGGGACAACCAACCCCCTGGATGCCAAACATACTAAGGCCACTGACTGTACATTCTGAGTTCCCCTGGTAAAAACCATACCACACAGTTACAATTACACATGCCATCAATTCAACAATAATTATTATAAACTCACACATGCCAACAGGCCAACCCCAAACCGTACATCCATGGTACCATAATTATGACCACCCTGCTCACAGGTAAATAAGAGACCAGACAAAAGCCCATATATGCATTTGTAGCAGTCCATATTTCTATTGAAGATGCAATGTTTGCCCCAAAAGGGAGTTCTTGTGCCACGTACCCCATCCCTCCCAGGGCACTAGTTGTTTGAATCAGTCCCAAGAGACCCCAGTGCCCCCTGGGCATCACACTGAGCTTCTTGCAAAGCCTCATCAGAAAGCCAGTTTGCTTTCTTAGTTTTCTTTCTTTTGTGGATATTCTTTGTAGCTGTTTCCTGGATAATGTTATTATTATTATGATTTATTTGTAATGCGCCTACATATTCCATAGCCCAAACTTCTAAATAAAGTTCCATAGGCATTCTATCTTCCATGTCTGGTCCCTTGAATTTATTATTCACTTTCACTGCATATTCACAAGGGATATTATTTATTTTGTATGTGCTTGGTCTGATGATTTTTCCTCTTTTCTTCAGTTTAATTCTGAACATTGCAATAAGAAGGTCATGGTCTGAGCCACAGTCAGCTCCAGGTCTTGTTTTTCCTGACTGTATAGAGATCCCCCATCTGTGGCAGCAAACTATATAGTCAGTCTGATTCCTATATTGTCCATCTGGTGATGTCCATGTGTACAGTGGTCTCGGAGGGGGTTGGAAGAGGGTGTTTGTTACGACCAGAGAATTATCCTGACAGAATTCTACTAATCTCTGACCTGCTTCATTTTATATTCCAAGGCCAAACTTGCCAGTTATTCCAGGTTTCTTTTGGTTCCCTACTTAAGGCCTTCAATCTCCTATGATGATCGTAACATCTTTTCTTGTTGTTATATCTATGATGTGTTGAATATTTTCGTAGAACTGGACAACTTCAGCCTCTTCAACATCTGTGGTTGGAGCATAGACTAGGATCACTGTGATGTTAAATGGCTTACCTTGCTTTTGAATTGACATTGTTTTGTTATTTATTTGTTTTTAAAAGAGCACTGCTTTGGCCACCCTTTGATTGACTATGAGGGTTACTCCATTTCTTCTATGGAATTCTCATCTGATGTGAAATGTCCCATTCCAAACCATTTAAGGTCACTATTTCCCAGGAAATCAATGTTTAACCTTGTCATCTCATTATTGACCACATCTGGTTTGCCTTGGTTCATAGTTCTATCATTCCAGGTTTCTATGCTGAATTGTTATTTGCAGCAGCAGACTTTCCTTTATACTCCAGAGACATCCGCAGCTGTGTGTGCGTTTGGATTTAGCCCAACTACATTATTAGATGGGGTGCTACTCATATTTACCCTCTGCTCTTCCTCAGTAATGTGACAGATACCTTCTGACCTGAGGGGCTCATCTTCCAATGCCATATCATTATGTCTCTGTTTTTGCCTCTCCATAAAGCAGGTTCCTTCCCCAGTGGACCACAATTTGTCTGACCTATCTGCCATGACTTGCCTATCTTCGGTGACCCTACATGATATAGCTCACAGCTTTATTGAAGTACACAAGCCCTTTCACCACGACAAGATAGCGATCCAGAAGGGGCCTAATCAGGGTAGAATTACTTAGAATTTTGTGGCTGAATAATTCTTGTCAGACGTGACTTATATACTTGAGGATATTTCTAAGGCTTAAGTGAGCAAAAAGAGGCTGCTCTCTGGATGGGTTTTCACGCCTATAGAACAAATGTATTAAGGTTTGTTGGTTCTCAGATTGAGCGCCTCTGACCTTGTTTCTATATTTATGCAAATGACCCATTGGATTTGGTAATTTTAAGGGAAATAAGAGGCCCCAGATGTGGACTCCTTGCTCACTGTGTAGTAGGAAGTGCAGCTACACCTCACTGATAAGGCCCACGAGATGCCAAAACTAACATCTGGGGTTTGTTTCTCAGCTTCAGGTAGGAAAATAAGAAATTTTTAAGTATTTCTACAAATCATCAAAATGTTTCTAACCAAGTAATATAATGTTGTTTATATTAATTGCTACCATAAGTGGACCATTACATATATGTACAAATCATGCAATGATCTGGATCCCTGGTATAATTTATTTTAAGTAAATAGAATTCATACAACTGAGGGAATGATGTGGGATATATCTGAAAACTGGTTCTATCCAATATCTATATAATCCTCCTCATGCAGATACTTTGTAAGACTATATTTAAAAACAACACAGGTTGTAGTTTTTCTGAACCATTGTATTGATGTTTTTAATCAGTCTATTTGTTGAATCACATATTATAATTGTCAAACTGCGAGTTGTCGTCACGCTTACTTGACGGGCAATTCGCTAGTAAGGATATAATGGTCTCTAACACAAACTCTTCATGTTTCAGATCCCATATCTTCAGTATCCATTGTGTCCTCCACCTCTGGACTGCACTGCAACTTCACTGGAGAAGCCTCCTCTGTTTTATGGTTCAGAAACAATAAGAGCATTACAGAGGGGCTGTTGGATGACAACCGTACCCTAAGTGTGACCAGTATGCTGGAGAGTGAGGAGATTGTGTGTGTTATACTGGATACACAAGGGAGGACGATCAGAACATCTATAGGTAGACAGGTTTTCACCAATTACAGCAAGAAGCATAGGAACAAGGATTTTTATTTCAACTAAAATACTCAAACTTAAAGGAACTTAACGAAATTTTGTAAATATATTCTTAATGAGCATGACATAGTGGCTGCATATTGCATTAATATCTATATTTTAAAGTTCATCATTAAATTATTGTAATTATTAATTAAAATTATATACTTTGTAAGAATATCAAATTATTGAAAAAATGTATAGTGTCAGATGAACAGAAGGCAATCTATAGAGTACTTTTATCAAAAGGAAATGCAATATGGTATACAAAATCCCAATTTTCTATTGCTTCTATAGGAGTTATTTATCAAAGTATATCTCTTTATAAATAGGTTCCATACAAAGAATAGAAAGTGAAGATATTTTATGTTTTAACTCACCTTATCCCTGCTTAACCTCCCATATCCCCATTTTTATCCCTGTTTGATTAATATTCCCCAAATAGTCTTACCATCAAACAGTTAAATACTATCAGCCTTATTAAATTGCGATTCGGTAAATTTAAAGGGGGTCTAATTAAGCACACAGAATATTTTATATACAGAAGTTTTTAATTAGTGAACTTCTATCCAAAAGCAAGGTCTTCACTAACTAAAAACTTCTGTAAATAAAATATGCTGTGTGCTTAAATAGAGCCCTTTTAAATTTACCGAATTGCAATTTAATAAGACTGTATATTTTTCTGTAGAGCTAATGTCTGGATATGTTGTTTTACTCACATTTGTTTTATGTATTATATGTATACTAGCTACTTGCCCATCAAAAATGACGTGTAGAAAATGTTAAGGCTTGCAATGTTGTTTGCCACCCAATTTGAACACCTTCGCCACTTATCGCGAGCCTTGCGCTGAGCGCCTTTGGCGTTAATTGCGAGTCTCTCCCCCTTTCTACTTCCTCCCTTGTGTCTCATTTCCTCCTCCCTTGTGTTTGTACCTCCCTCTCCCCCTGTGTCTCGTTCCCCCCTCCCCTGTGTCTCTTCCCCCTACATCTCTTCCCCCGTGTCTCTTTCCATCCATCTCCCCTCCCTCCCCTGTCTCTTTCCCCCTATCCACATTGTCTCTTGCCCCCTCCCCTGTGTCCCTTCCCCACTCCACTGTGTCTCTTCCTCCCCACTCTCCCTGCCCTGTGTCTCTCCCTCCCTCCCCTGTGTCTGTTCCCTCTCTCCTGTGTCTCTTTCCCCCTCTCCCCCTGTGGCTCTTCATCCCTCCATGTTTCTCTTCACCCCTCCTTCCTCTGTGTCTGTCCCATCCTCCCCTGTGTCTCTTTCCCCCTCTCCCTCCCCTGTGTCTCTTTCCCCATCCCCTGTGTCTCTTTCCCCCCTCTCGCTCTCCTGTTTCTCTTCCCCTTCACCTAGCTCTCTTTCCCCCTCTCCTCTGTATCTCCTCCCCTTTGTCTCTTTTTACCCCACTCCCACCCCTGTGTCTCTTCCCCCACTCCCTTCCCCTGTGACTCTCCCCCTCTCCCTCCAATATCTATCTTTCCCCCTCTCTCCCTCCCCTGTGTCTCTTTCCCCCTCTCCCTCTTCTGTGTATCTTTCCCCCTTCCCCTCTCCTGTGTCTCTTCCCCCTTCTCCCTCTCCTGTGTCTCTTTACCCCTCTTCCTCCCCATCTTGTTCCCCTTATCCTCCTCCTTCCTCCATCCCCCTTATCCTCCTCCCTCCTTCCTATCCTCCTCCCTCCTTCCCCTAATCCTCCCGCCTTTCTCCTCCTCCTCCCTCCTTCCCATCCTCCTCCCTCCTTTCCCTGATCCTCCCTCCTTCTCCTGATCCTCCCTCCTTCCCCCTCATACTTCTCCTCCCTCCTTCCCCTCCCGCTCCCTTCCCCTCATTCTCCTCCTCCCTCCTTCCCCTCCTCCTCCCTTTCCCTAATTCTCCTCTACCATCCTTCCCCTCCTCCTCCCATTCCCTCATTCTTCTCCTTCCTCCTTGCCCTCTTCCTCTCTTTCCCTATTTCTTCTCCTCCCTCCTTCCCCCTACCTCCCTTCCTCCATTTCCCTCATTCTCCTCCTCCCTACTTCCCCCTTCTCCTTCTACTTCTCCTCCCTTTCCCCCTTTCCCCTCTCACCTTCCTATCAGGGAAGCAGCTCCTGCTGCTCTATCCTCCCTGCAGAGCTGGCTTCTGGCTGTGTCCGAACTGGCATATGCTAATGACGTGACGTCACATGCGCATCACGCCATTAGCAGTTTATATACTAGTAGTATGTTCACTAACTGGCTAACCAGTTCACTCATTTGATGTTACTTGAAAGATCCTTTATCAACACCTCCCCCTTTCTCTCCCTTTCTCTCTCTCCCTCCCTCTCTCCCTTCTCTCTCTCTACTTCTCCTCCTTCCCTCTCTCCCCCTCCCTCTCTCTCTGCCTCTATCCCTTTCTTTCCCTCCCTCTCTCAATCTCTCTCTTTTCCTCCCTCCCTTATTCCCTGCCCCCTCTTTCTCTCTGCCTCCCTCTCTATCTACCTCTCTCCCTACTTCCCTCCCTCTCTCTCTCTCTCCCTCCCTCTCTCTTTTTCAATCCTTTTATCTGCCTCCCTCCTCTCTCCCAGCCTCCTTCCCTTCCTCCCTCCCTCTCTCACTGCCTCCTTCCCTCCATCTCCTCACTCTCTCTCACACTCTCACTCTCTCACTTACTCCCCTCTCTCTCTGCCTCCTCTCTCTCCCTCACTATGCCCCCTCCCTTTCTCTTTCCCTCTCACCCTCAATTTCTGTCTTCCTCCCTCTCTCTCCATCTGCTCCCTCCCCCCCTCCGCTGCGGCATGCATGCACAGTGGTGCAGCTGGCACTCATGCTCAGTTTAACGATTCTCTGGAGTGCCTGTCAATCAGCATGTGGGTAACACATGCGCAGAAGGCATCTCGCAGGAGTTACTCACATCTGATAACTATTATAGTGGATAGTTTCTATTTATTATACAGTTCCCTTTTTACAACTGATTTTTGGTTCTTAAAGATAATAAGTGACTGTTGAACTACTCTTACTTTTAAGGTTTCTGATGTTATTAACAAATAGTTATCTTTTCTAGTCATCTTTTTAGATGCTCCAACTAAATGGTTCAGGACCTGGAGAATAAGCCCACTTATAGTCTTTTTGACAGGTCTCCTGGTCACTTGTGGTAAGTAGCTTTAAAATATGTAAATCCTTAAAATGTTTAAAATGTAATTGGATGAAATAATGATTCTCATTTTTCAATCTGGAAATTTAAAGAAAAAAAAAGAAAAAAAAATGAAAGAAAAAAAAGTTTGATGACAGTTTTGATGGGGGAGAATCCTGAAGTGAAATGCTGTGGTGCTGTGGGTTCCCCTGGCAACAGTCACAGTTGAAAAGTAAACATAGCTTTCTGCATGAGACAAAGTGCTCTTTGGTGCTTGAAATGGGAGAAGAACAATATCCTAACATTATGGATACCTAATACGGCTTATTGCTGTGTGCTTGAGACATAGTGATGAAACGTGATGCATTAAACCATTTACTATTCAGTGCTTGGGACAGAGTAATTTAATAACTGCCATCTTGCCAAGATCCTGAAGCAGCCTCCTCCCAGGAAATCCCTAGCATTAGTACTCAGAAACTAGCAGAGGAGAGGACCTAACTGGTGGGATCCATTCATTGGCCAGTCAAGTTGGTCCTTCCTCTTGACAAAAATATTTGAAGTTACTCAACTTTATACTTTTCCTTGCCCTATACCCTCCTTGATCCATCCTTTTCAGTGTTACAACAAAATAAAAACAATTAAATTGCTAATTGATTAAAAATAATATATCCATCCACAATACAATGTGACTGTGCTACTCCAGATTGACGCTAACCCAACAATTTTGATGTCCTCCTTGTAAAAGTGACATAATATGTATTTTTTAGCTGATGTGGTAGTTTTATATATATATATATATATATATATATATATATATATATATACAGCGCCTTGAAAAATTATTCACCCCCTTGACTTTTTACCTATTTTGTTACATTACAGCCTTAAGTTCAATGTTTTGTTAATCTGAATCTTATGTGATGGATCAGAACACAATAGTCTAAGTTGGTGAAGTGAAATGAGAAAAATATATACATAAAACTATTTTCTAGAAATAGAAAACAGAAAATTGGCATGTGCATATGTATTCACCCCTTTGCAATAAAGCCCATAAAAAGCTCTGGTGCAACCAATTACCTTCAGAAGTCACATAATTAGTGAAATGATGTCCACCTGTGTGCAATCTAAGTGTCACATGATCTGTCATTACATGTACACCTTTTTTGAAAGGCCCCAGAATCTGCAACACCTAAGCAAGAGGCACCACTAACCAAACACTGCCATGAAGACCAAGGAACTCTCCAAACGAGTAAGGGACAATGTTGTTGAGAAGTAAAAGGCAGAGTTAGGTTATAAAAAAGTATTTTAAATCTTTGATGATCCCCAGGAGCACCACCAAATCTATCATAACCAAATGGAAAGAACATGGCACAACAGCAAACCTGCCAAGAGACGGCCGCCCACCAAAACTCATGGCCCGTGCAAGGAGGGCATTAATCAGAGAGGCAGCACAGAGACTTAAGGTAACCCTGGAGGAGCTGCAGAGTTCCACACCAGAGACTGAAGTATCTGTACATAGGACGACAATAAGTCGAATGCTCTATAGAGTTGGGCTTTATGGCAGAATGGCCAGAAGAAAGCCATTACTTTCAGCAAAAAAAAAACGGCACATTTTGAGTTTGCAAAAAGGCATGTTGGAGACTCCCAAAATGTATCGAGGAAGGTGCTCTGGTCTGATGAGACTAAAATTGAACTTTTCGTTCATCAAAGAAAACGCAAACCCAACACATCACACATCACATCACACCCAAAGAACACCATCCCCACAGTGAAACATCATGGTGGCAGCATCATGCTGTGGGGATGTTTTTCAGCAGCCGGGACTGAGAAACTGGTCAGAGTTGAGGGAAAGATGGATGGTGCTAAATACAGGGATATTCTTGAGCAAAACCTATACCACTCTGTGCGTGATTTGAGGCTAGGACGGAGGTTCACTTTCCAGCAGGACAATGACCCCAAACACACTGCTAAAGCAACATTTGAGTGGTTTAAGGGGACACATGTAAATGTGTTGGAATGGCCTAGTCAAAGCCCAGACCTCAATCCAATAGAAAATCTGTGGTCAGACTTAAAGATTGCTGTTCACAAGCGCAAACCACCCAAATTGAAGGAGCTGGAGCAGTTTTGCAAGGAGGAATGGGCAAAAATCCCAGTGGTAAGATGTGGCAAGCTCATAGAGACTTATCCAAAATGACTTGGAGCTGTGATTGCCGCAAAAGATGGCTCTACAAAGTATTGACTTTAGGGGCGTGAATAATTATGCACATTGACTTTTTCTGTAATTTTGTACTTTTTGTTGTTCGCTTCACAATAAAAAAAAAATCATCTTCAAAGTTGTGGGCATGTTCTGTAAATTAGGTTGTGAGGCAACAAAGCACAAAAAATGCCAAGGGGGGTGAATACTTTTTCAAGGCACTGTATATATATATATATATATATATATATATATATATATATATATATACATATATATATAAATACAGTAGAGTCTCAGTTATCCGGCACCCATGGGGATTTGTAGTTTCTGGTTGCTTGAGAGTTACTATTAAAAGCGGCCTAGATTAGCTGCACATAGTATGCTCTGCTAAGTATATTTGTCAGTGAGAGCTGTTCTAGCAGCAGCAGCTTTCACTCCTCACTTATACACAGGTATGTTAAGCTGGAGGTTGTGGGGCTGACCCCGGGGAATATAACGCCAACACTTCCCTGGCTCAATCACACATACCTGTCTGCTTCCAGGTAACATTGAATTGCAGAGATGTACAGTGGATGAAATCTAGTTGCCTGTAAGCATTTTGTGGCATGGCAACCTGGCTCGTGGCCTTTGTTGAGCCCTTTACATTTTTATTTATTTTTAAAGTACAGTATTCAATTTTTTTGTGGTTTCTTGAGTTCTGGATAACCGAGAGTCTACTGTATATTTATATATGTATAGCAATTGTTTCACATATGGTGGGCTAAGAGTGATAGAAGCCCTCCACCATACAAAGTACAGTAGTACAGTACAGTAGTAATAAGGAATAGTACATTAGTGATTCCATTTGAATGTCTAAAAATAAGTTGCTAAAAATGTATTTCCTGCTCAAATTTCTCAGAAATACAGTATATGCAGTGCATTCTAGGAAAACTGGACGGGACATGCAAATGAGGCCACATAATGCACCATCACTCTGTCAATCCAAACCATTTTAAACATGGCTCTTTTTAAGCATATGCTTACTGTATTTCACAGTTTTAGACATGATGAATTTTTCACAAACCAGGTCACTTAACCACATACAGTACTGTTTCACGGTTACTGCCGATCCTCAGTATGGTGTGAGTGCCTGGTTTGTGTGTTGATTGTTGTAGAGTAGTTCTATACAGCAATTGTTTCACATATGGTGGGCTAAGAGTGATAGAAGCCCTCCACCATACAAGTACAGCAGTACAAATAAGGAATAGTACATTAGTGATTCCATACATCATTCCCACATCAGCTAAAAGACATCTTATTATATCATCCTATGTCATTTTATATATATATATATATATATATATATATATATATATATATATATATATATATATATATATAAATAAAGGCAGAGTAATTGAGAAAGCATCAAACAGAGAATCGAACATAGGTGGCAACAAAGTGCAACAACAAAATAAAATAGCTACTGTTATGACATTACCAGAGATCAATGTTTTCAGTTATCCCATAACCTAAGATGACAAGAGCACCATGAGACACATGTACTGTTACAACTTAAATTAAACTGTTTATCAAACCTGTTGAACTTAAAGCAGTTATGTTGCTAGATCCCCATCACAACCACTTCCATAGGTGTTCTCATGATCTCCTACGAGACAGTCTTCAGTAACTTAATTTATAAGCATCTGTTTGTGTAGGTCAATGATAGAACATCCAGCTACTCCACAGGACTTTGCTACTAAGAGAGTTTATAACTCCTTTTTCATTCAATCTGTTGTGCGAAGCTGTATGCGTCTTTGTGTTATGTTCCCAATTTCATACCTGTAATTTCATTTTTTATGACATTTTTTTTATATAAATAATAATATATCAATTTTGAAAAAAGTAAAATCAAGTTTAAACAGTATAATACAATCATATAAACAGGACATTGTATGGAATGAAAGTTTGAATAAACTGATATTATATATTTTATGTTTAAAAGATATACAGGGGACTGGATTTATTTCTAATTAGAAAGGGAATTCAGGGTTATCATGGATAATTAGACAGGTAGTATTGATCCAGGGAGTAGTCCAGTCGCCGGTGTCTGGGATCAGGAGGGAATTGATTTTTTTTAAATATACAACTAATTATTTAATAGTTAATCCGCATATTGCAGATCAGAGGAGATCTTAAAAGGTTGAACTTGATGGACTGAAAGTCTTTTTTCAACCTTAAATACTATGGCCCTCATTCAATTGCGATTTGGCCAATTGAATAGGCCTCTAAATAAGCACATAGCATATATTTTTTAAAGAAGTTTTTAGTTAGTAAGCATCTATCCAAAAACAAGGTTTTCACTAACTAAAAACTTTAAAAAAATATATATGCTATGTGCTTATTTAGAGCCCTATTCAATTGGCCAAATCGCAATTGAATGAGGGCCTATGTAATTATGTAACTATGTAAGATGTATAAGAATTAAACATAAATGTAATATATTAGTATAGAATAATATATACATACACATTCTTACCAAAAAAGTTGACAGCTTTGCATTACATTTTTTAGGAGAGGTATTTGGTCTGGTCGTGCACTGGGTTGGACAGGGAAGAACCCCAGGGGTGGGCCTAGCATGACCCACATACCGAGTAGGCTGTGGAGTAATCCTAGAAAGGCAAATATTGGCATGTTTCTTATTTCACCGGTTCAGATATGAACCTCATCCGTTAAATCTTGTCTGTTTACATACAAATATTGGTATATATTAGCTTGCTTTGCTCGGTTTCATGGGCATGTGATTCCATAGAGCTGCCCATAACCCAATCCCAACAGATTTTCTTTTATAGTGTAGCCCATTTGATCTGACATTTGTGCTGTCTAACTTGACAGTAATGACTTTCTCTTTTTTGTTTTATGGATAAGTTGCAGCTGGAATATTACTATGGCGGAAGAAGATATGCAGAAAGAAAGAGGATTCATGCAAGAAACAGCAAAATACAATGGATGCTGAAGGTTTACAGAACGAGAACTTGAAGCTGAGAACAGATGAAGGAAATTGCCAAGATTTTGTGGAAATGAACATCTTAGGCACTGGTGTGGAGGATTTCCATAATACATTGAGAATAGATATTACAGAAAATGAGGAGGAAATAAATAAACCTCTCTTAAATATACAGGTTGTTAAAACAGATCAAGAAACTCAAAATGTTCATACTTGTGAGATGAGTCTTATCGCAGACAATTGTGAGAATAGGGTAGAAAGTCTGAGCTTAAACAATGCTAATAATAATAATAATGGATATATGACTAAATCTGAGCTACATACAGAGAATGGTGAGGAACCAACCGTAAAACTAGACTCTGGTCAAACCTGTGAGAGTAGTAAATGTGAAGTAGGGTCCAATAATCATAAAGAGGAGGATAAACCAAACATATTTAAATATAATCTTATTGATGAAACACAGAGTGAGGTGTTAAATAAGAAAAGCTTTAAAAATTACATCTATAATCCTATCTTTCATAGAAATAAGACTGATGTGGGTGTAAGAGGAATGGACTTAAATATTAGAAGCTATAAAGAGGATGTGTATAAACCAGACTTAAAGATGGACATAGATAACAAGGAATTTTCTAATAGATTTAAAGATCCGTATAATGTAAGCTTAAATGAAAGTCATATTGAAGATGGTAGATGTGAATCAGGTTTAAATACTGGAAGCCTTATAGTGGGCATATCTAAGCCAATCCCGAAAGGAAATAATATAGAAGAGGAGAACGGTAAATTACACTTAAATGCCCAAGACTACAGAGAAGAAATATGTAAGCAAGTCTTGAATAATTGTGTCATGGAAGATGGTATATCAGATTTAAGTACCAGGGACTGTAGAGAGTATATGTCTAACCAAAGCCTAAATATACATAATTGCGAAGTAGATGAAGGTAATTTTTTATTAAAAGCCAGAAGAATTAGAGAGGACGTATCTAAGTCAAGCTTGAAAAAATGAAAAATTAAAGTTAAATCTCACTAAAATATAATACTATTTAAACAGAAGTAATGTTGAAGTGGAAAATGAGAATTTGACCTGAATACCATTAGAGAAAATAAATATAAAGGATTTATCAGAATATTTTTAATCACAGTCTAATCATTAACTATAATCATTAAATAAGTAGCTTTTGCATTATGAAACCTTGAAATTCAACTATTATTATAATTACTTTTCAAGATCACATTTCTTTAAGCTTTAGGTCCTATTCCTATTAGTGTCGCTGTTTGTCAAAAGGAACTCTGTGCTTTTCTATTCTGTATTTGAAACTAATTAATTAAAAATATTAAATAATTAGCATATCCTTCAATAATTATTTGCCTTCTTCACTAAATTACACTATGGTATTCTGTCAATGTACAGCGATCACTTCACACTTTCGTGAATATGCTCTATATCAGGGGTGTCCAATCTCGGTCCTGGAGGGCCACACCCAGACCTGGATTTGTGGATATACTTGCTGCAAGCAGGTGAGTCTATTACTTCTTCAATCATCCTGATTGACTCACCTGTGGACATAAAGGAAATACTCAAATCCAGGCCTGGGTGGGGCCCTTCAGGACCGAGTTTGGACAACCCTTCTCTATATTATAACAACTGAGAAAAAGAAATGGAGAGGTCTCACTTTAATTAGGGTTACCTTATTGTCACAAGGAAAGACCAGCTCCAACGGCCATTGAATGGATCCTACAAGTTAGGTCCTCTCCTTTGTGGATTTGGAGGAAGGACACTTCCTTCAGGTACTGTGGAGAGTGGGAACGCAGTTCTTGAATGTAGATGCAAGATTCCTGAGTAGCTGAACTTGAGCAAACTGATTAAAAAGCTCCTTTCACATCCATCAAAAATACAGATGACACTCTTGTATACTTTCAAAAAAAGTAAGATCTAGACAATTTGCCTTCCTATGCTTATGAGACTACAGATAATCCAGGGTTACCTACTGCAAGGCATAGACAGACTCATAGAAAATAAATTAAAGAATCTAAAGGGAAGGGAATGGTAGGAAGGTACTTGTCGAAATTAATTAGAGATCAACTTTGAGATCATCATGTGGTGGCTAACCTGCATAACCATCTAGGACAGTGCTGTCCAACATATTTACTGTGGGGAGAAATAATTGACTTTATTACAGGCTTTTCTCACATCAGGTCTGTCGTCACACCTATACTATAACTTCTCTATTATTTTTCATTGTCACCATGAGATGTCACCCTTCACTCAAATTGCATGTTGTGTAATATGTGTAATATACCCAGAGTCCTGACTGATTATGGAATTCCTCACTGCTCTAGGAACTTATAACTATAAAAGGTTTTAATAGGTTTTTATTTTTGGAGATGTGTTGCAATGGTGAGCATTGCAAGTCATTGCAGCATATACTTGGTGCATACATTTGGCCTACACACTGTTTCACACACACACACAAACACAGATACACACACATATTACTAACAATAATAATAACAAGTTTATATAGTGTTCCTACTGAAAAAGGGAACTAAAAATGCTTACTATAAAAAAAGGTGTATCTGTAGTTCAAAAGAGAAGTGTTTTCTGGAAATATTCAAGTTATGGTTCTCTCTGATTGAAAGTTGCAGAGCGTTCCAGTATGTTTGTGTGGCAGACATGAAACCCTGAGACCTAGCTGTAAGTCAATAGATACTTAAGATGTATAACAGATTCTTACTTGTAGATCACAGAACACAAGACAGAATATAAGGAGTGAAGAGCTCCTATAGGTAGCTTGGACCTTGATCATACAGAACATTGTGTGTCTGTAAGAGGATAGATGTTACAAGGTTGTACCCACAGTTTGTGATGTAGCCCTTTATCTAGTAGTCCTATCTAAAGACAGTTGCAGTGGTCCAGCTGTAATGAATTAATATCAGATGCTTTAACAAGGGCGTAGGAACTGTAGGGGGGATGGGGCACAAATCTCCCCCCACCCCTCTGGATTATATGAACAATAAAGAAAGAAAATAAAGAAAAAAACTAAAAGGGCCCAAAAAAAGGGACTGCAGCATCTCTTCCCAACAGCTTTCCTCAGTGACCATGAATGTGACCAACAGAACTCTATGGTGAAATATCACCATCACATAGGCCAAGATCCAAGACTCGGTAGCCAGGCTAGATTAGGTCAGCATTGTTACCAAAAGATTGTCACTGAGGAGTGCTGTTGAGAAGGCCCAAACATGTCTGCAGCCCCTAGGTCCTTTTCCCCCTGTGCGCAGGGCCTGCATCGCATCGTCCGCGCCCGGATGCCATCTCCCCACTGTTGGTGGTGGGGGAGCGGGGGAAGGAAGTGGCACCACGGGAGATGGTTGCGGAGGAATGGTGGAAGGAGAGGAGGGGCCAGGTTGCTGGTGGCCAGAGAATGCCTGTGATGTGCGGGGGCTGGGGACCAGCCCTGTTCCCAGTAGCCTGACCATTTGCCGCTCCAGCATCAGGTGATGCCTCCTCTCCTCTCTAAATCGCCTGTCCAGGCTGCACCTCCTGCTAGAGATGTCAGCAGCCATCTTAATCATGAGGGCCAGCATCTCCAGTAGTGCAGTCTGGGTCATTGGTGGTGGTGGTGGGGACAGGGGTCCTGTTGGCAGGGCCAGTTGAGGAGGTGGTAGGGAGGGAGTGGGGAGGATCTGGGACCCGGCTGGAGTCAGGGGTTGTGATGTTGTGGTCCCCGGTGGACATAATGGCCAGGACAGTTCACTGTGTGGGGAAGGAGGTGCTGTGGCATAGTCCACCGATGTTGAGGGCCCTGGCGAGATGGCAAGTCTTTGGAGGAGGGGGGCGGTCGGGTCAAAGCTGCTGGGGCTGTCATGCACTACCAGGACCTCCCCCTCCTCAGAGCCAGGACCCTTTGATGAGCCTGTAGCCTCCTCCCTCTGAGCTGTCTCCTGCAGGGCGGGGGCTGACGGCCCCACCTCTGGCTCATCACTGGACTCAGACCTCCTCCTGGATGCTGAAAGAGAGAAAAGAGAGGTACATGTTAATGTATGCTGATTAATACATTTATATGAACTCAGATTAGCTATCATTTGCTAGATTTGATCTAATCTTTGGTTTCTTGTCTTTACCTCTCCTGGCTCCTAATGCTATCTGTATTTTGTCTGCGGTCTGTAACTGCGTCAGCTGCAGTGGGCAAACCAATATTGCTTGATTACTCTTGGAATGACAGTGATTTGTCAGCTTCATGGATTTAATGGTGCATCCATCTATCCCTTGTTAATTCCATGGAGCTGACATGTCAGTGTCCTTGTTGGTCACCATGTACATAGTGTAGTGTGTGTGATGCACATGTGGTGGCATGTTGGTGTAGGTCATATTCACCTGAAATTAAGCCTGGGCTGAAGCTCCAGCTGTGGGCGGTGGTCTCAAAAGGTCCCATGCGACCCTCTCCCATTCCTTATAGGTCACACAATGTATTTTGTCTTCTCTTGCCATCTTCCTCCCCACCATGGCCCTGATATCCACATAGAGGTGCTTTAAGGACCCCAAGCCCCTAGGCACTGTGGACACCTCCTTCATTACCTCCACTATCACTTTCCAAGCCTTCGTTTCCCTTGCAACTGGATGACGGGCTGTCACGGATAACACCCAGGAGGACCATATTCTCCTGGGGCATATAATTATGTGCCCTGCTCCTGTCCTTGTCTCTAGGCATGGATCCTCCCCTCCTTCCAGGGACTCCTCCTCCCTACCTCTGGGGACTCCTCATCCCCTCGTTCCGGGGACCCTTCCTCACCCTTCAGGGACCCCTCCTCGTCCTCCTTTACCGCTGGGGGCCCCTCCTCCTCTCACTCTGGGGACCCCTCCTACTCGTCTCCCTCTGGGGACCCCCCTCCTCCTCCTCTTTTTCTTCCTCTGGGGACCCCCCTCCAAAACAACGACC
Source organism: Discoglossus pictus (assembly GCA_027410445.1). Taxonomy (NCBI): domain Eukaryota; kingdom Metazoa; phylum Chordata; class Amphibia; order Anura; family Alytidae; genus Discoglossus; species Discoglossus pictus. The sequence continues at coordinate 18,742,981 of CM050163.1, read as the reverse complement.
TCTCCGCCACCCTCCTCTCCACTCTGACTGCCTCTGCACTCTCTACTCCTTTACTCCTCTTCCTCTCTGCCCCCTCTCGTCACCTATCTCCTTGCTTCATGCTCCAAAATAATAAATAAATAAGGATAAATAAGTGTAACTGTTGTATGGGTGTGGCACAAAAGTGTATGTTCTATGTGTTATCAATAAGTGTTGGGGATGCGGTGCAAAAGTTGGGATGGGGGTGTCCTCACGCTATGTATGTCTCTATGTGTCTTTAACCTATGTGTCTGTCAAATATGTGTAATAAAGAAAGAAAAGTATTACTGGAATATGTGTGTTGTAAAGAAAATATGTGTGTGCTATATGTATTTATTAAGTGTTGGGGGATGGGGTGTGGCAGATGGGATGGGGGGATGGGATGGGCGGATGGGTGTATGTCCTAACTATATATACGTCTCTATGTATGTTATTTAATCTATGTGTCTTGCAAATATGTGAAATCTGTAAATATGTACTTAAGTGTAAGTACTTAGGAAATGTACAAGAAACAAGACAAAAAAGTAATCTACCTCTCTCCAAACCACTACTCTCACAACTTTAACTCTCTCGTACCTGCTCCTGGAACAGCGTGCTAACTCCAATGGCTCACAACACAGTCAGCGCATGGGTGTGTGCCAATCACATTTATAAGCTCCTATTGTCAATCATATTCTTTAGCTCATACTTGATTACGCACTTGGTGGCCTGACACGGCCAATAGAGCAATAACGAGGTTCTTGACGTAAATTCATCAGCTGGAATGCCACGTCAAGATCCACAGGTGACCAATTCCAAAGCTGTTATTAACGTGCCTAATACTAGGTGTTGTAATCAACAAGCTATATAACTACATCCCCAACAAGTCAACAACACGTCTGAAACAGCATGGATTCTCAACAAGCGAGCGGGATGCTGGAGAGTCTGAATGAGCGGATGAATTGAATGTATTATTATGGGTAACACATGACACAGCATGGAGATCTGGAAGCAAGGTGTTTGGGAGTGGCAGAGTGGAGTGTCTGGGAGTGGTGATGTAATCCATGCTGGGGCAGAACCAAGCCAGGCAAGGGAATTACCACAGGCCATGCCTAGTATCGTGGTGGAGGATCAGGGAGGAGAGAGAGCTCCAGTAGCATAGGGACAGAGGAATATAAGGCCACCTGCAGACAAGGAGGCTGACAATGATGTCGGTGATCAGCTGTTGGGGAAAGAAGTACAGGAAGTGGTGGCTCAAGCGTAAGGGGGGGGTGCCTGTCCAGCAGCCCGTGAGGAGGCGAAGGGCACCCAATGTGTACAGGGAGAGACTCACATTAGAGGGGTTAACTGATGGGGAGGTGCATGAGCATTTTCGGCTGACCCGTGCCAGTCTTGTGATGCTCTATGCGGCCCTGAGGGAGGACCTTAAGACCTCTCTCATGGACCAATAGAGCCATCCCAGGAATGACATGGATGTTAGCTGCAATACACCTCCTTGCATCTGGTAGCTTTCAGAACACCCTCAGCATAGCCAGAGGAATGTCTCAGCCAAGCCTCTACAATTGTCTGAGTACATTCCTCCATGCTATTGTTGGAAAGCTACAAGATACATCAGTTACCCTAACACTGTGGAAGAGATCTCAAAGGTGAAGTTAGATTTCTACCGATTAGGAGGTGTCCGCAATGTGCTCTGTGCTATTGATTGTATCCATGTGACACTGATACCTCCTAGAGAGCAAGAAGCGCTGTACAAAAATCACAAGCATTATCATTCAATCACTGTACAGGTTCTTTGCGATGGGAACATGTGCATACAAAGTGTGTATGCAGGCTTCCCGGGAAGTGCTCACGATGCCCATATCCTGCGTCTATCCAGCACATATGAGAAATTTGAGGCCGGCAGATTTCCATCTGGATGGCTACTGGCTGAGTACACAGTAGTAATGGCAGTCAACCATATCTTACTATAACTGGATTTAATAACACATACGGTACATCATGTTTCCCTCTATTGCTCTGATGTTCACATGTGCATTACGGAGTAATACTACCGAAGCGAGAACATAATAGCTCTTCGCTGCCCATAACCCTGTGTTAGCTTGGCCAAACAGTATGCAGTTCACAACAACATATGGCAAAAACCACAATTGATTAATCATTAGGTATATGTTCTGATGCATTACCTTGTATCCTGTGACATGGACACCTCTAGCCTTCATAACGTGTTGTGTGCTCTTGAAAGGGCTATGTAAGTGAGATGGATTCAGAATGCATCTGATAGAGGAGAATTAATAGTGTTTGGAAAATATTTTCTTGCATGAATAAATCCCTGAACATTAATTAGCTTACCTTGAAGTTATCAAAATCTCCTAGGTCTTTTGGCATTTGTGTTTGATCATGTACGCCCCTCAAATTCCACCTGAATTAGCATCACATTTGAATTCAGAATAATACACGATCACGCTTCACCTCAGTGACTTCTGGCATGTGCTCGGTACAAGAACTGCAACAGGTACTTCCTGCTCTCTACCAGAAGGGTAGCAATATGTACCCTGTTGTATTTCCCTTTTATCTCCGCCTCATGTAAGCATCCTGTGGGTGTGACCATCTGGATTTGACATTTGTGGAAATCACATTGTTATTGAACTGAAGCTTCATATAGAACACATGTATTAATACACTACTAATTATCCTCTATCGGATGCATTCATGATCCAGCTCCCTTACATATATCTTTAACTGTGTGTTAGCCACAGGGATGTGTTTATAGGTCATGATTTTTTTTTTTTTTGATGATGATGATATTTGGAAATATTATTTGTCAAACATCACAACATCCTATTCATATCAACATGTCACACTTTGTTTCCATCAGGTGATGCAGGATACAGGTGTTTGCCGTGGTTGTTGACCCCTGTGAGCAATCCCCAGACCCGGGCAGAGGAGTGGTATAATGCTGCCCATAAGACCTGCCAGAATGTAATTGAGCGCACCTTTGGTGTACTAAAGATGTGCTTCAGATATTTACATTCCACTGGGGATGCTCTACAATACAAGCCTGAGAAAGTTTGTCACATCATCCTTGCCTGCTGTTGTCCACACAATATAGCAGTACAGGCCAACTGTCTGGGGGACATTCATGCGGCTCCGCTACATGGGGAGGAAGAGACTTTACCTCCCCCTGTAGTGGATAATCTGCAGTGGTCGCAACAATGTACCTGCCTCATTCGTTAGTTCCTCTCATGTAAGTACATACCCAATATAAATGGAATACAGTCTAATGTATCTGGATTATGCCTACCTCCCAAATCCACCTTGATCCATCGCCCTTGTCTTACAGAATTCCAACCAGTCCACAGTAGAAGAGAGTTCCCTGATATGATGTATGTGCACTGGAACAAGCCACACGATCAACTACAGGTAAGTAAGCACGCATTCCCATACACATCCTAAGTACTGACAGTTCTAAACATCAATGGCATAGATAATTGGAGTGGATTATATATCCCACTATTTCAATGAATATATGCCCCACATTTGTATAGGAATACCTCCAAACTCTATGGACCAGTATTGTTCACATTGTATGATCCTGACAAACAACATGGAATGGGGATCAATATGTTGTAGATAAATATCATGCACACATACTTTGAAGATCAAGAACCAGTCACGATAACACAAAACAGAGTCCTCTGGTTATTTTCTCATGATTAGAGTTTATTCAGTAGGAACAAATGTGGATCAGCAGCCAAACTAAACATGGTGGCTGCTGCTGACAGGCTGGAGAACTGACTACTACTAAAATATATCCAGACACAGCCTTTTAGACTTGTTTACATGAGACAATGCAGAAATCTAGAATAACAGCTAAAAATCTGTAGTCTTAGTTCTTTTTACAAATACACTCCTGGCTGTTCCATGATTAACAACATCAGCCGACATGAGTGGTGAACACAAAGATTTATAGTTTTACACTGAACTTCAGGAATGTAGCAGGACGTGTTAACCCCCAACTGTACACTTTAGCTGATTCCAGCAGTCATTTATCTGCACTGATACATTTGTGAAGGGTTAACTCTCTTTCTGCTTATGCTCTCTGCACCGAGCTGTTGCTGTGAGTCTGTCTGGGCGCACTGCCAGTGACTCATGTAAACAAACCTTTAATTTGTGATTTTTTTTTGTGAAAAAAGGACCTGTTTCAAAAATTCTAAAAATATTTCAACATGTTTTTACGAGAATTTTGCAGTGGTTTGCTCCAAGTTGTGCTCAATTAACTGGCCCTTTAATAAGTATATCGAAAGTACCCATACTAGGACTCCTATCACTGTCTTGAGTGTTAGTGAATGAAAAACAATTAGGCTTTAATACGGTTAGCTCACGTGATTTTAATGTTTATCAAAGGTAAACTTAGAAATAAGTTTAGCCTGAAAATAACTTACACTGGTCCTTTAATTGTTGTCTTTTGTCAGAGATCACATTAGTACCTGTTGACAGGTCACGTGATTAATACGTCCAGGGGTGTGACCGGAACAATATAATCTTCCGGCTGATTACAGGAGCCGGCTGATTACAGGAGCCGGCTGATTACAGGAGCCGGCTGATTACAGGAGTGTGCTGATCGCTGCCTTCACAGTGTAAATTTACTTAGAAAACAAACATCTTAGACTGGTTGCTCGTAACTGATCCTTTCCACCATGAGACCTTGGGCTGTGGGCTTCATTGTCTTCTGCTTCTTGCATGTGAGCGTTGGAGAAGGTAAGGAAAATAATGCCATACTCTCAATCCGGGGCCTTCAAACATGGTGGGCAATGGTGATGCAAATGTGAATTACTTTATATAATTACAAGTATACGACACATAAAAAACACATAACAAAAAAAGTTGAACTCTGGCATAATGATATAATGGTGTAACTACTACCGAGCAGTTCTATGGAATAACATGTTCACGTGCACAGGAATGTCTATACGCAGTGACGTTTCTCTCTGTGTTTATACCCGACACCTTCTGACTTGGGGATTAGGTATTATATATTTGCACAAATACCGGCTGATATTAGCATATTACAGCAGGCCTGGCCGTGACGTTACATTTCATTCCAATGACTCACTACTGCTTTTCGCGCCACTTTTTCTTTATGGCGTCAAACGTTGGGAAGATTAGAATAGAAGCTCTGCATCACCATTTGCTGGTTAGAATATGTATTACATGGAAACAAATAGCCACTTCTTAAATGGCCAGTGTTATATTTAGATGACTGTGACTGTGTCAAGAAGGATTCCATCTTGGATTCTTAGTCTGTATGTAGCGTGAGTGGGAGGGATATCCTATGAGGCTTTCCTCTGCCAACACGTTTTATTTTTAAGGTATTATATGAATAGGACATGTTTAACAGAAGTGACTACAAATCATATATAATATAATCTTTTTAGAAACCATGCCTATTAAAGCAAAACTAAAGACAATAGTTTAAAATGAAGGCTCTAGGAATTTATTTATACATTTGGAAATATTATTATTTATAAGCTATTTAAAAAAACATTTTGTATCTAGTTATGTAAAATCTTTATATGGTGGTGAAGTATGTAGCAAAATAAAAACAATAGCATTTATTATATACAAGACAGGAACATAAAAGGACGTTTATAGAAAATCATATTTTTATATGGCTGTTTCAAATAGAATTCCATCTTGGAATGGAAACCTGAAACATGCTCACTTTGGAGAGACAGATTTATGGGATTGCGGCCTCTTATCCTACTGAGTATGCTCCAGGTAATCCGGCCCGCATAATAAATGCAATCTAAGTTGATTTGTTTGTATTCCAGATAATAGTACTGTAACAATCTGCTCTTCTTGTGGGGGTTGGGAAGAACAAGACTTTCTATGGTAAAATTCAAACATTGTAGTTCCAGCTAGTGGACAGAATGTGAAATAACACCATTCAGTGCATGTTACCTATTACATTTATTAGTATCATTTCATGAAATCAATGGTTAGCACTATCATGAATCTAATTTTTTTTAAATTGATTTGATGGTATGTAAGAGCCAACAGGCTAATGTAGCCACCCAAAAAAAGCTTTGGACCATTAAGTATTAGAGTGACAATGATAACCCAAAATGTATATTTTGAATTATTAATCATTATTGAGATATTCACCGTTGTGTGTGCTGTGTTATGTGAATGTGTGAGTGCTGAACATAGCTGATTTTCCCAGCTAATCAGTGACATATTTTTTTTGCAAACATATTCACAAGCAATCACAACCTATTGTTACTATTTGTTACTATAATATTAAAGCCATAAAAATGTAGCACAACCAATCTGAGGACCGATTCACTGTTGAGGAAATGGCTAGTACAATATATAGACAGCTTTTAATGCTTGTTAAGAAGAAATAAATGTATTAAAGTATCTACTGCAAATGTGTGCTTCTCATGGGGGCATAATATTACAGTTACTGTGTATTTACAGTTGTTGTATTGATTTTTAGGTTTCATTGAAATGCTTCTCTTATTCTACAGATCTACCACGAGTGGAAAATATTACCAGAGTCGAGGGTGGATCCATATTCTTATCTGCAAGTCCATGCGTCTCAATGGGAGAATGGTCATTCTATGGAAATGATAAGGAAACTACTCATGGCAGTGGAGTTTTATACTGGGATGAGACATGTCCTGACGGTATACTGCAGAGCAAATACGAGTCGCGTGTGAGCCCATTCTGTAATGGGACCCTATCCATGAAGGATCTGACGAAAGAAGATGAAGGCTGGTACCAGTGGGAGTGTGAACAAACTCCCAAAATACACATCTACCTCAGGATTGCTGGTAATAGAACTAGTCTAGTGGGAAATGCTTCATGGCTGTGTGTCTAGTGGGAAATGTTTCATGACTGTGTGTCTAGTGGGAGATGTTTTATGACTGTGTGTCTAGTGGGAGATGTTTCATGGCCCTGTGTCTAGTTGGAGATGTTTCATGACCGTGTGTCTAGTGGGAGATGTTTCATGACTGTGTGTCTAGTGGGAAATGTTTCATGACCATGTGTCTAGTGGGAGATGTTTCATGACCATGTGTTTAGTGGGAGATGGGAGATGTTTCATGGCTGTGTGTCTAGGGGTAGATGTTTCATGGCTGTGTGTCTAGGGGTAGATGTTTTATGACTGTGTGTCTAGTGGGAGATGTTTCATGGCTGTGTGTCTAGTGGTAGATGTTTCATGGCTGTGTGTCTAGTGGGAGATGTTTTATGACTGTGTGTCTAGTGGGAGATGTTTCATGGCCCTGTGTCTAGTTGGAGATGTTTCATGACCGTGTGTCTAGTGGGAGATGTTTCATGACTGTGTGTCTAGTGGGAAATGTTTCATGACCATGTGTCTAGTGGGAGATGTTTCATGACTGTGTGTCTGGTGGGAGATGTTTTATGACTGTGTGTCTAGTGGGAGATGTTTCATGACCATATGTCTAGTGTGAGATGTTTCATGGCTGTGTGCCTAGTGGTAGATGTTACATGATTGTGTGTCTAGTGTGAGATGTTTCATGACCAAGTGTCTAGAGGAAGATGTTTCATGACTGTGTGTCTGGTGGGAGATGTTCCATGACCATATGTCTAGTCTGAGATGTTTCATGGCTGTGTGTCTAGTGGTAGATGTTTCATGATTGTGTGTCTCATGTGAGATGTTTCATGACCATGTGTCTAGAGGGAGATGTTTCATGACTTTGTGTCTGGTGGGAGATGTTTCATGACCATATGTCTAGTGTGAGATGTTTCATGGCTGTGTGTCTAGTGGTAGATGTTTCATGATTGTGTGTCTAGTGTTAGATGTTTCATGACCATGTGTCTAGTGGGAGATGTTTCATGACCATGTGTCTAGAGGGAGATGTTTCATGACTGTGTGTCTGGTGGGAGATGTTTCATGACTGTGTGTCTAGTGGGAGATGTTTCGTGACCATATGTCTAGTGTGAGATGTTTCATGGCTGTGTGTCTAGTGGTAGATGTTTCATGATTGTGTGTTTAGTGTGAGATGTTTCATGGCTGTGTGTCTAGTGGGAGATGTTTCATGACTGAATGTCTAGTGGGAGATGTTTCGTGACCATATGTCTAGTGTGAGATGTTTCATGGCTGTGTGTCTAGTGGTAGATGTTTCATGATTGTGTGTTTAGTGTGAGATGTTTCATGGCTGTGTGTCTAGTGGGAGATGTTTCATGACTGAATGTCTAGTGGGAGATGTTTCGTGACCATATGTCTAGTGTGAGATGTTTCATGGCTGTGTGTCTAGTGGTAGATGTTTCATGATTGTGTGTTTAGTGTGAGATGTTTCATGGCTGTGTGTCTAGTGGGAGATGTTTCATGACTGTGTGTCTGGTGGGAGATGTTTCATGACTGTGTGTCGAGTGGGAGATGATTTATGACTGTGTGCAGGGCACAGTGATACATTCTTGAATGACCAACATGTCATTCAGAGTGATCAGCTCTTGAGAGAAATGTACCTCTTATTTTCCTCTAAAACATATTGTGGTACATTTCTCTGTAAATTCTGAAAATGTTTTCTACATGCGTTATACATTTTTTTAGTGATTACTGGAATAGTCTTATTTTTTACTTGGACATTCATAGATAATCTAATGCTCAAATAAGTGTGTAGTTAAGATTTTGTTTATTTTGGACTTCTTATAACATTCAAATTCCAATTTCTTTATTGAATTATTTTATTTTATACTTTTTTCCCTTTGTAAACTTTACTAAAACAAGTGGAGGGTGTAAAGAAATACATTTGTGATAAGCACATTTTAAATGAGAGGTTACAAGGATATATTGTTTACTTAGTAGAGCTAAATGTCTTAAAGTGTGAAGAGTTGTAGACCTTCCGTGCTTCTATGTTACCCTTTGGGATATATGCACTACAACTTGACACCTTCAAGAGATCTCCATCACTTCCCCCTTTACAACATATGCTCGTAGGGCCCTTTATCAGACGGGAATAAATTATAATGTTAATAATTACTATCAATTAATTAAATTTGTAACAGACAGCGAGACACAGACATGAGATGAAGAATATTTATATGAAGGACAAGTAAATACAACAGTAAAGTTTTATTTTAGGTGAATATCGTTATTTTAGGGGAGATTACATTATTGTTTAATATGAATTTAAAGACACTATAAATCCTGTAGCTAAAACTGTAAACAGCAGGACGGTCTGAATGCTCCCAAATATAGGTTTCTGTAACTGTAAATTAGTAGAGTTAAGTCAAATTAACTATTTGGGCAATGTATTAAGCAGTTTTAATAAGGTTGATCCTCCCCTGAATAATTCTCACATACTATTTAAACTCACTTACTTGTAAAAGACCTACACAGTAACAGATTCACAGTTTCAGACACCTGCACATCTCTCCCTCTATTGCCTTCAGCAGGCCGCCATCTTGTGTACCTGTGTGCAGCACTGCATTTGTGAGATTTGGACATTCCCGCAGGTGACGGGATTCACACTACTAGTATCAAGCTGTTGGACAGCAAGTAGACACTGTCATGATATGTGTTAAAAGCCACAAAATCACTATTAAGGCAGGATGTTGAATTGGGTTTTCTATACAAATAGAATTAGTGCCTTAGAGAAAAGGCCAGATAATGTGATATTTTAAACAGAGGAAATTAAACCTGGTTTCATAACTTTTACATGAGGCTATATCATGTGTTAGATCATGAGAAGGCTTAAAACCTAGGTGATAAAATGATTTGTATTACAAGATATTTAGTGATATGTTAACTCTGTATTTTAATAGAATGTTTAATTTGGTGATGGAAGGAGGAAAGTTCCGGTGATGAAATGTTAGAGCATTGGATATTAGTAATCCCGAATCAGGAGACTGGTCCTATGAAAAAAAGACTACCTGGAAAGGGTTTAGGGACATTTTTGATTATTAATAGAACATGGCAGGAGTGTCCATTATCTCTTTATCTTTTATTCACGCTAATTATTGAAATTATAGCCAATCCTATGAGAGCTATAAATGGAGTCATAGCATATTGAAAGGCATATAATATTCTATTATATATGGGTGATATGCTGCAACCATTCACCTGCCACTTAATAGTGTTGTGAAGCTATGAACTGTAAGTAAACTGTAAGTAAAATGTATTATGAATTAGAATAAGCTAACACAATAATGATACTTTAAAGTGTCACTGCAATTAAAAAAAGTCACTTGTTTGTCAAGTATGTACCAAACTAACAATATCAGCAGCTGCGCTCAATCTAAGAACAAATAGACATTAATAGGTTTGATCTAGAGACCTGATAACCTACTCACAGAGCAGCCTTATTTTGCTCACTTGTACCATTCACAGGCAGAATAACCCTTTAGCGTATTAGTCTGGTATCACTCAAAAGAAATATCCAGCCCTGAAATACCAGGAAGTTCAAACTTGAATGGTAGAAATAGCAAAACCCACATGTACATTTGTAAATCTCTTGGACCTTGTCAGTGAGATATAGCTGCATAGTGAACACCTGTCTATATGAAAATGGTGCATGAGATATGGTCTCCTTAAGGGTCATAAGGGCTCCTGATGTGCAACTACAACTCAATGATGAGGAGCATGAAAGTGTGTCTGGGTTTTCCTGTTTTTCCTATTCAGGGTTTGTCACTACCCGCAGTTGAGGGGCCACATGCATCCCAAGACTCTCCTTCTAGGTTGTGACTTTTGTGTTCAATCTCTCAGTGCCCAGCAATTCAATTCAGATCAGAATATCATTCATGGAGAGGCAGAAAATATCAGATCCCTTTAGTTAGAATATAATATATAGACATTTGCCTTGCCTTACTGCAGGAAGACAGAGTATATTCTTGCGTCAGACTGTTTTCCAGATAAGGGCTGTGAAGATCCCAAAAAGGGGATTTAGCTACAGACAATCCCTGGATTAGGAACTGGCTAATGGATCACGAACATGAACATGTGGTTTAGCTCAGGAAAACCATGAAAGCCTTCCTTGTAAATGAAACACACAATCCTCTATGTGTTCCAAGTATCAATAACTTTATTTCTTACAGCAATCTCTATATCACATTTTTCATGAGGATGGGAGGACCTATTCAAAATCCCCTCCCTGATCAGGATCTTAGAATAAAAGAATGGCAGCTGGGGGTTATTGGCAGACTTGGGTGATCAGAGCCAATCAGGGGTGGATGATATGGCGTCTTGGCTTGGGCGGGGAGATGTGGATCACTGGGCCACAACCACAGAGAGTCAGGGTGGCAAACAGAACACAGGGCCTGTAATTACCCCCACATCCTGCAGTGACTTCTTGTTGGAAAGAATTGGAATTACATATCCTTTGACAAAAATAGCCACAGGATCCAAAAGTCCCCTGGTCATCAAAATAGATCTTCACAAGGGCCTGAAAATGTTCATCTTATTAGTTGATTACACATTTCTTATCAATACTGCCTATCTCTTTTCATCCTTGACAAGCCTGGGGAGACGATTAAATGAAAGGTTCTAGTATCTGCTTAAATACCAACCTGGGGGTGGGGAATTGAATTTCTGATATCATAACACTACTACAGTGCATATAATACCATAAGGCAACCCCAACAATATTTTGTGGCCCACACCACACTACACAAAAAAATTGCATGACAGTGCTTACAATAAGTCTCATGTCCATTTGAATAGCCTTCGATATTAGCATCCCAGTGTGTCAGACCAAAATAACGGGGTTGCTTGTGGGGTTCAGGGGGGGTCAAAAATCAGTCATGACAGGGTTGTTGTTTAGTCATTCCGCAGTGTCCAACTCTCTGTGACACTTTGAACCATAGCACGGCAGGTACATAACTGCCCCTCCGAGTTACATCAAGTTAATTTTCATTGTTTCAGTGACCTTATCTACCTATCTCTGCCTCTTTCATCCTCTTCTTCGTGTGCCTTCAATCTTTACCACCATCAGAGTCTTCTCTAGGGAATCCTGTCATCTCATGATTACTCCTTTGTACCTGTTTGTCGGGGCGGGGGTGGGGAGAGACAGCCTATCTGGTGACCTACATGACTAGATTAAATCCCAGCTGTGGTCAGAGACTGTCATTTATATTTATTTTAAAAGAGCACTGCTTTGGTTACTCTTTGATTGACTATGAGGGTTACTCCATCTATTCTATGGAATTCTTCTTTGATGTGAACTGTCCCATTCCAATCCATTTAAGATTACTATTTCCCAGGAAATTAATGTTTAACCTTGTCATCTCATTATTGAACACACCTGGTTTGCCTTTGTTCATATTTATATCATATTTCTAAGCTGAATTGTTCTTTGCAGCAGCGGACTTTCCTTTCCACTCCAGAGACATCCGCAGCTGTATGTCCTTTTGGCTTTGGCCCAACCACTTCATTAGATCGGGTGCTACTCATATTTACCCGCTGCTCTTCCTCAGTAATGTGGCAGATACCTTCATAAAGCAGGTTCCTTTCCCAGTGGACCACAATTTGTCTGACCTATCTGCCATGACTTGCCTATCTTAGTTGACCCTACATGATATAGCTCAAGATAGCGATCCAGAAGGGGCCTAATCAGGGTAGCATTACTTTTGTGGCTGAATAATTCTTTTGAGTCAGACCTGACTTATATACTAGAGCAGGGGTGTCAAACTCGGTCCTGGAGGGCCACACCCAGGCCTGGATTTGTGGATATCCTTGCTACAAGCAGGTGAGACTATTGCTTCTGCAGTCATCCTGACTGACTCACCTGTACACAGAAAGGAAATCCTCAAATCCAGGCCTGGGTGTGGCCCTCCAGGACCGACTTTGACACCCCTATATTAGAGGATATTTCTGCTTGGGAAAGGCTTAAGTGAGCAAAATTAGGCTGCTCTCTGGGTGGATTATCATGCCTATAGAACAAATGTATTAAGGTTTGTTGGTTCTCAGACGGAGCGCCTCTGACCTTGTTTCTGTATTTATGCAAATTACCCATAGTAGTTTGGTCATCTTAAGGGAAATAAGAGGCCCGAGACGTGGACTCCTTGTTTATTGGATAGTAGGAAGGGCAGCTACACCTCACTGATAAGGCCCACAAGATGCCAAACCTAACATCTGGGGTTTGTTTCTCTGGTTCAGATAAGAAAATAAGACATTTTTAAGTATTTCTACAAATCATCAACTTTTTTCTAACCAAGTAATATAAGGTTGTTTATACTAATGGTTACTATAAGTGGACCATTACATATATGTACAAGTCATGCAATGATCTGGATCCCTGGTATAATTTATTAAAGTAAATATAATTCATACAACTGAGGGAATGATGGGGGATATATATGAAAACTGGTTCTATCGAAGATCTATATAATCCTCCTCATGCAGATACTTTGTAAAACTATATTTAAAAACAACACAGTTGGCAGCTTTTCTGAACAATTGTATTGCTTATTTAATTAGTCTATTTGTTGAATAAGGATATAATGGGCTCTAACACAAACTCTTCATGTTTCAGATCCCATATCTTCAGTATCCATTGTGTCCTCCACCTCTGGACTGTACTGCAACTTCACTGGAGAAGCCTCCTCTGTTTTATGGTTTAGAAACAATAAGAGCATTACAGAGGGGCTGTTGGATGACAACCGCACCCTAAATGTGACCAGTGGATTGGAGAGTGAGGAGATTGTGTGTGTTATACTGGATGCACAAGGGAGGATGATCAGAACATCTATAGGTAGACAGGTTTTCACCAATTACAGCAAGAATCATAGGAACAAGGATTTTTAATTGAACTAAAATACTCAAACTTAAAGGAACTCTGTCACCCCAGAATCAAGTTTTGTAAATGTATTCTTAATGAGCATGACATAGTGGCTACATATTGCATGAATATATATTTTTTAAAGTTAATCAGTTAATCATTGTAATTAGTAATTAAAATTATGTACTTTGAAAGAATATAAAATTATTGAAATAATGTATAGTATCAGTTGAACTGAAGGCAATCTATAGAGTACTTTTATCAAAAGGAAATGCAATTTGATATACAAAATCCCAATTTTCTATGGCTTCTATAGGGGTTATTTATCAAAGTATATCTCATTTGATAAATAGGTTCCATACAAAGCATAGAAAGTGAAGGTTTTTTATGTTTGAACTCACCTCCCTGCTTAACCTCCCATATCCCGATTTTTATCCCCGCTTGATTAATATTCCCCAAATAGTCTTAACATCAAACAGTTAAATACTATATTTTTCTGTAGAGCTAATTTCTGGATATGTTGTTTTACTCACATTTGTTTTATGTATTATATGTATACTAGCGACTTGCCTGTCAAAAATGACGTGTAGAAAATGTTAAGGCTTGCAATGTTGTTTGCCACCCAATTTGACCACCTTCAGCACTCATCGCGAGCCTCGCGCTGAGCACCTTTGGCGTTAATTGCGAGTTTCTCCCCCTTTCTACTTTCTCCCTTGTGTCTCATTTCCCCCTCCTTTGTGTTTGTACCCCCTCTCCCTCCCCTGTGTCTCTTCCCCCCTACATCTCTCCCTCCTGTGTTTCTTTCCCTCCCCCTCTCACCCCTGTCTCTTTTCCCCCTCTCCCCCCTTGTCTCTTCCCCCCTCTGTGTCTATTTCCCCCGTCTCCCCCTGTGCCCTTCCTCCCCTGTGTCTCCCCCCTCCTTTTTGTTTGTTTCCCCGCTCTCCCTCCCCTGTTTCTCTTCACCCCTCCTTCCTCTGTGTCTGTCCCACCCTCCCCTGTGTCTCTTTCCTCCTCTCCCTCCCCTGTGTCTCTTTCCCCATCCACTGTGTCTCTTTCCCCCCCTCTCGCTCTCCTGTGTCTCTTCCCCATCCCCTGGCTCTCTTTCCCCCTCTCCTCTCTATCTCTAACCCCTCTCCTTTGTCTCTTTTTACCTAACTCCCACCCCTGTGACTCGCCCCCTCTCCCTCCAATATCTCTCTTTCCCCCCTCTCCCTCTTCTGTGTCTCTTTCCCCCTCTCCCTCTCCTGTGTCTCTACCCCCTTCTCCCTCTCCTGTGTCTCTTAACCCACCTCTTCCTCCCCATCTTTTCCCTCTTATCCTCCTCCTTCTTCCTCCTTCCTATCCTCCTCCCTCCTTCCCCTGATCCTCCCTCCTTCCCATCCTCCTTCCTCTTCCCCCCTCATCCTCCTCCCTCCTTTCCCTCCTGCTCCCTTTCCCTCATTCTCCTCCTCCCTCCTTCCCCTCCTCTTCCCTTTCCCTCATTCTCCTCCACCCTCTTTCCCCTCCTCCTCCCTTTCCCTCATTCTCCTCCTCATTGTCCACCTGTGTGCAATCTAAGTGTCACATGATCCACCTCCTTGACCTTCTCCCTTTCCCTCATTCTCCTCCTCCCTACTTGCCCTCCTCCCTTTCTCTCATTCTCCTCCTCCCTACTACTCCTTCTCCTCCCCCTTTCCCTCTCACCTTACTATCAGGCGAGCAGCTCCTGCTGCTCTCTCCTCCCTGTAGAGCTGGCTTCTGGCTGTGTCCGAACAGGCATAGGCTAATGACGTGACGCCACATGCGCATCACGTCATTAGCAGTTTATATAGTAGTAGTATGTTCACTAACTGGCTAACCAGTTCACTCATTTGATGTTACTTGAAAGATCCTTTATCAATACCTCCCCCTTTCTCTCCCTTTCTCTCTCTCCCTCCCTCTCTCCCTTCCCACTCTCTTCTTCTCCTCCTTCCCTCTCTCCCCCTCCCTCTCTCTCTACCTCCATCCCTTTCTCTACCTCCCTTTCTCAATCTCTGTCTCTTCCTCCCTCCTCTCTCCCTGCCCCCTCTTTCTTTCTGCCTCCCTCCCTCTCTCCCTCTCTCCCTCTCTCTCACCCTCCCTCTCTTTTTCAATCATTTATCTGCCTCCCTCCCCTCTACTAGCCTCCTTCCCACCCTCCCTCTCTCCCTGCCTCCTTCCCTTCCTCCCCCTCACTCTCTCTCACACTCTCACCTACTCCCTCTCTCTCTCTCTCTCTCACTCCTCCCCCTCCCTTTCTCTCTCCCCCTCACCCTCCATTTCTTTCTTCCTCCCTCTCTCTCCATCTGCTCCCTCCCTCCCTCCCTCCGCCGCGGCGTGCATGCACAGGGGCGCAGCTGGCACTAATGCTCAGTTTAACGATTCTCTGCAGTGCCTGTCAATCAGCATGTGGGTAAACACTTGCGCAGAAGGCATCTCGCAGGAGTTACTCACATCTGATAACTATTATAGTGGATAATTTCTATTTATTATTCAGTTACCTTTTTACAACTGATTTTTGGTTCGTAAAGATAATAAGTGACTGTTGAACTACTCTTACTTTTCAGGTTTCTAATGTTATTTACAAAGAGTTATCTTTTTTAGATGCTCCAACTAAATGGTTCAGGACCTGGAGAATAAGCCCACTTATAGTCTTTTTGACAGGTCTCCTGGTCACTTGTGGTAAGTAGCTTTAAAATATGTAAATCCTTAAAATGTTTAAAAATGTAATTGGATGAAATAATGATTCTCATTTTTCAATCTGGAAATTTAAAGAAAAATAAAGAAAAATAAAGAAAAAAAAAATTAAAGAAAAAAAGTTTGATGACAGTTTTGATGGGGGAGAATCCTGAAGTGAAATGCTGTGGTGCTGTGGGTTCCCCTGCCAACAGTCACAGTTGAAAAGTAAACATAGCTTTCTGCATGAGACAAAGTGCTGTTTGGTGCTTGAAATGGGAGAAGAACAATATCCTAACATTATGGATACCTAATACTTCTCTGCTTATTGCTGTGTGCTTGAGACATAGTGATGAAATGTGATGCATTAAACCATTTACTATTCAGTGCTTGGGACAGAGTAATTTACTAACTGCCATCTTGTCCAGATCCTGAAGCAGCCTTCTTCCAGGAAATCCCTAGCATTAGTACTCAGAAACCAGCAGAGGAGAGGACCCAACTGGTGGGATCCATTCATTGGCCAGTCCAGTTGGTCCCTCCTCTTTACAAAAATATTTGAAGTTACTCAACTTTATACTTTTCCTTGCCCTATACCCTCCTCTTGATTCATCCTTTTCAGTATTACAAAACAAAAACAATTACATTGCTAATTGATTAAAAATATTATAGCCATTCACAATAAAATGTGACTGTGCTACTCCAGATTGATGCTAACTCAACAATTGTGATCTCCTCCTTGTAAAAGGGACATAAGATGTATTTTAGCTGATGTGGTAATTATATATATATATATATATATATACATATATATATATACCGTGCCTTGCAAAATTATTCACCACCCTTGACTTTTTACCTATTTTGTTACATTACAGCCTTAAGTTCAATGTTATGTTAATCTGAATCTTATGTGATGGATCAGAACACAATAGTCTAAGTTGGTGAAGTGAAATGAGAAAAATAAATACATAAAACGATTTTTTAGAAATAGAAAACAGAAAATTG
The DNA here is from genome assembly GCA_027410445.1 of Discoglossus pictus. Taxonomy (NCBI): domain Eukaryota; kingdom Metazoa; phylum Chordata; class Amphibia; order Anura; family Alytidae; genus Discoglossus; species Discoglossus pictus. The sequence continues at coordinate 18,725,564 of CM050163.1, read as the reverse complement.
GCATGTGCGTATGTGTTTACCCCTTTGTTATGAAGCCCATAAAAAGCTCTGGTGCAACCAATTAACTTCAGAAGTCACATAATGAGTGAAATGATGTCCACCTGTGTGCAATCTAAGTGTCACATGATCTGTCATTACGTATACACACCTTTTTTGAAAGGCCCCTGAGGCTGCAACACTTAAGCAAGAGGCACCACTAACCAAACACTGCCATGAAGACCAAGGAACTCTCCAAACAAGTAAGGGACAATGTTGTTGAGAAGTAAAAGGCAGGGTTAGGTTGTAAAAAAGTAGCCAAAATGTTGATGATCCCCAGGAGCACCATCAAATCTATCATAACCAAATGGAAAGAACATGGCACGACAGCAAACCTGCCAAGAGACGGCCGCCTACCAAAACTCACGGACCGTGCAAGAAGGGCATTAATCAGAGAGGCAACACAGAAACCTAAGGTAGCCCTGGAGGAGCTGCAGAGTTCCACAGCAGAGACTGGAGTATCTGTACATAGGACGACAATAAGTTGAATGCTCTATAGAGTTGGGCTTTATGGCAGAGTGGCCAGAAGAAAGCCATTACTTTCAGCAAAAAACAAAATGGCACGTTTTGAGTTTGCAAAAAGGCATGTGGGAGACTCCAAAATGTATGGAGGAAGGTGCTCTGGTCTGATAAGAGTAAAATTGAACTTTTTATCCATCAAAGAAAACGCAAACCCAACACATCACACATCACATCACACATAAAAGAACACCATCCCCACAGTAAAATATGGTGCTGGCAGCATCATGCTGTGGGGATGTTTTTTAGCAGCCGGGACTGGGAAACTGGTCAGAGTTGAGGGAAAGATGGATGGAGCTAAATACAGGAATATTCTTGAGCAAAACTTGTGCCACTCTGTGCGTGATTTGAGGCTAGGACGGAGGTTCACTTTCCAGCAGGACAATGACCCCAAACACATTGCTAAAGCAACACTTGAGTGGTTTAAGGGGAAACATGTAAATGTGTTGGAATGGCCTAGTCACAGCCCAGACCTCAATCCAAAAAATCTGTGGTCAGACTTAAAGATGTTCACAAGCGCAAACCATCCAACTTGAAGGAGCTGGAGCAGATTTGCAAGGAGGAATGGGCAAAAATCCTAGTGGTTTGATGTGGCAAACTCATAGAGTCTTATCCAAAGTGACTTGGAGCTATGATTGCCGCAAAATGTGGCTCTACAAAGTATTGAGGCGTGAATAATTATGCACATTGAATTTTTTTGTTATTTTGTACTATTTGTTGTTGGCTTCACAATAAAAATAAAAAAATATCTTCAAAGTTGCGGGCATGTTCTGTAAATTAAATGATGCAAATCCTCAAACAATCCAGGTTAATGCCAGATTGTGAGGCAACAAAACACGAAAAAATGCCAAGGCGGGTGAATACTTTTGCAAAGATTATCAGTCTTGATAAGGAAAGATAAAGATATCACTGTAGTGTGAAAGTGGGCCAAGGCTGGGTCCACGATGAAACCAGGGCCTAGAAAAGGCCTGCATTAGCCCGTCCATGGCTCTGGACTACAGGAACTCTATATATATATATTTTTTATATATATATATATATATATATATATATATATATATACAGTGGATATAAAAAGTCTACACACCCCTGTTAAAATGTCAGGTTTCTGTGCTGTAAAAAAAATGAGACAAAGATAAAACATTTCAGAACTTTTTCCACCTTTAATGTGACCTATAAACTGTACAACTCAATTTAAAAAACAAACTAAAATCTAGACAACCTAGAAAGGCAAATATTGGCATGTTTCTTATTTCACTGGTTCAGATATGAACTTCATCCGTTAAATCTTGTCTTTGTTTACATACAAATATTGGTATATATTAGCTTGCTTTGCTCGGTTTCATGGGCATGTGATTCCATAGAGCTGCCCATAACCCAATCCCAACAGATTTTCTTTTATAGTGTAGCCCATTTGATCTGACATTTGTGCTGTCTAACTTGGGAGTAATGACTTTCTCTTTTTTGTTTTATGGATACGATGCAGCTGGAATATTACTATGGCGGAAGAAGATATGCAGAAAGAAAGAGGATTCATGCAAGAAACAGCAAAATACAATGGATGCTGAAGGTTTACAGAACGAGAACTTGAAGCTGAGAGCAGATGAAGGAAATTGCCAAAATTTTGTGGAAATGAACATCTTAGGCACTGGTGTGGAGGATTTCCATAATACATTGAGAATAGATATTACAGAAAATGAGGAGGAAATAAATGAACCTCTCTTAAATATACAGGTTGTTAAAACAGATCAAGAAACTCAAAATGTTCATACTTGTGAGATGAGTCTTATCACAGACAATTGTGAGAATAGGGTAGAAAGTCTGAGCTTAAACAATGCTAATAATAATAATAATGTATATATGACTAAATCTGAGCTACATACAGAGAATGGTGAGGAACCAACCGTAAAACTAGACTCTGGTCAAACCTGTGAGAGTAGTAAATGTGAAGTAGGGTCCAATAATCATAAAGAGGAGGATAAACCAAACATATTTAAATATAATCTTATCGATGAAACACAGAGTGAGGTGTTAAATAAGAAAAGCTTTAAAAATTACATCTATAATCCTATCTTTCATAGAAATAAGACCGATGTGGGTGTAAGAGGAATGGACTTAAATATTAGAAGCTATAAAGAGGATGTGTATAAACCAGACTTAAAGATGGACATAGATAACAAGGAATTTTCTAATAGATTTAAAGATCAGTACAATGTAAGCTTAAATGAAAGTCATATTGAAGATGGTAGATGTGAATCAGGTTTAAATACTGGAAGCCTTATAGTGGGCATATCTAAGCCAATCCCGAAAGGAAATAATATAGAAGAGGAGAATGGTAAATTACACTTAAATGCCCAAGACTACAGAGAAGAAATATGTAAGCAAGTCTTGAATAATTGTGTCATGGAAGATGGTATATCAGATTTAAGTACCAGGGACTGAAGAGAGTATATGTCTAACCAAAGCCTAAATATACATAATTGCGAAGTAGATGAAGGTAATTTTTTATTAAAAGCCAGAAGAATTAGAGAGGACGTATCTAAGTCAAGCTTGAAAAAATGAAAAATTAAAGTTAAATCTCACTAAAATATAATACTATTTAAACAGAAGTAATGTTGAAGTGGAAAATGAGAATTTGACCTGAATACCATTAGAGAAAATAAATATAAAGGATTTATCAGAATATTTTTAATCACAGTCTAATCATTAACTATAATCATTAAACGAGTAGCTTTTGCATTATCAAACCATGAAATTCAACTATTATTATAATTACTTTTCAAGATAACATTTCTGTAAGCTTTAGGTCCTATTCCTGTTAGTGTAGCTTCTTTGTCAAAAGGAACTCTGTGCTATTCTATTCTGTATTTGAAACTAATTAATTAAAAATATTAAATAATTAGCATATCCTTCAATAATTATTTGCCTTCTTCACTAAATTACACTATGGTATTCTGTCAATGTACAGCGATCACTTCACACTTTCGTGAATATGCTCTATATCAGGGGTGTCCAATCTCGGTCCTGGAGGGCCACACCCAGGCCTGGATTTGTGGATATACTTGCTGCAAGCAGGTGAGACTATTGCTTCTTCAATCATCCTGATTGACTCACCTGTGGACATAAAGGAAATACTCAAATCCAGGCCTGGGTGGGGCCCTTCAGGACCGAGTTTGGACAACCCTTCTCTATATTATAACAACTGAGAAAAAGAAATGGAGAGGTCTCACTTTAATTAGGGTTACCTTATTGTCACAAGGAAAGACCAGCTCCACCGGCCATTGAATGGATCCTACAAGTTAGGTCCTCTCCTTTGTGGATTTGGAGAAAGGACACTTCCTTCAGGTACTGTGGAGAGTAGGAACGCAGTTCTTGAATGTAGATGCAAGATTCCTGAGTAGCTGAACTTGAGCAAACTGATTAAAAAGCTCCTTTCACATCCATCAAAAATACAGATGACACTCTTGTATACTTTCAAAAAGAGTAAGATCTAGACAATTTGCCTTCCTATGCTTATGACATTACAGATAATCCAGGGTTACCTACTGCAAGGCATAGACAGACTCATAGAAAATAAATTAAAGAATCTAAAGGGAAGGGAATGGTAGGAAGGTACTTGTCGAAATTAATTAGAGATCAACTTTGAGATCATCATGTGGTTGCTAACCTGCATAACCATCTAGGACAGTGCTGTCCAACATATTTACTGTGGGGAGAAATAATTGACTTTATTACAGGCTTTTCTCACATCAGGTCTGTCGTCACACCTATACTATAACTTCTCTATTATTTTTCATTGTCACCGTGAGATGTCACCCTTCACTCAAATTGCATGTTGTGTAATATGTGTAATATACCCAGAGTCCTGACTGAGTAGGGAATTCCTCACTGCTCTAGGAACTTATAATCTAAAATGTTTTAATAGGTTTTTAGTTTTGGAGATGTGTTGCAATGGTGAGCATTGCAAGTCATTGCAGCATACACTTGGTGCATACATTTGGCCTACACACTGTTTTACACACACACACAAACACAGATACACACACATATCACTAACAATAATAATAACAAGTTTATATAGTGTTCCTACTGAAAAAGGGAACTAAAAATGCTTACTATAAAAAAAGGTGTATCTGTAGTTCAAAAGAGAAGTGTTTTCTGGAAATATTCAAGTTATGGTTCTTTCTGATTGAAAGTTGCAGAGCGTTCCAGTATGTTTGTGTGGCAGACATGAAACCCTGAGACCTAGCTGTAAGTCAATAGATACTTAAGATGTATAACAGATTCTTACTTGTAGATCACAGAACACAAGACAGAATATAAGGAGTGAAGAGCTCCTATAGGTAGCTTGGACCTTGATCATACAGAACATTGTGTGTCTGTAAGAGGATAGATGTTACAAGGTTGTACCCACAGTTTGTGATGTAGCCCTTTATCTAGTAGTCCTATCTAAAGACAGTTGCAGTGGTCCAGCTGTAATGAATTAATATCAGATGCTTTAACAAGGGCGTAGGAACTGTAGGGGGGATGGGGCACAAATCCCCCCCCCCCACCCCTCTGGATTATATGAACAATAAAGAAAGAAAATAAAGAAAAAAACTAAAAGGGCCCAAAAAAAGGGACTGCAGCATCTCTTCCCAACAGCTTTCCTCAGTGACCATGAATGTGACCAACAGAACTCTACGGTGAAATATCACCATCACATAGGCCAAGACTCGGTAGCCAGGCTAGATTAGGTCAGCATTGTTACCAAAAGATTGTCACTGAGGAGTGCTGTTGAGAAGGCCCAAACATGTCTGCAGCCCCTAGGTCCTTTTCCCCCTGTGCGCAGGGCCTGCATCGCATCGTCCGCGCCCGGATGCCATCTCCCCACTGTTGGTGGTGGGGGAGCGGGGGAAGGAAGTGGCAGCACGGGAGGTTGTTGCGGAGGAATGGTGGAAGGACAGGAGGGGCCAGGTTGCTGGTGGCCGGAGAATGCCTGTGATGTGCGGGGGCTGGGGACCAGCCCTGTTCCCAGTAGCCTGACCATTTGCCGCTCCAGCATCAGGTGATGCCTCCTCTCCTCTCTAAATCGCCTGTCCAGGCTGCACCTCCTGCTAGAGATGTCAGCAGCCATCTTAATCATGAGGGCCAGCATCTCCAGTAGTGCAGTCTGGGTCATTGGTGGTGGTGGTGGGGACAGGGGTCCTGTTGGCAGGGCCGGTTGAGGAGGTGGTAGGGAGGGAGTGGGGAGGATCTGGGACCCGGCTGGAGTCAGGGGTTGTGATGTTGGGGTCCCCGGTGGACATAATGGCCAGGACAGTTCACTGTGTGGGGAAGGAGGTGCTGTGGCATAGTCCACCGATGTTGAGGGCTCTGGCGAGATGGCAAGTCTTTGGAGGAGGGGGGCGGTCGGGTCAAAGCTGCTGGGGCTGTCATGCACTACCAGGACCTCCCCCTCCTCAGAGCCAGGACCCTTTGATGAGCCTGTAGCCTCCTCCCTCTGAGCTGTCTCCTGCAGGGCGGGGGCTGACGGCCCCACCTCTGGCTCATCACCCGACTCAGACCTCCTCCTGGATGCTGAAAGAGAGAAAAGAGAGGTACATGTTAATGTATGCTGATTAATACATTTATATGAACTCAGATTAGCTATCATTTGCTAGATTTGATCTAATCTTTGGTTTCTTGTCTTTACCTCTCCTGGCTCCTAATGCTATCTGTATTTTGTCTGCGGTCTGTAACTGCGTCAGCTGCAGTGGGCACACCAATATTGCTTGATTACTCTTGGAATGACAGTGATTTGTCAGCTTCATGGATTTAATGGTGCATCCATCTATCCCTTGTTAATTCCATGGAGCTGACATGTCAGTGTCCTTGTTGGTCACCATGTACATAGTGTAGTGTGTGTGATGCACATGTGGTGGCATGTTGGTGTAGGTCATATTCACCTGAAATTAAGCCTGGGCTGAAGCTCCAGCTGTGGGCGGTGGTCTCAAAAGGTCCCATGCGACCCTCTCCCATTCCTTATAGGTCACACAATGTCTTTTGTCTTCTCTTGCCATCTTCCTCCCCACCATGGCCCTGATATCCACATAGAGGTGCTTTAAGGACCCCAAGCCCCTAGGCACTGTGGACACCTCCTTCATTACCTCCACTATCACTTTCCAAGCCTTCGTTTCCCTTGCAACTGGATGACGGGCTGTCACGGATAACACCCAGGAGGACCATATTCTCCTGGGGCATATAATTATGTGCCCTGCTCCTGTCCTTGTCTCTAGGCATGGATCCTCCCCTCCTTCCAGGGACTCCTCCTCCCTACCTCTGGGGACTCCTCATCCCCTCGTTCCGGGGACCCTTCCTCTCCCTTCAGGGACCCCTCCTCGTCCTCCTCTACCGCTGGGGGCCCCTCCTCCTCTCACTCTGGGGACCCCTCCTACTCGTCTCCCTCTGGGGACCCCCCTCCTCCTCCTCTTTTTCTTCCTCTGGGGACCCCCCTCCAAAACAACGACCTCTCCGCCACCCTCCTCTCCACTCTGACTGCCTCTGCACTCTCCACTCCTTTACTCCTCTTCCTCTCTGCCCCCTCTCGTCACCTATCTCCTTGCTTCATGCTCCAAAATAATAAATAAATAAGGATAAATAAGTGTAACTGTTGTATGGGTGTGGCAAAAAAGTGTATGTTCTATGTGTTATCAATAAGTGTTGGGGATGCGGTGCAAAAGTTGGGATGGGGGTGTCCTAATGCTATGTATGTCTCTATGTGTCTTTAACCTATGTGTCTGTCAAATATGTGTAATAAAGAAAGAAAAGTATTACTGGAATATGTGTGTTGTAAAGAAAATATGTGTGTGCTATATGTATTTATTAAGTGTTGGGGGATGGGGTGTGGCAGATGGGATGGGGGGATGGGATGGGCGGATGGGTGTATGTCCTAACTATATATACGTCTCTATGTATGTTATTTAATGCAAATATGTGAAATCTGTAAATATGTACTTAAGTGTAAGTACTTAGGAAATGTACAAGAAACAAGACAAAAAAGTAATCTACCTCTCTCCAAACCACTACTCTCACAACTTTAACTCTCTCGTACCTGCTCCTGGAACAGCGTGCTAACTCCAATGGCTCACAACACAGTCAGCGCATGGGTGTGTGTCAATCACATTTATAAGCTCCTATTGTCAATCATATTCTTTAGCTCATACTTGATTACGCACTTGGCGGCCTGACACGGCCAATAGAGCAATAACGAGGTTCTTGACGTAAATTCATCAGCTGGAATGCCACGTCAAGATCCACAGGAGACCAATTCCAAAGCTGTTATTAACGTGCCTAATACCAGGTGTTGTAATCAACAAGCTATATAACTACATCCCCAACAAGTCAACAACACGTCTGAAACAGCATGGATTCTCAACAAGCGAGCGGGATGCTGGAGAGTCTGAATTAGCGGATGAATTGAATGTATTATTGTGGGTAACACATGACACAGCATGGAGATCTGGAAGCAAGGTGTTTGGGAGTGGCAGAGTGGAGTGTCTGGGAGTGGTGATGTAATCCATGCTGGGGCAGAACCAAGCCAGGCAAGGGAATTACCACAGGCCATGCCTAGTATCGTGGTGGAGGATCAGGGAGGAGAGAGAGCTCCAGTAGCATAGGGACAGAGGAATATAAGGCCACCTGCAGACAAGGAGGCTGACAATGATGTCGGTGATCAGCTGTTGGGGAAAGAAGTACAGGAAGTGGTGGCTCAAGCGTAAGGGGGGGTGCCTGTCCAGCAGCCCGTGAGGAGGCGAAGGGCACCCAATGTGTACAGGGAGAGACTCACATTAGAGGGGTTAACTGATGGGGAGGTGCATGAGCATTTTCGGCTGACCCGTGCCAGTCTTGTGATGCTCTATGCGGCTCTGAGGGAGGACCTTAAGACCTCTCTCATGGACCAATAGAGCCATCCCAGGAATGACATGGATGTTAGCTGCAATACACCTCCTTGCATCTGGTAGCTTTCAGAACACCCTCAGCATAGCCAGAGGAATGTCTCAGCCAAGCCTCTACAATTGTCTGAGTACATTCCTCCATGCTATTGTTGGAAAGCTACAAGATACATCAGTCATCAGTTACCCTAACACTGTGGAAGAGATCTCAAAGGTGAAGTTAGATTTCTACCGATTAGGAGGTGTCCCCAATGTGCTCTGTGCTATTGATTGTATCCATGTGACACTGATACCTCCTAGAGAGCAAGAAGCGCTGTACAAAAATCACAAGCATTATCATTCAATCACTGTACAGGTTCTTTGCGATGGGAACATGTGCATACAAAGTGTGTATGCAGGCTTCCCGGGAAGTGCTCACGATGCCCATATCCTGCGTCTATCCAGCACATATGAGAAATTTGAGGCCGGCAGATTTTCATCTGGATGGCTACTGGCTGAGTACACAGTAGTAATGGCAGTCAACCATATCTTACTATAACTGGATTTAATAACACATACGGTACATCATGTTTCCCTCTATTGCTCTGATGTTCACATGTGCATTACGGAGTAATACTACCGAAGCGAGAACATAATAGCTCTTCGCTGCCCATAACCCTGTGTTAGCTTGGCCAAACAGTATGCAGTTCACAACAACATATGGCAAAAACCACAATTGATTAATCATTAGGTATATGTTCTGATGCATTACCTTGTATCCTGTGACATGGACACCTCTAGCCTTCATAACGTGTTGTGTGCTCTTGAAAGGGCTATGTAAGTGAGATGGATTCAGAATGCATCTGATAGAGGAGAATTAATAGTGTTTGGAAAATATTTTCTTGCATGAATAAATCCCTGAACATCAATTAGCTTATATTGAAGTTATCAAAATCTCCTAGGTCTTTTGGCATTTGTGTTTGATCGTGTACGCCCCTCAAATTCCACCTGAATTAGCATCACATTTGAATTCAGAATAATACACGATCACGCTTCACCTCAGTGACTTCTGGCATGTGCTCGGTACAAGAACTGCAACAGGTACTTCCTGTGCTCTCTACCAGAAGGGTCGCAATATGTACCCTGTTGTATTTCCCTTTTATCTCCGCCTCATGTAAGCATCCTGTGGGTGTGACCATCTGGATTTGACATTTGTGGAAATCACATTGTTATTGAACTGAAGCTTCATATAGAACACATGTATTAATACACTACTAATTATCCTCTATCAGATGCATTCATGATCCAGCTCCCTTTCATATATCTTTAACTGTGTGTTAGCCACAGGGATGTGTTTATAGGTCATGTTTTTTTTGTTTTTTTTTGATGATGATGATATTTGGAAATATTATTTGTCAAACATCACAACATCCTATTCATATCAACATGTCACACTTTGTTTCCATCAGGTGATGCAGGATACAGGTGTTTGCCGTGGTTGTTGACCCCTGTGAGCAATCCCCAGACCCGGGCAGAGGAGTGGTATAATGCTGCCCATAAGACCTGCCGGAATGTAATTGAGCGCACCTTTGGTGTACTAAAGATGTGCTTCAGATATTTACATTCCACTGGGGATGCTCTACAATATAAGCCTGAGAAAGTTTGTCACATCATCCTTGCCTGCTGTTGTCCACACAATATAGCAGTACAGGCCAACTGTCTGGGGGACATTCATGCGGCTCTGCTACATGGGGAGGAAGAGACTTTACCTCCCCCTGTAGTGGATAATCTGCAGTGGTCGCAACAATGTACCTGCCTCATTCGTTAGTTCCTCTCATGTAAGTACATACCCAATATAAATGGAATACAGTCTAATGTATCTGGATTATGCCTACCTCCCAAATCCACCTTGATCCATCGCCCTTGTCTTACAGAATTCCAACCAGTCCACAGTAGAAGAGAGTTCCCTGATATGATGTATGTGCACTGGAACAAGCCACACGATCAACTACAGGTAAGTAAGGACGCATTCCCATACACATCCTAAGTACTGACAGTTCTAAACATCAATGGCATAGATAATTGGAGTGGATTATATATCCCACTATTTCAATGAATATATGCCCCACATTTGTATAGGAATACCTCCAAACTCTATGGACCAGTATTGTTCACATCGTATGATCCTGACAAACAACATGAAATGGGGATCAATATGTTGTAGATAAATATCATGCACACATACTTTGAAGATCAAGAACCATTCACGATAACACAAAACAGAGTCCTCTGGTTATTTTCTCATGATTAGAGTTTATTCAGTAGGAACATATGTGGATCAGCAGCCAAACTAAACATGGTGGCTGCTGCTGACAGGCTGGAGAACTGACTACTACTAAAATATATCCAGACACAGCCTTTTAGACTTGTTTACATGAGACAATGCAGAAATCCATTTTTCTCACCATTTAGCAACATGGCATGACCCACTAACAGGCAATAACATTTTATTAATAAGAGACATTCAATACGAATAGAACACATAGGCCCTCATTCAATTGCAATTTGGCCAACTGAATAGGGCTCTATATAAGCACATAGCATATTTTTTTTAAATACGTTTTTAGTTAGTGAAAACCTTGCTTTTAGATAGATGCTTACTAACTAAAAACTTCTTAAAAAAAATATGTTATGTGCTTATTTAGAGCCCTATTCAATTGGCCAAATTGCAATTGAATGAGGGCCATACTTTGTTCAAATCTGTGAGTACATCTACTTTAGATGATACACTTGTGTGCAGTGAATAACGATTATTAGACCTTGGGGGTGAGTGAAAATACATATTTGCTATGTCTAGGGCTATGTACTGAAATCGCTAAGTCATGGGTCATGCAGACTTAACTATTTCATAACTTATATTGTATGCAAATGGAAAATACTAGTTGAATGCTTATATCCCAACCACATGTCACACTAACTGCAAAGAGTGCTAATTGTGTATCTATATACGCTACAAATGTAGGGATATTTGAATTTCCCCACCAAATCCAATTCATATTAATCCTGAACTATGAACATCATTGCAGATATGTAACAAGGATATGTGTAATGCATGATATATAAATATGTGTTTAATAATCAGATCTCATCTTTATGTTCAAGGCAAAATGTTTGCAGTGGCTAATTTGTGACTGTAATCCTCACATCATATTAACCTTACAGAGCTGCTGCGGTTTGTCAATTCTTCTTTCAACAACCTAGAAATGGAAAAACATAAACAGCAACAGAACAACTGCTACATCAATGTGAACTACATAGTGAGTATTTGCGGAATAATATGGCCATGTATGCTGAAGGACAAAAATAACACATCAATCACGCTATTAATGTAGGCCTATCTCTCTCTTTCCAGAATACGTCACATAGGTAAGCGGTGATAAATAATGACGATCCACATTGCACGTATCCTGATGGAACAAATCACCTTGTGGATGAGCTTGTGACCGCTTCCAAGGTAAAATACCACATTTGGCCATCCAAAAATGCATTAATGTGTAATCTATGTGATATTCCTACATCAATATTCATCAGATATATCCTTCCTCATCTGCCAGATGCATAGCTCGTTTCATATGTATGGAAAAAACTGTGAAGACGTATATATGAAATGACCAGCATATATTGGTATGTGATGAAGTAGGCGCTCATGGAGCATGTGTAATGTTAATATTGACATGTTCCTTGTTTGTTTGTTTCAGATTGCACAGATGAGTCCCATTCCACAGTCAGAACAAGGAATGATGATGAGCATTCCCACATTCCATGACCATGCTATTGTCACATTGCATCATGTAGAGGATGTGATATCACACCTCATGCGTTGCATCAGGTGTGATATCACATCCTCTACATAGATTTATATGGACCCATTGCTTTAGACATGCTATTCTCTCCTCTAATTGGACTATTGTGAAGCCTGTATAATACTTCCTTCCAGATCTCTTCCTCAGTGCTGATGTGATCCTCTCTGTACATATGGGGAAGAGTAACTCTAGCCTTGGAAAATAACTGTTAATGAGGTTCAGTTTCTCTTCATCTATGCATATGCAACAGCAGATAATAGAGATGCTCATTCAGAGAACCGACTAATATTGTCCTGGTCAGGTCCCCATCTGAGTGTCCAAACTTAGGTATGGAGAGTCTGCTCTCATAGTGGATTACCAATTCCAGCGAACTGACCAATGGGGGTTCTAACATTGACCGATTGAGCACTTGTACCTCTGCAGTTGCACAGGAGTGTCTGTTGAGAGCACACTCACACACAAGACTACAGATTACTACACCCCATGAGTATATCTCCTTATTCTGTATTGTAGTTTTTGAATATTGAATGTTATCATGATATACCTGATATTGCCTCATGCTGGATGATGCAATGTATATCCCCCCTCAACTGATCATCTATATCAATGTCATCCCCCCTGCCTGCATTCTGTCCCTATGTCCCTATTTCACTGTGTTACTGGAACTCTGTATCCTACCCACCTCCACCATGATACTGATCAGGCCTATGGTAATTTGTCACTATGTGGCTCTTTGTGAAAAATTCAACCTAATTTTTCAGTCAATGTTGTTTGTGTAATCCTGGATATTGTTCACACTAAATATTTACCATGTAACAAGTACATTACCCTGAAAGTCAACAGATGTGCTCATCACCATCAGTTAGGGGTGTAATGATTCTGTTCAATATGTGTTTACATTACTACATAATAATCCTGAATGTAGATTCATACCATCATTCAAGTTGAACCCTTCAAGTCATTATATACTGTACAACCCTGCATGTCTATAGACATGACTCCTGAATTCCCACCCCTCTGGCTGACACCTACATCTATATTGGCAAGGTACAGATTAATGTAGTATATGTATCTCTCTAAACAAACACACATATATGTATAGAACAATGACACTTCATTCTATCTGTATTTTGTCAATTAGAAAGCATGATATGGTACAAACACACAGAAACAGTGATAACAGTATAACATCATCATACTTTATTTCATACACAGAGCACAATCAGAAATGGACAAGACTGTGCATTAATATCATGGGTGTGGTGTGAACGGATCCCAGTATGGCAAGGGGCTGTGGCAAATCAGATGACATTTGAAGGGGAAACAGACAACATCATGAGGGTAATGCATAGCATCTACTAGGGTCACATGTGGTCATGACTCCACAGTAACCAACATCATATAACACTCCATTTCATCGACATAACCATTAATGCCCATACAACAACCATATGGTTGCCAGAATAAACAGACACTAGAAAACATGGATCATGTGATACTAAGCGATTCCACACACAGTGTGTTTGCATACATTACTGCTGATTGGTCAATAGATGATGTGAATCTGGAAAACATAGAGAGGAGATGTTAGAACAATGATGAGCTGTTATTATAGTACATTGTTTTTGCTCTGGACACTACTATAAACCAATTAACATGAATGTCATCTACGAGCAGTAATAACCATACTGATTCTGTCGTGTTCAATCAGCCTTCCCGGAATATGTTGAGGATGTGTAATATGACAAGGCATGCTTCACTGTAAACACAATTTTTCAGCAAAAAGTACTATCACTATCTACATGGAATAGTTGTGCCATGCTGGTATCACATCTCACTGGTATATGGGTTGCACCAAGGCCAGACAGGTTACACTGTTCACATTACCCCTAAACACATGCACATTGATCATAATGACAAACCAGTGAAATTAGCCATTTGGTTTGGATGGCATGAAATAAATTAATCCACTTTCATAATGTTAACGGGATGAAATGCTACAAAAACTTATGTAGAACTGGTGGTTTGAATTAGCAGATCCTAATTGGACAGTGCAACTCTACAGCCAGGGCACTGACCATTATAATGGAAACTCACACCAGTCATGTTCATTAGTGAAAAGATATGTAGACATATATTGCATTTCCGATCCATCTGCAGTGATTGAGTATTTACTCACATGATGGTATTGTGCTGCTCAAAGATGAAGAAAATGTCTTCATAGTTGTGAGGTCATACCAATATTCTGATTAACTACAGCAATTCATCTCAAGGTCAATCCACATTGAACCTCAATTGTTGAAATGTTAAACATAACCAGTCATGTACACACTATGTAGCCAGCCAATAGTATGTCAACATCTATAACAATCAGTATTCTGTGAGGAGTGATCAGGAGGAGGCCTTCCTCAATGGTCCTAAGACCTCTTACTCCTACTTACTGGGCCCCCACCTTCCATGACTGTGGACCGTCTCCCTCTTCCACATAGTTGTGGTGTGGGAGCCTGGGGGCGCCACTACACTGAGTGGATGTGGATCATTTGGAGCTGGTGTTGTCTGAGACGAGGAGGCAGACATCTCGGTTTGCGGTTGTGCAAAGGAAGGCTGGAGAGGTATGGGCTGGCAGCTGAGTAGCTGCATTATTATGCGTCTCTCCAGACTTGCGTTCCTCATATCTCTCCATCCTTCAGTTGTGCCTCCTCATCTCAGCATGGAGAGCCAGAGTGCTAGCCTGGAGTGATTTATTGAAAGCCAGGATTGCACTGCTAAGACGGCACTTCCTCTTACTCAATCAAAGCATCCTTCCGTCCATTTGTTGTTGTGCCTGGTCATCTCCGTTACACTGGGACAATATCTCACACAATTGAGTGAGTACTGGTGGCAGAGGGGCCACAGATGAGGACTGAAAGGCGGGAGGCGTTGACTGTCTGGCTGGTTGAGGAGATGGTGACTCAGTGGGTGGCACCTCAGAGGGTAGCACAGCTGAGGGTGGCACCTTAACAGGGTGGCACATCAGAGTTTGGCACCTCAGAGGGTGTAGGATGACTGTAGGATGGGTATCCATGTGAAACATAAGACGGCCTAGCATAAGAGTCAGCATGGGAAGGGGCAGCATAGGATGAGGGCATCCCTGCAGTGTGTTGCCTCCATTGCTGTGATGATGATGGTGGCAGCTGGAAGGTCTGGGACCAGAACATGGCCCGTTGGATGTTGCAGTTGAGGGCCCGGGCATTTCTTCCCACTCCTCATAATCCACTGATGTGGATGGTCCCAGGCCCTCTTGGATGTCCTGGCCCTCCTCTACAGGCACTCCTACCTCCTCCTTCTCTGTTGCTGGCCGTGTGGGTACTGCAATGGCATAAGCATATATTTCAGTTGGTTGCCATACACAATTGACAGCTATGTGTTTCCATATCCTTGACATCATTGTCACCTGTGATTGTCTGTGGTGCTTGTGTTACACAGATGAACCACGGCCTGCAAAATAAGCATTGTACTGCATGTGCATAAGCATGTGTACTGCATGTGCATCAGACACATGCTCTGCCGGATCTGCGGTGCAGTGTATGAGACTGACTGGATTTGATGATATCCCTGGTGTGCACAGGTGAGTCAATCACCTCTTCAGTGATCCTGATTGATTCACCTGTGCACAAAAAGGATAGCTTGAAAGGCCGGCATGCATGTGGCCCTCCTTACCCACCCCTGTTCTAGAGGGATGCATTATATGCAACAGCCAGAATACAAGCCTATTTAAACATAAATACATACATACATACATACAGCATGTTATCTGCAGGCTTCTGGACAGCCCATCCCCACAAATCCATACAACCATGTGTGTGATGTGATATGATATGATACTCACGTTGCAATGTGTTAGGCTGATCTTTGTCCACCTTGCCTGGTATGCCCACCACTGCTGCTGCAGGAATTCAGTCCCTCATGGTCTGCTCCCATTCATTGTATGTAACAATGACCGCAGGCCCATCACCTGTACCACGTGCTGCTTGCGCCTCCTTGGCCATCTTCTTTTTCACCAGCACTTTGAGGTTGTCAAACTTGTGTTTCACTGACTTCCAGTCCCTATTGGCGACCCCTACCGCTGACACAGCTGTAACAACTTGGGCCCAGGCCTGCTCCCTCTGGCTAACATTGATATCTCTCCCACTACTTATGATCCCCTGGTGGGCATGGATTTCCCAGAGGAGAACCTGTATCTCCTCTGGGCTTAATTGGGGGCCCTGGGCCTTGCTACAAAGGGTTCAGGCTCCTGACCCTCTGCCACTTCTCCTTGTATTCCTATGTCTGGGGGCACATCCCTCCCCCTGCTCTCCTTCTCCTCCTCTTCTTCCTTCTCCTCTCCCTCCTTCTCCTCTTCTTCTCCCTCCTCCTCTCCTCATCCCTCTAGATCGTATCCCTCTTCTCCTCTGCTCACTCTACCCCTCTGATGTTCCTCTCACTATCCTCCCCGCCTCTCTTGCCTTACTTTCCTCCTCGCCTCCTCTGCCCTCCTATGAAAATAAAATTACGATAAATAAATATTATACGTATGTTTATGGGGTAAAAATTTTTTTTGAGTATTATGTGTAGTTCAGTAATTGTGGGGGTAACAGGTGCCGGGGGGGGGGGGGGCGGTATGGGGTGTGTGCTGTGGCCTACCACTAGGTGTAGCCATGTGTACGTATTAATCTATGTGTGTGAATTATGTGATATTAGTAATTACCGTATATGTGTTTTGAATTAAGGGTTAAGTTCTATATGTATTTCAAAAGATCAAAACTTATGGTATTCCTCTCTCGCCCACTCTCCTTTCCCACAAAAACCCACCAACGCTTAGACCTGTTTGTCTACTTGCAAAAGCTACAGCACAGTCAATGATTTTCTGTTTTGGCTCCCTTTTAAAGGCATACTGGCGTCTCGTTAAGTGTTACGTATTACGTATTTCGCGCTTTTTTCACACTCAAACCTTAATTTATAATATGCACTGCCACGAAAATCAGAAGTTATCCGAGATAGCGTCCCTCATTTGCAAATCCTAAGGTGTACAAGACTGCGTCCCTCGCTCTTACCTCACAGCACTTTGAATTTAATAGCGATGTAAACTGTCTCATTTTTCAAGAACGTAGGCCTTGCGTTCTTACCTCGTATTTACGAGGCTACAATTTAATAAGGATGTAAGTCTTTTTATTTTGGATTGATGACAGTTATTGATTAATTGACAAATAAAAAAATATTAATTGATTAATAATTAGTAATCATTAACAAAAACATTTAATTTTTTTTACACTGCAATAAAAATACTAACAATTTTAACCCTACACTTATATATCAGTGGTTAGGTGAAGTGGGGGGGGGGGGGGGGGGTCTTTTCCTTGGTAGGAGAGGGAGAGTTAGCTTCCAACAGTGAGGTCAAAAATATCCACAAGTTTTTCTTCACTCTCACCAAATTATATAAGAACCAGATGAGGGCCTGGTGGGAAATCAAAAACCTACAGAATTACCTAGAACAACATCTCATCCCAAGGGGTTTGAGGGTAAATCTAAGTCCGGCCTCTCATCTGTGGAACGAGACATTTATCGGAGCTTGGGATAAAATCCTTAATTCATGCTCAGCAGAACTTATGAAGCTTATCATCAACGAGGAAGAAACAATTCTAGAGGCCACTAAAGTGGAACTAGCATTACACTTAGTGGACATAGAAACATTTCAAATTATGGACCGATTTAAGGATTATGAACAAAAACTCCAGAATGAAATTGACAAGTTTAAGAACATACTTAAACAACGTAAACATCGCAAATATATGAGGGATTTTAAAGATCTAACCAATAAACAGGTGTACCGTCACTCTCAACGACAGAAAACTGCACAGGCTGAACCACAATCGTCATCAGAATATGATACTTCAGATGCCAAATATTTGGATGAAGGCCGTAAGCGCTTTACCAATAGAGGTACTAGAAAATATCGGGAACGTAAGGTCGAAGGCTCCACGACATCATCAAGCCCGTCTTCTTCTTTTTTAGATCCGCACCAACAAAATCCCGAACTGAGACGGCTACGGGATCGCAACCAGAGAGCGACACCAAGATACAAATAAGGGACATGAATACTGACAATCAAGTCATTAATCTTTCGGATTTGATATTAACCGAAGGAGATGTCATGCTACTCAATAGGGGACTATCTTTTTCCCCCACCAATAACTTTAATCTTTTTGAATGGGTTAAAGACATCCATCTCTTTGCCCGTAAACTAGTACTCATTAAACATCATAAGAAGAAAATCGACGCAGAATTGTGTAAGAAATTAACTAATAACTAAATAATTAATGTATAATTTCTACAAGTAATAAGTTCTTTTGGACAAATCAATAAACTAACATATGAATAAGTTTTATAATTAAAAGATATATTTTACATAAATTAATATACAGTTACACAATGGGTTTTAGACAAAACAGATAACAGACAAGAAGTATTAAGATGATATTTACAAATATAATACTGATATGAATTCTACATTATGTAATATAAAGATACAGGATAATACCACTTGTGGTCAGTTTTGGAAGTTCAGCCTCCATCAGGTTTCTCTTTGGTCAGGATCAGGCTCTGCTCAGCTGGGCTCATCTGGCACACTTCTCTCTGGACTGCATGAAAGCTCCTTCAACCTGGGCCAACCGGTACCTCTGCTGGTTGTCTGCTAGTTGCCTGCTGGTTACCCACTGGTTGCCTACTGGTTTCCAACTGGTTGCCTTGCTGGTTGCCTTGCTGGTTGCCAACTCTTCCATAGATTCTTGGCTTTTTATATTATATTGTAGCTCATGACCCACCCTCTCTATACGTCATACATGGCTATAAGTTGAAATTAGACTGTTGGTGTCTATACAGGTGGTAACATTACACTCCTATACACCCATCTAGAGTCTTGTATTCAGCTGTCTACAAATGTACACTTAAGACTTGCTGTTTTTACTGTAAATAAGACATTTGTGATTCTCTGAGTTATTTTGAGCAGGGCTACTCCACACCTGTTGTCCTTTCCCACACACAGACTTGGATTTTAGCTAATCTCATACACATATAGCTAGCTAATTTATACACATCTATAATATATATATATATATATATTTGTGGGAATAATAAAAAGACCTGAGGTATAATGCCTTGATACAAACACACAATTGTAATAACTAATAATTCACACTGGATTTCTTACAGTTGTATATAATAAGTTATAAAATACACATTGAAGTATTGTTAAAAGTTGTCTGTATATAAGCAATATTTTTACAATTGAGTGTCTCAGAAGATGAAGTATTAAGGAGGATGATGTTAGCTTGGGAAGCAGACCTTGATATGTCCCCCTCTCCGGGTGAAGGACCCTATACCAACTTCAAATCCAAAAGCAGATTTACACCAAGTTTCAGCATCTCCCCTGAGGTTCAAGTTTTTGTTAAACTGGTAACCAAAGATCTGGAAATTCTAGCAAAGAACTATACTAAGGAAACTAATCTAACAGTAACAGAATTACAAGCATTAACTAAACTTCAAAAGAATGATAAGATAGTAGTCAAACCCTCAGACAAAGGAGGGAATACAGTCATCTTGAGACAAACTGACTACCATCGAGAGAATCTACGTCTACTAAACGATAAGAGTACATACCAAAAATTAACATCTGATCCCACAGCGACGTTTAAAAAGGAGCTCAATGCAATACTGACGGAGGTCCTTTGGAATAACGTAATTTCAAGACAGGAGTACAACTACCTGTTTAATAAACACCCTACCATTCCTACATTTTACTCATTGCCAAAGGTTCACAAAAACCTGAATACTCCTCCAGGACGTCCAATAGTATCAGGCATAAATAGCTTGTCTGAACATACTAGCACTTACATTGACCAAATTTTAAGACCTTTTGTGGAAAGTCTGGCATCGTACGCCCAAGACACGAAAAGTGTCTTAAAAAGGTTACATAATTTACGTCTAGATGATGAATCCCTACTCGTCTGCTTGGATGTCGAAGGCTTATATACCTCTTTTCCGCATACAGTAGGTGTCCAAGCAGTAAAGAAATTCTTAGAAACCCGGGGGCTACAACATTCAAAACACAGTGATTTTGTCTTAAAGCTATGAGAATTTGTACTATCAAATAATTATTTTATGTACAACAATAGCTTTTATATTCAAATTAAGGGGACTGCCATGGGCACACCGTGTGCCCCCTCATATGCCAACTTGCATCTCGGCTTATGGGAAGAAACTATTGTCTTCGGAGAAGAACTGGCCAAATATTCGGATCAGGTTGGCCTCTGGATTCGCTATATTAATGACGTGTTTATGACTTGGGACGGAAGTAGATCCAGATTGATGGAGTTCATTTCTATACTCAACGTGAATTCCATAGGTCTAAAATTAACATACATCATCAACACTAATAAGATCGAATTCTTGGATCTGCTATTCTTGAAAACAGAGAACAACTCCGTAACAACGATAACACACCGAAAAGAAACGGCGTCAAATAGCCTACTACTAGCGTCCAGTCACCATCCTCTACATTTGATTCGAAGTATTCCGTTTGGGCAATATTTGAGAATACGCCGGAATTGTACAACACTGACGGATTTTAAAAATCAAGCTAAAGATCTTTATAACCGTTTTAAACAAGGAGGGTATTCTCACAAAGTTCTGAAAAAAGCCTATGCAAAAGCAAAACAACGTTCACAAGTGGACCTGCTGTATAATTCTACTTTGTCAAAATCAAATGAGCAACAACCAGTCAGAATCATTGGGACGTTCAACAAATTTGGTGAAGATATTCGCTCAATATTAAAAAATCACTGGCATATCCTCCTGGGCGATAAGGAACTAAGGTCAAGGCTACCAGACGCTGCGTCAATTACCTACCGACGGGCACCTAGCCTCAGGGATAAATTAGTCCACAGCCACTTTGAGGCACAGAAAAATTCAGGCTGTGACTGGCTTCAAACACGGACATCTGGATCCAAGCCCTGTGGAAAGTGTAAAGCTTGTGTGCATAAAAGGACTTCAACTAAGTTTACCAGTTTTCATAGCCAAAAGGAATTTTCAGTCCGCGATTATATTAATTGCAAAACCACCTCATTTCATGTCGGTGTGGCCTTCAATACGTAGGAAAAACCACACGTCAGTCCTTGAACATGTCAACAGTATAACGAACAAACAGGACGTGGCAGTAGCAAGACATGTGAACACTATCCACGATGGAAATATAATGTGTTTGAAATTCATGGGTATTGAAAAAATTAACATCTCTCCCAGAAGAGGAAATATGGAAATAAAACTACTCCAGCGATAAGCCTGGTGGATCTTTCACCTTAAAACATTATCTCCTCATGGCCTCAATGAAGGCTTTACTTTCACCCCTTTCATTTAGCATCAGCCCCGTAACCACTTCTAACTCTCCTTACTATTAGGTTAAAGCAAGTCACCCTTTTAAAAAATATACACTCCCCTCCCCTCTTTTCTTTTTTTCAGTAATAAGTCATTATACTTTTTCTTTCAGTCAAGGTTTAGTTGCTATTCAGAGTTCAGCATGAGTCTCTAGCATATTTTTATATTTTGTTGTTACTAAATTCAGTTTGAACTTTTTCAGATTTTCAAGGAACTAGAGTATTTAGATATCTAGCACATACCAAGGGACTATATAACGGTAGTCTTTATTTATAGTTGATCTACTCTAACCTTATACTTTTCTCTCATCTTTTTATCCTAAGAGGGGTCAATCCACTAGTATTATAGCAGTTTATCTTATTCAATCTTTAAATCTTGCTTATCTTGTTAGTAGTATCAATCCATTGGAGGGTCTCACTTCTTGGGGTCCATGTGAGTATATAATTAGAATTACCCTCAGTTTATTTATTTTTCATCTCTTTCCTTAGGGCATGTTTAAACTTTATTTTGGTATTTAACAACAATGTTAAAACACAGTTCTTCAAATTAATAGCCCAAATTGTGATTAATAAGGCAATAACACGAATACATACAGGTACCTGCCTGTAGAGGCACTATTATTGAGAAAGCTAGCGTTTTCAGCGTTTTCGCAGAACTTTCCCGCAAATCTCGGGAGAATACGCGATCGCGGGTGCGCGATGACGTCACAACGTGAACATAAACGCGGTGACGTCATCGCGTCCCGCAAATCGCGGGATCCCTTTAAAAAACCCTCGATTTATAGGCATTACATATCCCCTGATGAATCCGTAACAATAACAATGGGAAAACGTACGTTGGGACCTTAGAAGCAGGCTACAGGGGACAGTCTATCCCCATTGGTATGTACAAATGCTGATTTCTGCACCATTACAAGGTAATGAGAAAAAAAATTGTTTTCTGTTTCGACTCTTTTTTTAGGTGCAGTAAATTAATTGTGAAGCCCATCTAACCTATTACTTGTGGAAGGGAGGGTCTTTCTTGATTACAGCATTGTGCTGTGTTATCAAGACTACTAAACTATTTTTGACAGTGGATATTATCTATGTTGTCTCATTTTTTTGAACTTACTTCAGCTTATGGGACGGTGAGTGCTTTGTCACTTTTTTCTCCCATGGGAAACATAGAGACCCACTTGTTTTAGTAACTGCAGCAACTGTTGGCCGCCATCTGTCCTCTCAAATAGACAGGTGCTGACCTTATAACTTAATTATCATACGTGAGTACTCACATTATTACTTTGGGGTTTACTCATTAGACTGTACCCCCCCCCCTTTATATGCCTGCTGTTTGATATACCTTAGTATATCTTTTATTACACACATTGTAAATATATCTTATTCACATTTTTTCTCTAATAAAGTTTATTTTGTTTCTTTTTTAGTAACTAGTTGCTACATATTTCAAAATAGAGTCTTAGGTGTTTTTTAGTACACTGGATATAGACTCAGAGGATCCAGAGTTACTGGGAACACACATTTGATATGCACTTATATATCTGCCTTACTGCTCATTCATGTACATTGCTTTTGGAACTATTAATAATAATTAAAAAAAATTATAATTATAATGGATAAAAAAATATGTACATTTTACAAAGCACTTAAATATCTGGAGTGCTTATAATTGCCTGACAGGGATAGGACCTTCAAAGCACTTAAATATTTAAAGCAGTTTCTTAGATTCTGACACATGCTATATTTAATATTTTACACTGCTTTTCTTTATGAATATATTGATGATTATGCGTTTATGTTTTGCATGTATGCCAAATAAACATCATACTTTGGAGTCACAAATTAATTGAATAGAAACATTAAAAATTATTTTCATGTCATTTTACAGCTTCCTCATCTCTGCACCCAACTGAAGACTGAGCTCTTCAGGATTTCATCTACAATAAGATCAATTTCACAGGTATATGATTTCATGAGGTCCTTTTTGTTTTGCATTGATGACAGTTAATGATTAATTAATTAACCTATATTCATTTAGCCCCTCATTCAATTGTGAATTGCCAAATTAAATAAGGCTCTATATAAGCATATAAGCACATAGCATATTTTTTTACAGAAATTTTTAGTTACTGAACATCTATCCAAAAGCAAGGTCTTAACCAACTAAAAACTTCTGTAAAAAAAAAATATGACATGTGCTTGTATAAAGCCCAAATCAATTGCACAAATTGGAAATGGATGAGGACCTTAGCATTTCATTATTCATTAATAATTAAAAATAAAAATAAACATTACTTATGCATACATATATGCTTACCTAATTAACTTTTAAATAATGCAAATTACACCTCATAAGTTGAGTGATTTCTTAATTAATAAAATAACAAAATTGCACATTATTTTAAGCCCGATATATACTTTGTACTTTATACTTTTTTATGCCCATAGTTCTTTGTGTTTGCCCTTCTCTAGGAAAACATAATTACCTCTTTAGGTTTACCATTGATGTCAATTATTGATTCATGTATTAAAGACTTAATAATTAATTATTACAGAAAACAAACAAACAGATATTCATCAATATATGTGCAGCGCATTATTTTTTAATGTATGCCAATAAAAAACAAAACATAATGGATTAATTTCTTTCATGTAAAAATTCAAAATGCTTATCAAATCATTGCATTTTTTTTTTTATTTCCAATTTTTTTAATTCTTTTTACAAAAACAGAACAATATAAAAATGCAATATATCATAACATCATATGACACGATAACTTGCATTTACAGCATAATAACAAAGAAGAAAAGAGAAAAAAAAAAATACAAGACCAAACAAACCAAATTGCATACATACCTTACCCATTCATTCACATTTGTTCATTGAGCCCCCTAGTGATAATTATCATGCGGATAAAAGAAAAAAAAATGAAAATGAAAAACAGCTCCATTAGGTAAGAAAAAAGAGAAAAGTAAATACAAAAAAGAAAAAGGAAAAGAAAAAAAAATGAGTGGAAAACCTTGTAACCATAAACGGAATAACAGATTTTCCATTTCAAGGTATTATTGCGAGAAGACCTTAAAGGCGCAAAATTATTTTCTAAATCTCTCGCTCAATGGATCATTGTTAAAATTTCATTCTAGCTTGCGATATTTTTAGATTTCCAATGGGAGATAATTGATCTTTTTATTATCATCAAAATTAAGACAATAAAAACTTTTTTCTCCGTATTAAGTGAGTCTGGTAGAAAATTTAGTCTTTAAAGTGCACTCAATAAATGTAAAACCATCAGCCCATAAAGGTTTAATTAATGGACAAGCCCATAGTGTATGGAGAAAATCACCATCCATTCCACATTGTCTCCAACAAGTACTGTCCGAGAGATTATGAGATAACTGATAAATTTTAAAGGCACCATGTACCATCTATTTACTATCTTGATATGAAGTTCCCTATACGAAGGATACTTGACGAACCTATTCGTCAAGAAAAATGAGGATTTCCATGTCTCCCAAGGAAATGAGACAGAAATGTCCCTTTCCCAGAGTTCCATGCCGGGTGTTTTATTGTACACTAAAATGTTATGGCATTTAGCTAATAAATGAGAGCTATTTTGAGACTTAACAAGTTGTTCCAAGGACGTTAAGCCAACCTCAATATTGTTTGGAGGGGGACGTAAAGACAAAAGCATTGAGAGTTGTTTATCCCTTTACCAACAATTTAAAGGGAGCCCATGGCTAGTCAATAGCTGATCTGAAGAGAACAAACGTCCCTCAGAATAGAGATCTTTTATATAAAGCACCACCTGATCTGTCTCAGAGTTCGTATGAGGGGTTTGAAAGGTAACAACTGGGAGTTCTTGAATTAACACACTAGATTTTGGGATAAGATGATATTTGTTGTTAATTAATCTCCACGTATTGTAAATATTCGTAACTATATGGGAACCACCTTCAAAACCTTTAAATGCACTGTTACCCATAAAGAATAGCAGTTTGAGGTCCATGCAAGGCACCAGAGTTTTCTCAATTTGGTACCAGACATTGGACCCACTTGAATTCAACCATTTTAATGAATGTGCCAGCATGTTGGCGTCATGGTAAAGTTGCAACAGGGGATAAGATAGCCCTCCCTGAGAAAACTCTCTAGATTAAGTCTAATATGCTTTGAAGAATAAATACATTTGTCAATAATGGTTTGAAACTTTTTGACCCCAAACAAAGGAATTTTGACAGGTATGCAGCTCGCCAGGTAGTTAAACCTGGGCAAAATGGCCATTTTGATAATAGCGGTTTTGCCACTGAAAGATGCTTTTACACCCTTCCATCCTTTGAGAATCTCTAAAAATTTCAAATGCAGGGATTTCTAGTTAATTACAGACATTTTCCCAAAATTATCTACAAATGTGATTCCCAAATGAGCAAAAGTATTAGAATCCCAGTTAAATGGGTAGACATTTTTCAAGTATCTTTTAGAATTTTCAGATAAATTAATCGATAAATTCTCTGATTTTTGTAAGTTTAGGTTATAATTCGAAATTATACTATACTTGTTAAACAGTAACATAACGGATTTCAAAGATTCCCTAGTGTGTGTAATCAATAGCACTATATCATCGGCAAAAAGGCTTATTTTGTGTTCCCTTTCGCCCAACCAGATGTCACAAATATCTAAAGAGGATCGTATGGCTACTGCCAACGGCTCTATCAACAAAGCAAACAGGATGGGAGAGAGAGGACACCCTTGCCTTGTTCCATTCGATATTCCAAAGGAACGAGAATGATAACCATAACTTGCTACAGAAGCAGATGGAGCCTTATACAGTGCCCCTATCACCTGGGATTCAAAATTTCCCAAACCAAACTTAGTTAAAGTAAGGTTCATGTAGTCCCACCCTACCCTGTCAAATACTTTTTCAGCATCTAATGAAAGGAATAGGGTGGGAGATTTAAAAAAATGTTGAATGACAAATCAGGTTAGACAATTTTCTAACATTATCAGAACCACATCTCCCAGAAATAAAACCCAACTGGTCAATTTCTATCAATTTATGGATTACTTTTTGAAGTTTTGTAGATAGGATTTTAGCATAGAGCTTAACATCCACATGTAATAATGATATAGGTCTATAACTAGAACAAAAATGCCGATCTTGTTTAGGTTTGGGAATCATAATAATGCTTGTATTGACCATTTCTGGAGGGATGACCCCTTCTGTTTTGATTTCGTTAAATAAATCCTTAAGATGACAACATAAATTAGCAGAAAATGTTTTAAAGAAGAAATTACTGAACCCATCAGGACCCAGGGTGGTATAAGGTTTTAGATGGTTAATTGCATCATTAATTTCCTGGACAGAAATAGAAGTGTTCAATTCATCTAACTCTACTAGGGAAATTGCGGCAAGATTAAGTTGCTCCAGAAATGTCTGTATTTGGAGTTTTGAAGGTTTCCTAAAAGATTTATCTTTGGATAGATTGTAAAGATTGTTATAATAATTCGCGAACAAATTGGTGATCTCGTTAGGGCACGTAATAGGGTGACCATTACTCAATATATAATCAATTCGTTTTCCCAAGGATTTCTGTTTTTTTTAATTTGCCAACAGTTTACTTGTTTTATTATCTTGATGATAAGAAACTTGTTGTATATGCCAAATCATCCTGTCTGACAGAAATTGGTTGATTTTATTGATTTTGTTCTGAATAATTTTAATTTCTACTAAAGTAGAGTCCCTAGGATTCTTTTTAACACACCTCTAATAAAGGCTTTATAAGAGTTCCAAAGGACACCCCTAGAGGATACTGAGCGCTCATTTAATTCAAAAAATTTAATTGACTCTTCAACGAGAAACTGTTTCCTAGATTCCTCCTTGATTAAATAATCATTCAGTTTCCAGCTAGGACGGTTGGCTTTGTACAAATTAAGATTAAGTTCCATTGAAATATAGGCGTGATCTGAAAGTGCAATTGATACAATATCGGTCTTAATGATTTTGTTCAGAGTATTAATATCAACCAGGAACAGATCAATTAGCGAATATACCTTGTGAACATTGGAGTAAGCACACGCCATGCATCATATAGGTTGTTACTGTTAAACCAATTAGAGAATTTAAATGCAGAAGTCTGAATTCTATGTATATTGTTACATGTTTTTTGAGATTTTCTGTCCTTTTCTAAGTTGGGTATAGCATTAAAATCTCCTGCCACAATCAGTGAACCGTAAGCAAACTTATTGATGGTTTTCCAGAGACGATTAAAAAATTGCATCTGGTTATTTTTAGGGGCAAACACCTTAACCAAAGTAACTTTTTGGCCATTTATTGTTCCGCCCCGCAGAATATAACGTCCATGGGGTATATGGAAAATTCCTCTACTGGAAATAAATAGTTTTTAAACAAAGTTGCGACACCTCGTGATTTTTTGTTAAAAGTGGAAACATATTTTAGGCCCAAAAATTTATTACCAACATTCTGGATTTTGGGATGAGCCCAATGAGTCTACTGCAGAAATACAATGTCAGCCTTTTCATGCTTACAAAGTCTCAATATCGTGTTTCTCTTATCCGGAGAATTTAAACCATTTACATTAAAGCTTAACATTTTTATTGACATTGAAAAAAAGAGAAAGTGAGTATAATAAAATCAAGTTTTCTGGAGGTATAAACTCATGGGGATCAACCAACCTGGTCTCAAATATATCGTACCCCAAAGCCTTTGTCCTAATCAAGGAACTAGGGAAGGGGGTAACCCATCTTGCTACCATACTCACATCTCCACCACACACACACACACACATAGGCTGCCGTACAGAATAATGGCAGACTAAACAAGCAAGGCTAAACGCCATTGTTCAGAAATGGAAGGCCTACCATAATGGGAGGCAATGACCTTTGTGGGATTGTTAAATAAATGGCTCTGCAACAGAGCTAACACCCTAAAATTTCAAAGTTGGAGAAAAAAGGTTAATTCTAAACTACAATATTAAGAGTGAATAAAATGCTGTTATAACATTATTTGTAATACAAATTGTGGTTTTGAAGAAGAGATCACACAACATAAAAAAGAGAAAGGGAAAATCCCTTTCAGGGAAGTGCCAAAATGTTATACTTTAGTGATGGTATTCATACTAAGTAATCTCGTCATAAGTCATAATAAAATTGTGAAAACTAATCTAATTGTAGATGAATTTATGTGATTAAACAATTCATAGTGAATTTATTAGAAGAAAAAACAAACAAAAAAAAACCCCTTGATAATGAAAAAAAAAAGAAAGAACCTTCTGCTTAGGATTGATGCAAGTCATTTCAACCCAAACCCGTCTATCTCTTAAAAATAAGAATAACTCAAAACAAAAACATAAAAACATCTTACTAAACAGTCAATTGTACCGGAAAAAAACATAACAAAGATAAAGCAAAAAAAAAAACAAAGAACAAAGCAGGATTTTTAGCATTATCATATGAACAAATTGATATTAATATGCCAGCTTAAAAGAAGAGAAGACCCCTCTTCTTTAGAGGGGAAGAAGTGAAGTTTGACCATTACATCTCTGGATCCCTTATTTTGTAAATATATAGGAACAGGAATTCAGTAAACAGCATCAAATTTGTACTGAAGATGAGCAAAGGAGGGGACCAAAGAGACAAAAAATTTGGAAACATAATCTGGTAGGTCAGAGTTCTTGATTGTTTCTGGAATACCCCTTAAGAGTAAATTGGAGCGTCTCAATAGATCTTTCAGCTTAATGATTTTATTATTTAGCTCTTTAACCTTCTCTTCCAATTTGTTATTCTGAGTCAGCAAGGAGTTATGATCCAGAGTCAAATTGTCCAGCTTGATTTCTAATTCTAAAGTTTTCTTATTAACATCTCTTATTGATTTAGCATTTTCCAAAATTTGCTGTTTAATGTCATCTAGCAATTTCACTTGGAAGTAGTGCAAAATATTTCTCATTTTTAGAGGGGTAAGTATTTCGTCCTCTTGAGGCTCAGAGTCTTTACTGGACATGCTTTCAGAGAGTTTTGAGGTGTTATGAGTTAGTTTGTCTGCCTGCAAGGGAGAATCTGCAAAAGGAGGTAACTGCATCTTCTCTTTATGTTTATGGGAAAAGAATTTGGCAGCTTTGGAAGGCTGACCTTTCTTATCTTTAGTCTTGCCTTTGCCCGGCATGGTTGGTCTAGTTTAACTGACCTTATTTAAGGTATACCCTTCCAATCGGCTACCAGGCAGTTTCAAAGGACAGCACTATACTCGTGCCCCCCAAAGTTAAGACTTTGTTGGAAACACTTCAAAGGATTAGGGAGGAAGAGACTATAAATGCTTAGCTTACAAGTGCCTGCTGGAAACTGCTCTCAGTCTCTTTGGTGCATATAGTCATGTAGTTCTTAAGAAGTGGAGACCCACAGAAAAGGGGAAGAACAATTGCACCTTGCTGAGTCTTGCCCTAATCCTTCATATCGTTAGGTCAGCAGTGACCATAATGCAGCTCCAACAGTACACACACCCATAATCTGCAATGCCACACCACCTCAAGGGGATAAGAGTCTAGTGCATTTACGACTGTTACCAGATTTGCAGGGTAGCCAGCAGGGAGATAGTGTAAAGATTAGAAAAAGGTTACCTCTCCTTTAAGAGATCTTATAGATCCACAAAAACCTCACCCTCTTTGCAACCACCAGCGACCTTTATGTATACAGACCCTGCTCAGAACGTCGATTTGTGCAGTACCTGGTAAACAGAGACCTCACTCCCCTGCAGACACCAGCAGACGCTCGCTCCCCCACAGCTTAGGCTAAACCCTCTGCACCGGAAGGGCCACTGAAGACGCTGCAGACAAGTACAAGCATCACAGGACTAGGCAGATAACTGGGGTCTGCGTAGCTGCCATCCTAAAGGTATTAGCCAGGGGTCCATCAGTGCCAAACCAGAGCAAAGTACAGGCACAAAATGCAGAGCGTTCCCACAAGTGTGGCATTGCCCCCATCAGCCTAATACCGCTTCAAGCGGCGCTGAATCCCATTTTCGGTCACGCCTCCACCAGTCCTGGCTCTGCAAAATCATTGCATTCTTTCAATAATGCTATTTAGGTTTTGCATTGAGAACAGGTAAAAACAATATGTACAATAAAAAAAAAAACATTATATCTTACACCTTTTATTTTAATTACAGATTACAAATTACAAAGTATAACGGGCGATCCAACATTTCCAAACTATAGCAATTTAAAAAAAATATATCAGGTCTTATAACATTTGCTTCTATAGGTGCTACATTAGCAGAAAATGTCCCAGGACATGGTCCATATTGTTTTAGAGTTCAAGGACAAATTCTTGCACTTCACATTTACACCCTTCAAGAAGCAAAGCAAAGGAAATTTGCACAGTTATATGTCTTGGATACAATGGAAGCTGTTGAGCAACGGATGACGCTTCCAGAAAATAAACAGTGTTTGCGCATTGGTCTTTGAATAGCTGGATAAAATTATGGCCAACAACCCATACAGTCATGCATACAAACAATTAGCACAGGTTGAAAAAGAACAACAACAACATGCTCAAGTACATCAATTGCCAATGACAAGAGTAAATATGGTTTTGAAAAGAGATCGCAATACTGATCAAAGACGGTATCATTTACCAACAGTAAATGAGGTTGCCATGGTCTTTAAAAATGAGGATGGTGAACCACCTTTTCAGCGGGATATTAGAATATATCCATGCAATGAAGACCAACCTTTTATAAACATAAATATATTAAGTTGTAATTTGGACCAAATTACATATCACATTTTCTTCCAAATGGTGAGCCATGATGGGAACCAAAATTGCAATTGCAAAGTTATCCCAATAGTAAAGTTTATGTTAGATGCAATATTTCTATGCTAGAATATAAAGTGGCACAAACTGCTATTTGGGATCATTTTAATTCAATTTTATGTGGGGGCAAACTCCCACAACAATGGATTATTAATTCCTATCTACAAGATGAAGTAAATAATCTAAATGTTATCAAAGTTCAACAAAACAAGCTTCGCATAGAACAATATTGTGGATTGATGGTTTATGTCACTGAATTGGCTGCAAACAGAGACATTCCAGCTGGAAGAGCAATCATTTTGCCATCAACTTTCCAAGGATCTCCTCGCAATATGTGAGAAAGATATTGTCACAAAATTTGGAAAAGCAGATTTATTATTACATTTACATGTAATCCACAATGGCCAGAAATCAAGGAAAATTTGAATCTTGGACAAAATACTTCTGACCAACCAGATTTAGTGGCAAGAGTATTCAAAATACAACTCAAGTCAATAATACATGATTTAACTAAAGCACAGGTATTTGGAAAATGTGTGGCTCTTGTTTATGCCATTGAATTTCAAAAAAAGAGGCCTGTCACATGCACACATACTGTACCTTTAATACTGCAGGAAAAAGATAAATTGAATACTGTAGAGAGGAGAGAGTGAATTCAGTAATCACTGCTGAATTGCCACATCTATAAAAATATTCAAACCTTTAGGAGATTGTAACACACAGAATGATTCATGGGCCATGTGGAGATATGAATTCAAATTCACCATGTAGGAAAAATAAAAAAAAAATGTATAAAAGAGTTCCCAAAACAATATCAAATGCAAACTTATGCTAATTGTGATGGATACCCTTTGTATAAAAGAAGAGGACAAACAGCTATTATCTGTGACCAAAAGGTCGATAATAGATATGTAGTTCCATACAATCCACATTTGCTGATGAAGTACAATGCACACATAAATGTGGAAGCTTGTACTTTTAGTAAATCCAACACATATGTGTATAAATATATCTACAAAGGATATGATGCAGCAACTGTCGTTGTGCAAGGTGCACAAAACGAAAGGAAAATCCAATTTTACATGACAAACTTTCTAATTATTTCGATGCTCGCTATGTCAGTGCTCCAGAAGCAATGTGGCATCTTCTGAAATCTGAGATGCATGATCGGTCACATGCTGTGTATCGATTAGCTGTACATTTGCCACAAAGTCAGGTTGTTTGCTTTACTGCAGGCAATGAAACAACTGCCTTAGCCCAAAGTGAACATCGAGAAACAACACTTACTGCTTGGTTTCAATTAAACTTTTACATATCACTATGTATTTATAAATGGCCAATGGCGACAATGAAAAAGAGATACTCATACAATTATACCACAAATTTATACTGTCAGCCCAAGAGACATTGAACGTTTCAGTTTAAGATTACTTCTTTTGCATGTTCCTGGTTTACATAGTTATGAACATTTACGCACAGTGAATTATGTAGTTTATGATACTTTCCTATTAGCTGCAAGACATCAAAACTTCATAGCAGATGATAATGAATGGGAGAGGTGTCTAGAAGAAGCAGCACTATGTCAAATGCCAAAGCAAATGAGAGAACAATTTGTATTCATTTGCATCTTTTGCAATGTACCTGATGCATTTGCTTTGTGGGACACATTTAAATTAAATATGTGTGAAGACTTTTTGAAATGTTACAATGAGCCCATTGCTCTCTTAAAAGCATTAATGGAGTGCCACACTTTTGTTAGAAGGTGGTAGAACTGTGCATAGTGGATTTAAACTGCCAGTTCCCATTTTAGAAACATCAGTGTCAGAATTCTTTACAATTAATTATAATAGAAGAGGGAAAAATTATGTCATGTCATGCCTTGCAATGTATTGATAGATTATTGAAAGAAGTGATGGATAATAATTTGCCATTTGGTGGAAAGGTGATGTTGTTAGGAGGAGATTTTGGGCAAACATTACCTTACGCATAGAAATAGGACTGACATAATTGAAACATGTACAAGCAAACTGTAGAAAATATTTACAAACCTGAAATTAGAATTAAATATGAGATCTGAAGGCCAACATGAATTCAATGATTGGCTGATTCAAATTAGAGAAGGAAAAATAGCCATGCAATTTATAATCTTAATGGACAAATCTAGGGGTATCAGATATTAAAAGGGATTTGGGAGTGCTTTTGGACAACCACCTAGGTAACAGTGCTCAAAGCCACGCAGCAGCTGCAAAGGCAAATAAAATATTAGCATGTATTAAGATGGGTATAGAAGCAACGGAAGCAAATATAATTCTGCAACTATACAAATTTCTAGTACGCCCTCATTTGGAATATGGAGGACAATTTTGGGCACCACTTCATAAAAAGGACATTTTAGAGCTGGAAAAGGTACAGAGGAGGGCAACAAATTTAATACGTGTAATGGAGGGGCTAAGTTATGAAGAAAGACTAACCAAATTAAACTTTTTCACTCTAGAAAAAGGCGTCTAAGAGGAGAT
Organism: Discoglossus pictus; assembly: GCA_027410445.1. Classification (NCBI taxonomy): domain Eukaryota; kingdom Metazoa; phylum Chordata; class Amphibia; order Anura; family Alytidae; genus Discoglossus; species Discoglossus pictus. The sequence continues at coordinate 18,691,475 of CM050163.1, read as the reverse complement.
ATGATTACCTTATATAAATACATCCAGGATCAGTATAAAGAAATGTCAAGGGAGCTTTTTGTGCCAAGAGGTTTTCAACTAACAAGAGGACACCCCTTAGAAGAAGTAAAAAGATTCCACCTTGAAGAAAGAATAGGGTTCTTCACAGTAAGGGTGGTTTATCTGTGGAATTCTCTACCAGAGGAGGTGGTGACAGTGGATTTGATGGATAACTTTAAAATGGGACTGGATTTATTCCTAATTAAAAAGGGAATTCAGGGTTATCCTGGATAATAAGAGAGAGAGTATTGATCCAGGGAGAAAGCTGATCGCCAGTATCTGGGGTCAGGAAGGAATTATTTTGTTTTCCCTTTGAGACGATTGGCTAAGTTGCACTTGTTTTTTTTTTTTCTGTTTGCCTTCCTCTGGATTAATTAATAATTAAAAAATAAATAAATAAATAAATAAATAATTGATTAATAATTAATTAACAATTAATTAATAATTAATCCGCATATTGCAGATCAGAGGAGATCTTAAAAGGTTGAACTTGATGGACTAAAAGTCTTTTTTCAACCTTAATTACAATGTAACTATGTAACATCCACAAATAAATAATTTACCAGATAATACCGTCGAAATTCCATCGCAAATGGTTTGCAAGGAATCACTCATACCGGCAATATTTCTAAACACTCTCAATAACGACGATTACTCAGACATTGCAAACAAAGTGATATTAACATCCAAAAATATAGATGCCTTGAATCTAAATAACAAAATGTTTAAATTCATTAAAGCACCCGAAAATAATTATTACAGTGCAGATTCAGTTCTGGCTGATGATAAAGACAGTGAATCTAACTTAGTAGACTAGTATAGAATTTATCAATTCTTTAACATCATTTGGAATGCCCACCACGTGTTTTTGAATTGAAAAAAGGGGCCTGGCACCCTCTGACTCGGATTTTGATGAAACTTGGTGTACACCCTTCCCAAATGGTGGAAGGAAACCCGCTTATATTTTTTCACTCTATCTCAAATGGTTTTAATTGTATAGCACTTCAAAGTTTCATTAAATCTGTGTTGTCTGTTCCTTTTGAGATCCTCGGCACAAGATACCATTGCGTACATTTTATTTTTTTCTCCATAAGCAATGATCAGATCTCTTTGAAAATGTACACAGAGCTCAATAAAATGATGAGGTTTTCAGAAAAAAATTCAGTTTTTTTGGTGGAAAAACTAGGTTTAGAAAACCTGAATTTTCAGCATGTGGGCACAATGGAACCAAAATATTTTGATGTTGAAAATTATTGCAAAGACATGTTCTTTCATGACAAAAAATGACATTTATGTTTTTTGGACATCGTGGAAAAAATGGCTACTGGGTAGCCATTTTGTACAAATTTCCTACAATCCATAGCTGTAATAGAAAAAATGAATGAAATAAGTTGTTCATCTTAAAATGTAATGAGTGCTGGCGGCACTGGGGAGCTACAGTTCATTGAAGTAACCATGAATGCCAACATGTACTGTGACATACTGAAGAAGAGCATGATCCCCTCCCTTTGGAGACTGGGCCGCAGGGCAGTATTCCAGCATGAAAATGACCAAACACACCTCCAAGACGACCACTCCCTTTCTAAAGAAGCTGAAGGTAAAGGTGATGGACTGGCCAAGCATGTCACCAGACCTAAACCCTATTGAGTATCTGTGGGGCATCCTCAAATGTAAGGTGGGAGAGTACAAGGTCTCTAACATCCAACAGCTCTGTGATGTCATTATGGAGGAGTGGACGAGGACTCCAGTGGCAACCTGTAAAGCTCTGGTGAACTCCATTCCAATGAGGGTTAAGGCAGTGCTGGCAAATAATGGTAGCCACACAAAATATTGACACTTTGGGCTCAATTTGGACATTTCCACTTATGGGTGTACTCACTTTTGTTGCCAATGGTTTTGACTATGGCTATGTGTTGAGTTATTTTGAGGGGACAAAAATGTACATTGTTATGCAGGCTGTAAACTTACTACTTTACATTGTAGCAGAGTGTCATTTCTTCAGCATTGTCACATGAAAAGATGTAATAAAATATTTACAAAAATGTGAGGGTTGTACTCACTTTTGTTATATACTGGATGTTAAAAAGGAGAGGCCCTAATACTGAACCCTGAGGAACCCTACTTTCCACATTGTAAAAGCTTTCCCACTACAGAAGTGAGTCTCACTGGTCTATAATTTCCTGGATTTGCTCTTGCTTCCTTCTTAAATATAGGTATCACCTTGGATTTTATCCAGTCATCTAGTAGAGACCCTGTGGTGTGGATCTTGAAAAAATATATATAATGGTTTGGCTATTACTGAGCCCAGTTCCCTCAGTACCCTTGAATGTATTCCATCAGGACCTGGGGCTTAAATTTTTTCCAACTCTTTTTAGATGTCTGCCTGCATTAACCAATTATTTGGTGATGGTAGTGTAGCCCCATTTTGTTTGAACCACTGGTATCTCCCTTGTATATTCCAAAAAAAAGAACCTACAGTATTTAGCTCATCTGCTTTTTCCTGGTCACTAATTATCAGCCTGTGTCACATTGTAATGTTCCTATAGCTTCCTTTCTTGCTTTCTTCCAATTGATATGTTTAAAAAATATTTTAGGGTTAGTCTTACTCTCCTTTGAAACTAACTTTTTATTTTCTATTTTAGCCAGTCTAATAGCCCTTCTGCTTCTTTACTGATTTCCTTGTACTCATGTAAATCAGTGTCTGTCCCCTCTTTTTAAAATAATATAAATGCCTGTTTATTTACTCTGTATCTTGATCTTTACATCATTGATAAGCCACATGGGATGTGATTTACTCCTTCTACTTTTTTTCTCCACACAGTATATTGTGATAAGTATCTATATTTAGTAAGTATTTGAACTTGAGAGGGAACAGCTCTATCTGGCATTGCCATTCCTGAATGGACATCCCCAGCACTTTCACTCAATCTGGCAAATTTTTTGGTGTGTGCCAGCTCTGAACTGACACGCCTCCTCCTCCAGTTCCATCTGGAATATTGTTTGGTGACTCACTGACCAGCACTGGGAAAGTTTGTACCCCTGAAAATACATATATGCTATCTATATACTTCTATTTATGAGGTTGATAAATGTAAGTTACTCTTTTTTATTGTACCTTTGGTTTTAATAAAAAGGATTAATCTAAAATAGGAGTGGTGGTGTGCTTTTCCCTCAAATACCCGATTTTCTGTTGCAATGGTATCCAGCATATTTGTAATGTTAGAGGGTCCAGATCTGGTTTCCCAGAAACAATATAAATGTAAAGTTGTAGCTTTTCCTTCAGTGACACAGGATATTGAATCTTTGTTAAAAGAGGCAATGTTATGTGAATGCTATTCTACTATGAATTATCCTATTTGACCAGTTCTTAAAGCCTCAAGATCTTGAAGACTGACAATAGACTACAGAGCAAGAATAAAATAACACTAGTAGTGGGTAATATACTTGACTTGATGTCTAAAGTGCTATCCAATGCATTGGATGTTAGTAATGGTTGTTTCTCTATACCTGTGGTGATTGAGAGTCAGTACAAACTTGCTTTTACTTTTTAAATAAAAAGTATACTTTTTGTGCTTTTCAATTCTAGTGTTAATTATCTTCAGCAATGTTTGGCAGACATAGGGCCCTAATAAATTCACCAAATTGTAGTTCCTGAAGCCCGTAAAAGATCCTGCAAAAGTTATGGCTATTAAATTGGCCTCTTTTTAGCTACCCATAAACAATCTATGGTTACAGGCTGAAAATCCCTATGGGTTGTCAAAATCAGAACTCTGACCCTGCTAAGCCATTCAAGGCTGCAAATGTTATGATTGAAAAAATCACAAATCGCTATTAAATTGCGACAATTCCCCAAAGGCGCACTTGCATTCAAAACCGTAAATGGCAAATGTAGACAAAAATATTACAGGCTCCAAAAGGCACCCACAAAGAGTTTACAGACAAGTCCTCAACACTCTGTAGCCAGGCTAGATTAGGTTAACATTTGGACCAATAGATTATAAATGAGGAGTGCTGTTGAGAAGGCACAAAAATATGCGCAGCCCCTACATCCTCCTCCGACTAGCATCATGGCCCCCCATGTGCGGCCGCCGTCTCACAGGTGCTGAGGGTGGGGGTTCAGGAGGAGTCAACCCCTGTGAGGCAGCAGCACAACCAGTGGCGGTGCTGGTGGTGTTGTTGGAGACATGGGGAGGAGAGGAGGGGGAAGGCTGCTGATGCACAGGGGAATGAGACAGGGCAGGGGACCAGAGCAAGTCAAACTGCATCCGCTGTCACCTGCTGGACTGCACTCTGGCCCGCCCCCCATCCTTAGCAGCCTGGCAAGGTAGGACTCAGTCATGAGATGGTGCCTCCTCATTTTCATATTTCACCTGACCAGGCTTCTCATGAGCTCCTTGTGATTGGAGGAGATAATGGCCTGGATCCCCTGGAGACATTGGCTTGGCTTGGTGGTGGTTGGGATGGAGGTCTTGCTTTTGGTCTCATTGGTGGGTGTGGAGTGGTGGAGGTGGTGGCCCAGTTGGGAAGGCTGGTGCCTTGTTCCAATCAAATTGTGGTGGACCTGGTGGTTGGAGTGAGGCCGATAAACTGCAGGGGGTTGATAAGGTGGGGGCATGACCCTATAATCTCTCCAAAAGGTGTGCCCCGGTGATGCTGGAGGAGGGGGGCAGTGGGGTTGAAAGGCCACTGGGGTGGCATATTGTCCAGCAAGTGGTCCCACTGCACAGGTGAAGTCCTCCTCCTCCTCACCAGGGCACAAAGCTTGTGCTGGTCCCTCCTCCCCCTGTGCAGGTTCCTGCTGGGCGGGAACTTGCTCCATGTCCTCCCAATCTGATGGAGCAGATGCCCCTGCTTCTGGCTAATCAGTGGACCCAGACCTCAGTGAAGCAAAAAAAGAGAAACGAGAAATGAAAGGGATATGTTAATGATGTTGAAGAAAACATTGGTTTCTGTTCTTTCCTAGCTATCTGACATCTAGGCTTGAACCTGAATGAATCACTTACAGGGCTATTGACATCATTATCAGTGCTCTTAATTGTGTGACAGAACAGAATATTCTATGTTAATTGAGTGTTTAACTGCTGGCTCATTAAATTCCTGTAAGCAGTTAAACCATAATATGTGAAAGGTTCGTTGATGCAGAGGCTGTTAATCAGCATTTTGTCTGTAGACAAACCTTAGACTGCATATGTTTAACTGTTGTTATTCAAATTACAATGAGGCAATAGATCACTTTAACATAGAATCCTGTGCTCTTTAACACAATGAATATCACCTATAGTGAGGTAACTGTCCCTTTGAGTGTAACCCTGAGTAGCTATCATTTGCTAGATATTAACTTTGTTGGGTTCTTGATCTTGATAGTTCTAGGCTCCTAACACTCTCTTGATTCTGGCTGCAGTCTGTGACTGCATACACTGCAGTGGTGCACCCAGACTGTCTATTGGTTGATTAATGTTGCTGTTTCCACTGAAGACAGTGATTAGTCAGTCTAATGGATTTAATGATGCATAACGAATCCATCTATCCCTCCTGACATGTAAGTGTCCTTGTTAGTCATCCTGTACATGTGTAGTGTGTGTGATGTACATGTGTTAGCATGTTGATGTATGTGATATTCACCTGACGTGGAGGCTGGATCCTGCTGTGCCACAAGACTTGAAGCTCCTGAGGTGGGCACATGGCTCAGTAGGTACTTGAGGTTTCTCTCCCACTCATTGTAGGTGACGGTGACTTTGGGGCCACCACTTGTTGATGAAGCTGCGGCCATCTCCTTGGCCATCTTCCTCCTAATCAGGACCCTGATGTCATCAAATCTGTGCTTAACAAACCTCACATCCCTTTCTGCCATACCCACTGCTGTTACTTCGGCCACTACCTCCTTCCATGCAGTAGTTACAGACCAATTGCAGTGGTTACAGAGCGATTGAATTGAGCAAGGCCCAAACCCAAACCCATAAACCCTTTCTGCGCACTCATACTTTAGTGTAACACAAGCCTCAGAGCCAATAGAAAGTGGGCTACTGGAAAACGATTGACAGAGAAAGATTATAAAACTGCGTTCCACAAGCCCATGCGTTGACTGTGTTGTAGATTCTCACGAAGTAGCAAGCAGGTCCCGGAGTTGGTGGTTGTTTATAGAGAGAAGGAGAGTATGTGGATTTTCAGAGCAAGTTTTATTTATTTCTATTATTCTAACAACTTTGTTACACTTAATATTCAATTACACATACTGTATTTACTGATTAAACATAATGCAAATACACATAAAGTAAAAAAACACACATAGATACACATACACACCCCATACACAAATCTCCACCCTATATACCCCATGCTATCCCCCAACAATAATTATGCACAAAACATACATTTTGTTTTGACCTCAAAAAAAAAATACAGAAATACTTATTTTGATGTATCCTTGTATAATTTTTGGGATAATTATGGAGGGAGGAGAGAGGAGGTGAGAGGAGTGGAGAGGTGTGGTAGAGGAGAAGATCAGAGTCAAGGAGGAGAGAGAAGTGGCCCTGGGGAGTGGTGGAGGAGGTGAAGAGTGGTGGAGTAGTGAAGGAGGAAGATGAGGAAGTGAGGAGTGAAGGAGGAGGAGGGAGGAGCAGTGGAGGAGGAGGAGAAGGAGGTGAGGAGGGTAAAGGAGTGGAGGAGCAGTAGGTGAGGAGTAGAGGAGGAGCAGGAGGAGGTGAGTAGTGGTAAAGAGAAGAGGAGGAGGAGAGTGGGGAAGTGGAGGAAGAGGAGAGTGGGGGAGTGAAGGAGGAGAGGAAATGGGTGATGGCGGGGTGCCCATAGTCATAGGCACTACAAGCTCAGGGTCAGAGGGAGAGCGAAGAAGAAGAAGAAGAAGAACTCAAAGAGTTCATAAAAAAATTGAATAATAATGAACAAAATTTAAAATTAACATATGAGTTCAATAAAGAAATAGTGACATTCCTTGATTTAAGCATCTATGTAAATTCCAAAAAAAAACAAGCAACAAGAACTTATAGAAAAACAACAGCAACAAACTCGTTGTTACATTGGAAGAGTCACCATCCAATTTCAACAAAGAAAGCCAAACCAACAGGACAGTATTTACGTATAAAAAGAAACTGTAGCAGTCAACAAGAATTCAAAATACAAGCTAAAGAACTACAGGAAAGATTCATTCAAAGAGGATACACAAAAAAGTGTTGAAGAAAGCATACCATAGGGCCTTAACACAGGATAGAAATCAACTATTGGTTGAAAATAAAAGAGACAAAAAACAACAACCTATACGATTCATCACAAACTTCTCCAGTCAATCCCAACAAATAAGATCTATATTGCAAAAACACTGGAACATCTTGAAATTAGACAGAGATCTGGATGTACTTACAGAACAAAGTACAATTACATACAGAAGAGCAAAAAACCTAAAAGATCTCCTGGTACATAGCCACTATGAAGAAAAGAAAAATAAGAGGAACTGGCTAATAGAAGGCCAAAAAGGATGTAAAGCATGCGGCAAATGTAAAGCATGTCCATTTTTTTTAAAAACCACAGAATTTCAAGATGCAACAGGATTAAAGAATTATAAGATAAGACACAATATAAATTGTCTAACTGAAGGTGTTATCTACCAAATAATTTGCTCATGTAATAAAAAATACACAGGCAAAACCAAAAGACAGTTAAGACGCTGTGTATTAGAACATGTCAATGATGTTTTAAATTTAAAAGATACCCCAATAGCAAAACATGTACGTCATCATCACAACAATAATCCATACTGTTTGAAATTCATAGGTATTGACCACATACCAAAAACAGCAAGAAGAGGAGATTGGGATAAACACCTACTGTGTCAAGAGGCAAAATGGATATTTCAATTGGATACAAAAAAACCACAGGGTTTAAATGAAGAATTTACATATACAGCATTCATTTGAAAAAAACCTCTTATGAAAAATACCTAGATTTAATATATGAATAGGATACAAAAGTTTAACAGAAGAATGTATATATATAGTATTCATTTGAAAGAATTACTAAAAAAACAAAACACAAAATAAAAAAAAATAAAATAAATAAAATAAATAAATAAATAAATAAATAAATAAAAACTTTTGATAAAAGATAAGAAAAATTAAAAGAAGTAATTAGAAAACCATCTTTATCTATAAAAGTCATTAATATAATAATAATAAATATAAAACATAAATAAAATAAATGCATATAAATAAATAAATAAATAACATAAACAAACAAATAATGAAATATAAATAAACAATAAAGAATATAGCAAAATAAAAAATAAAAATAAGTATCCGGATTAGATAAAAAATAAATTAACATGGTATGCAAAATAATTATAATTTAAAATCAAATAATATTTTTAGAAACAAAGGGCCCTATTAAATTCGAGCTGCGTATGAATTCGTATCTCGCAAAGGCCCATCGTAAGTCGATTTACGATATCCGAGTCGACTTGCGATTGACTTGCGATTGACTTGCGTAATTTCGGACTACTTTGCCGAGATTTGCCTCCGATAAGCGCTACGTAGTAAGTAGCGGACAAGAATTCCTTGCGTAGACGCTCGTATCTCGCAAATTCGCTAAGTGCACAAAAAACCCACGTAAAATGGTTTACGCATTACGTACAGACAACTTAAAAATATAAAAGTGAGTTTAACAGAGGAAAAGCATGGAAGGCCATTACAATTGATTTAACCATCCCCTCCCCCACCAAAGCCAAGGCATTATACAACCAATTAGTTGTTACATTTTGAATGAAAAGCCATGCTGCAGCTTACATAAAGCAAAATTAAAGACACACTACCTGATTACATAAAAACACTAAAACATCAAGAAAATGCAATATTAACCCTGTTATTTTGTATACATGTTGCTCATCACATCTACATTTGGGAACACAAATATGGGGCACATGGAGAATGTGAATATGTCCTGTTCAGTCTTTCGGTCGGGTCCGACTCTGACCCTCTGTCACTGCTTTCTTACAAGGTTCCTATGCCGGTGAGACCGGAGTGGGTTGTCAGTTCCTTCCCCAGTGGTTTGGGATTTGGCCCTGCATTCAGCTTTCCCTCTCACCCCCACAATGACCCTTAATAAGATAGCTCACAGCTTCATTGAAATACACAATACCTCTTGTTTGGTCTTTCGGTCGGGTCCCACTCTGACCCTCTGGCACTGCTTTCTTACAAGGTTCCTATGCCGGTGAGACCGGAGTGGGTTGTCAGTTCCTTCCCCAGTGGTTTGGGATTTGGCCCTGCATTCAGCTTTCCCTCTCACCCCCACAATGACCCTTAATAAGATAGCTCACAGCTTCATTGAAATACACAATACCTCTTGTTTGGTCTTTCGGTCGGGTCCCACTCTGACCCTCTGGCACTGCTTTCTTACAAGGTTCCTATGCCGGTGAGACCGGAGTGGGTTGTCAGTTCCTTCCCCAGTGGTTTGGGATTTGGCCCTGCATTCAGCTTTCCCTCTCACCCCCACAATGACCCTTAATAAGATAGCTCACAGCTTCATTGAAATACACAATACCTCTTGTTTGGTCTTTCGGTCGGGTCCCACTCTGACCCTCTGGCACTGCTTTCTTACAAGGTTCCTATGCCGGTGAGACCGGAGTGGGTTGTCAGTTCCTTCCCCAGTGGTTTGGGATTTGGCCCTGCATTCAGCTTTCCCTCTCACCCCCACAATGACCCTTAATAAGATAGCTCACAGCTTCATTGAAATACACAATACCTCTTGTTTGGTCTTTCGGTCGGGTCCCACTCTGACCCTCTGGCACTGCTTTCTTACAAGGTTCCTATGCCGGTGAGACCGGAGTGGGTTGTCAGTTCCTTCCCCAGTGGTTTGGGATTTGGCCCTGCATTCAGCTTTCCCTCTCACCCCCACAATGACCCTTAATAAGATAGCTCACAGCTTCATTGAAATACACAATACCTCTTGTTTGGTCTTTCGGTCGGGTCCCACTCTGACCCTCTGGCACTGCTTTCTTACAAGGTTCCTATGCCGGTGAGACCGGAGTGGGTTGTCAGTTCCTTCCCCAGTAGTTTGGGATTTGGCCCTGCATTCAGCTTTCCCTCTCACCCCCACAATGACCCTTAATAAGATAGCTCACAGCTTCATTGAAATACACAATACCTCTTGTTTGGTCTTTCGGTCGGGTCCCACTCTGACCCTCTGGCACTGCTTTCTTACAAGGTTCCTATGCCGGTGAGACCGGAGTGGGTTGTCAGTTCCTTCCCCAGTGGTTTGGGATTTGGCCCTGCATTCAGCTTTCCCTCTCACCCCCACAATGACCCTTAATAAGATAGCTCACAGCTTCATTAAAATACACAATACCTCTTGTTTGGTCTTTCGGTCGGGTCCCACTCTGACCCTCTGGCACTGCTTTCTTACAAGGTTCCTATGCCGGTGAGACCGGAGTGGGTTGTCAGTTCCTTCCCCAGTGGTTTGGGATTTGGCCCTGCATTCAGCTTTCCCTCTCACCCCCACAATGACCCTTAATAAGATAGCTCACAGCTTCATTGAAATACACAATACCTCTTGTTTGGTCTTTCGGTCGGGTCCCACTCTGACCCTCTGGCACTGCTTTCTTACAAGGTTCCTATGCCGGTGAGACTGGAGTGGGTTGTCAGTTCCTTCCCCAGTGGTTTGGGATTTGGCCCTGCATTCAGCTTTCCCTCTCACCCCCACAATGACCCTTAATAAGATAGCTCACAGCTTCATTGAAATACACAATACCTCTTGTTTGGTCTTTCGGTCGGGTCCCACTCTGACCCTCTGGCACTGCTTTCTTACAAGGTTCCTATGCCGGTGAGACCGGAGTGGGTTGTCAGTTCCTTCCCCAGTGGTTTGGGATTTGGCCCTGCATTCAGCTTTCCCTCTCACCCCCACAATGACCCTTAATAAGATAGCTCACAGCTTCATTGAAATACACAATACCTCTTGTTTGGTCTTTCGGTCGGGTCCCACTCTGACCCTCTGGCACTGCTTTCTTACAAGGTTCCTATGCCGGTGAGACCGGAGTGGGTTGTCAGTTCCTTCCCCAGTGGTTTGGGATTTGGCCCTGCATTCAGCTTTCCCTCTCACCCCCACAATGACCCTTAATAAGATAGCTCACAGCTTCATTGAAATACACAATACCTCTTGTTTGGTCTTTCGGTCGGGTCCCACTCTGACCCTCTGGCACTGCTTTCTTACAAGGTTCCTATGCCGGTGAGACCGGAGTGGGTTGTCAGTTCCTTCCCCAGTGGTTTGGGATTTGGCCCTGCATTCAGCTTTCCCTCTCACCCCCACAATGACCCTTAATAAGATAGCTCACAGCTTCATTGAAATACACAATACCTCTTGTTTGGTCTTTCGGTCGGGTCCGACTGTGACCCTCTGGCACTGCTTTCTTACAAGGTTCCTATGCCGGTGAGACCGGAGTGGATTGTCAGTTCTGCTGTCACTCTCCCACCCACAAGCGCAGCAAACACACACAGAAGGTTTGCAGAGGCACAATGAGCACCAGCCAACTCACCTCCATCAGGGGTAATTGCCACTTCTCTTATCCAAGGAAGTCCCACGACATTGCTGGTGGCCATGTGCCAAGATGACCATTCATTCCCATTTGGTGACCTCCCATTATGTTCTGCTATTCATCAATTTACATTAGTTTCGATTGCTAAGTGATGTTGGGGAAGTGCGTGTGAGAGCAGAATTGACAGACAAATCAATAATCACTGGAGAAGGAACTGACAACCCACTGCAGTATCACCTATCATCACCCTTTTAGGCCCACAGGGGAATGTTCCTACTCCCCATTCCCGCAAATTGTACTTGGCCTGTGCATTAACCCTTTATTATGCATAGATTGTAGATCACTTAGATGCATTATATGATATCTAATGCTATTAGGACTATTATTCCTCTTAGTATGTATGGATCTATTGCAGGTTAACTAGTGCTCATTAGTTTACAGCTATAGTAATGTGACACTAATGTGATGCATGTGGATGTCCCCTAACCCCAACCATTGAAAACACACCGACATGGGGAGAACAGGATAACACAGCTTTATTTTTGGACACAGACCACAATCAGCAGTGGTCAATACTGTGCATTCACAGAACGGTATAACAAAACTTTATTTGTGGACACAGACCACAATCAGCAGGGGTCAAGACTGTGCATTAATATCATGGGTGTGGTGTGGGCGGTCCCGAGAGAGCAAGGGGCTAAATTAAAAAAAGGGGATACCTACAGGGGTCAATCTAATAGTCTAGAATAAGCATGATGCATAGCACCTACCAGGGTCACATGCTGCAACCGGAACCAGAAATCTCTCCATTTAACTGAAGAAACCATTAGAGTGCACGGCACTTACAACTTGTCTGGATCTGTTCAATTGAACAAATGATTCAACCTCTGGACTGTGTAATCCAATCCAGTTTCACACATACAGTGTGGTTTGTGAAATTGCCCACAAAAATGAATGGTCCACAAAATACAAAAAAGGCGGAGGAGGCTAAAAAAAAATAATGACAATGCATGTACAGTAAAGTGCTAAATTCTGTACCAATATACCAACTCACCTGAATCCCATCTGCAAGCATTACTAACTATTAGCTAGGTCTATGGATAATGAGTAATATGGGCAAATACCCATTAATATGGACAGGACACAAAGGTCAGCAGCCACATTGACTGTTTCTTACATCAGACCCAAGGATCTGTTCTCAGACCGATATTGAGGTCAGGATCACATGCTTTATTAGTGCATATATTAATGCTGGCTGTCATTAACATGCCATTGTGAGACTTTGCAAGTCCACCGCCATAGCGGTATTAGTCTACATTTCAGCTAACAACAATCATGTCTGAGATATCTGGCAATATGATAGCTTTAAGATTGTGGGAGCTACATGTTAAGGAGGGGGCTGTCATTGGAGTAATGTCTACCTGAGAGGCACTTGTAAAACCTTACGCCTCATATAATTCCTCCACTATGCTTGCAGATGCAGGAGATGCCTTCATGGGCCTGAATTGTACCTAAAACAAATGGAAAGAAAAACATAAAGAGAAAACATAAAATCTAAGGGCCTAAAAAAAAAGGGGACTGCAGCATCCCTTTCCAACAGCATTCCCAAGTGACCATCAATTGGTGGCATGCTCAACCGAACCCTACGTGTCCACAGAGAAGAGGATCATGGACCATGTGATGGGAGGTAGCCATCTGCATACAAAATGTCACCATCACATAGGCAAAGATCCAAAACTCTGTAGCCAGGCTAGATGAGGTCAGCATTGTGACCAATAGATTGTCACTGAGGAGTGCTGTTGAGAAGGCACAATTATGTCCACAGCCCCTAGGTCCTCCTCCGCCTGGGCACAGGACCTGCATCGTCCGCGGCCGGACGCCTTCTCCTTGGTGGTGGGGGAGCAGGAGGAGGTAGTGGCACCACGGGTGGTGGTGGCGGCGGAGGCATGGTGGAAGGAGAGGAGGGGCCAGGCTGCTGTTGGCTGGTGACCTGCCCCGTTCCCAGCAGCCTGACCAAATGCTGCTCCAGCCTCCGATGATGCCTCCTCTCCTCCCTAAAGCGCCTGTCCAGGCTGCGCCTCATGCCAGAGATGTTGGCCTCAATCCTATTCACGGCGGCCAACAACTCCAGCAGCGCAGCCTCGGTCGTTGGTGGTGGGGGCTCGGGTCCTGCTGGCAGGGCCGGGTGGGAAGATGGCGGGGACAGAGTGGGGAGGATCTGGGACTCGGCTGGAGACAGGGGCTCTGATGTTGTTGTCCCCGGTGGCTCAGAGTGTGGGGAAGGAGGAGCTGTGGCATATTCCACTCCTTCTGAGGGCCCCGGCGAGATGGCAAGTCTTTGGAGGAGGGGGACAGTCGGGCTCTGGACAGGGGGGCTGTCAACGACCACGACCTCCCCCTCCGAAGAGCCAGGGCCCTCGGATGAGCCTGTAGCCTCCTCCCCCTGAGCGGTCTCCTGCGGGGCGGGGGCTGACGGCCCCGCTCGTGGCTCATCACTGGACCCAGACCTCCTACTGGATGCTGAAATAGAGAAAAGAAAGGTACATGTCATTAGTATGCTGATCAATACATTGATATGTTTTCACTCCTAACTATCTGACATCTAGGCCTGAACATGGATGATTCTCCTAATTGCAACTCCCATTAGCTCTCATTTGCTAGATTGGATCTATTCTTTGGTTTCTTGTCTTGACCTCTCCTGGCTCCTAACACTGTCTGGATTTTGCCTGCGGTTTCACTCCTAACTATCTGACATCTAGGCCTGAACATGGATGATTCTCCTAATTGCAACTCCCATTAGCTCTCATTTGCTAGATTGGATCTATTCTTTGGTTTCTTGTCTTGACCTCTCCTGGCTCCTAACACTGTCTGGATTTTGCCTGCGGTTTCACTCCTAACTATCTGACATCTAGGCCTGAACATGGATGATTCTCCTAATTGCAACTCCCATTAGCTCTCATTTGCTAGATTGGATCTATTCTTTGGTTTCTTGTCTTGACCTCTCCTGGCTCCTAACACTGTCTGGATTTTGTCTGCGGTTTCACTCCTAACTATCTGACATCTAGGCCTGAACATGGATGATTCTCCTAATTGCAACTCCCATTAGCTCTCATTTGCTAGATTGGATCTATTCTTTGGTTTCTTGTCTTGACCTCTCCTGGCTCCTAACACTGTCTGGATTTTGCCTGCGGTCTGTAACTGCATAGGCTGCATTGGGCGCACCAGTACATGGACTCTATTGCTTAATTACTCTTGGGGTGGCCAGGAATGACAGTGATTTGTCAGCTTCATGGATTTAATGATACATCCATCCATCCCTTGTTAATTCCATGGAGCTGACATGTCAGTGTCCTTGTTGGTCACCATGTGTAGTGTGTGTGATGCACATGTGGTGGCATGTTGGTGTATGTGATATTCACCTGAACTGGAGGCTGGGTCGTGCTGGGCCACCGGGGATGAAGCTCCAGCTGCGGGCGATGGTCCTAGAAAGTCCCTTGCGATCCTCTCCCACTCCTTATAGGCGACACTGTGTCCCTCCGCTTCTCTGGCCATCTTCCTTTTCACCGTGGCCCTGATATCCACATATCTGTGCTTCAAGGACCTCAAGCCCCTAGGAACCGTGGACACCTCCTTCATCACTTCCACTACCTCCTTCCAAGCCTGAGCCTTAGGCCCAGGCTTCGCTTCCCTTGCCACAAGGATGACGGGCCGGTCACGGATCGCACCCAGGAGGACCATATTCTCCTGGGGCGTATAATTACGGGCCCTGCGCCTGCCCTTGCCAATAGCCCCTTGCTCTCTCGACTGTGCTGGGGGACCCTGGCCTCCCTGCACTCTTCCTGAGGCCTGTCCCTTCCCTAAACTACCCCGCCCCCTGGGAACAGGCCCCTTCCCCTCTGTCCCTCCTCTACAAGTGCCTCTGTCTCCCTCCTCCTCCTCCTCCTCCTCCTCCCCCCCCCCCTCTGGGGACCACTCCTCCTCCTCCAGGGACACCTCCTCCTCTGGGGACACCTCCTCCTCTGGGGACACCTCCTCCACCCCCTCCAGGGACACCTCCTCCTCTGGGGACACCTCCTCCTCCGGGGACACCTCCTCCACCTCTCCTCCACCCTCCACTACACTCTCCTCACTCTCCTCACTCTCCGCTCCTCTCCTCTCCTCCTCTCTCCACCTATCTCCTCCCTCCATGCTCAAATAATACAAAAATAAGGATAACTCAAAATAAGTGTAACTGTTATATATGTGAAGGAAACAAAAGTGTATGTTCTATGTGTTTTTACTAACTGTTGGGGGATGCGGTGCAAAGGTTGGGGGGGTGGGAGGTGTGTGTTGTGTGTCCTAACGCTATGTATGTCTCTATGTGTCTTTAATCTATGTGTCAGGCAAATATGTGTTATGTGTAAATATGTGTAACTCTTACGTGTAAATATGCTAGTAATAAAATACAAAGAAATCAAAAAGAGTGCGCCTACAAATCAAAAGAACGATAAAGAAATAAAAGTATTACTGGAATGTCTGTTGGAAAGAAAAGATGTGTGTGCTATGTGTATTTAATAAGTGGTGGGGGATGGGGTGTGTTGGGGGATGGGGTGTGGTGGGGGGAATGGGTGTGTGGGGTGTGTGTCCTAACTATATATATGTCTCTATGTGTGTTATTTAATCTATGTGTCTTGCAAATATGTGAAATCTGTAAATATGTGTAATGCTTAAATGGAAGGACTTATGAAATAGACAATGCAAAAAGAAAAAAATAACTACAGTAATCTCCCTCTCTCCAAAGTACTAATCAAACTCTCTCCCACCTGCTCCTGAAACTGCGTGCTAACTCCAATGGCTCTTACAACACAGTCAGCGCATGGGTTTGTATCACTCACATTTATAAGCTCATACTGTCAATCTAATTCTTAGCTCGTACGTGATTGGCTGAGAGGCGTGTCTCGCTAGGACGTCCCCTTATCAGCTTGCGAGCGCGCCAACAGACTCAGCCAATTACATACGCACGTATAGTGTCAGGCCGCCAAGTGCGTATGTAATTGGCTGAGAGTCCCAATACATACGCACTTGGCGTCCCGCGTTGGGCTTCTCAGCCAATTACATACGCACTTGGCGTCCCGCGTTGGGCTTCTCAGCCAATTACATACGCACTTGGCGTCCCGCGTTGGGCTTCTCAGCCAATTACATACGCACTTGGCGTCCCGCGTTGGGCTTCTCAGCCAATTACATACGCACTTGGCGTCCCGCGTTGGGACAGCCAATTACATGCGGCCAAGTGCGTATGTAATAGGTTGAGAGGCTTCTTGACCTAAAATCATCAGCTGGAATGCCATGTAAAGATCCACAGGTGACCAATGGCAAAGCAGAAATGAACGTGCCTAATACCAGATCATGCAATCAACAAGCTATATAACCCCATCCCCAACAAGTCATCAGCATGTCTGAAACAGCATGGATGATCATGAGAGAGGGATGAGGGCTAGGATGAGTGGGCGTATGAGGTTGAGACGCTTTTGTGCAGCTCAACTAGCACAGTATGAAGACCAGGAAGCAAGGTGTGTGATTGAGGGGGTGATGGGGAGTGGCAGAGAGGAATGTCTGGGAGTGAATGAGGGTGTGAGTGGTGATGTGATCCATGCTGGGGCAGAACCAAGCCAGGCAAGGGAATTACCACAGGCCATGCCTAGTATCGTGGGGGTGGATCAGGGAGGAGAGAGAGCTCCAGTAGCACAGGGACAGATGGATATAGGGCCACCTGCACCCAGGGAGGCTGACAATGTTGTCGGTGATCAGCTGCTGGGGGGAGTACAGGATGTGTTAGCTCAGGCAGAAGGGGGGGAGCCTGACCAGGAGCCTGACCAGGAGCCTGACCAGGAGCCTGACCAGGAGCCTGTGAGGAGGCGGGCACCCAATGTGTACAGGGAGAGACTCACATTAGAGGGGTTAACTGATGGGGAGGTGTATGAGCGTTTTCGGCTGACCCATGCCAGTCTTGGGGAGCTCTATGAGGTTCTCAGAGCGGACCTTGAGCCTCGCTCACGGGCAAATAGAGCCATCCCAGGAATGACACGGATGTTAGTTGCAATACACCTCCTTGCTTCTGGGAGCTTTCAGACCACCCTGAGCATAGCCGGAGGAATGTCTCAGCCAAGCCTCTCGAATTGTCTGAGTGCATTCCTCCGTGCTATTGGTCGGAGAGCTGCCAGATACATCAGTTACCCTAACACTGCTGAAGAGATCTCGAAGGTGAAGTTCGATTTCTTCCAATTAGGAGGTATCCCCAATGTGCTTGGTGCTATTGACTGTACACACGTGGCACTGATACCTCCTAGAGAGCAAGAAGCGCTGTACAGAAATCGTAAGCATTATCATTCAATCAATGTACAGGTTGTTTGCGATGCGAACATGCGCATACAAGGTGTGTTTGCAGGCTTCCCGGGAAGTGCTCACGACGCCTATATCCTGCGAGCATCCGGACTATATCACATCTTTGAGTCCGGCAGATTTCCATCCGGATGGCTACTGGGTGAGTACACATTAGTAATGGCAGTCAACCATATCTTACTATGACTGGATACAATAACACATACGGTACATCATGTTTCCCTCTATTGCTCTGATGTTCACATGTGCATTACGGAGTAATACGACCAAAGCCAGAACATAATAGCTCATTGCAGGCCAGAACCCTGTGTTAGCTTGGCCAAACAGTATGCAGTTCACAACAACATATGCCAAAAACCACAATTGATTAATCATTAGGTATATGTTCTGATGCATTCCATTGTATCCTGTGACATGGACATCTCTAGCCTACATAACGTGTTGTGTGTTCTTGTACGGCCTATGTAAGTGAGATGTCTTCAGAATTCATCTGATAGAGGAGAATTAATATTGTTTGGCCAACTTTTTCTTGCCTGAATATATCCCGGAATAAACATGAATTAGCTTACCTTGAAGTTATCAAAATCTCCAAGGTCTTTTGGCATTTGCGTTTGATCGTGTACGCCCCTGGGAAATTCCACCTGAATTAGCATCACATTTACGTTCACAAGAATACACGATCACTCTTCACCTCAGACCTCTGGCATGTGCTCGTTACAAGAACTGCAACAGTGACTTCCTGCTCTCTACCAGAAGGGTCGCAATATGTACCCTGTTGTATTTCCCTTGTATCTCCGCCTCATGTAAGTGTCCTGTGGGTGTGAACATCTGGATTTTCCATTTGTTGAAATTACATTATAATTGATCTGAAGCTTCAGATAGAATCCATGTGTTAATACCCTAGTAATTATCCTATCAGATGCATCCATGATCCATCTCTCTTACATATATCTGTAACTGTGTATTAGCCACAGGGATGTGTTGATAGGTCATGATGACGATATTTGGCCATATGCTTTGTCAAACATCACAACATCCTATTCATATCAACATCATATTTTATTTACACCAGGTGATGCAGGATATGGGTGTTTGCCGTGGTTGTTGACCCCTGTGAGCAATCCCCAGACTCGGGCAGAGGCGCGGTATAATGCTGCGCATAAAACCTGCCGGAATGTAATTGAGCGTACCTTTGGTGTACTAAAGATGCGCTTCAGATGTTTACATTCCACTGGGGGGGCTCTACAATACAAGCCCCAGAAAGTTTGTCGCATCATCGTTGCCTGCTGCTGTCTGCACAATATAGCACTACAGGCCAACTGTCTGGGGGACATTGATGCGGCTCCGCTACCTGTGGAGGAAGAGCCTTTATTTCACCCTGAAGTGGATAATCTGCAGGGGTCACAACAACGTGCCCGCCTAATTCGTGAGTACTTCACATGTAAGTACATACCCAATATGCATGGAACACAGTCTAATGTATCTGGATTATGCCTAACTCCCAAATCCACCTTTATCCATCGCCCTTGTCATACAGAATTCCAACCAGTCCACAGTAGAGGAGAGTTCACTGACGTTGTCAATGTTTGTACACTGGAACAAGCCACATGATCAGTTACAGGTAAGTAAGCACACATTCCCATACACATCTTAAGTACTGACGGTTAGAAACATCAATGGCATAGATAATTTGAGTGGATTATATATCCCACTATGTCAATGTATATATGCCCCACGTTACATTGTATCTAGTAATTTAGATTGAAAAAAGACTTTAGTCCATCAGGTTCAACCTCTATAGATCTATGATCTGCAATACGCAGAATTATTGTTAATTGATCCAGAGGAAGTCACCGAAAAACAAAAAGTGAAGCTTTGCCAATTGTCTACACAGGGACGAAAAATATAACATTCCTTCCTGACCCCAGATACTGGTGATCATATTCATCCCTGGATCAATACTCCCTATCTCTTTATCCAGGATAGCCCCTAATG
Organism: Discoglossus pictus; assembly: GCA_027410445.1. Taxonomy (NCBI): domain Eukaryota; kingdom Metazoa; phylum Chordata; class Amphibia; order Anura; family Alytidae; genus Discoglossus; species Discoglossus pictus. The sequence goes on along the minus strand of CM050163.1, from coordinate 18,671,530 downwards.
CCTGTTTGGTTTTGTAATGTAAAAAGATACCCAATCCCTTTTTAAAGTCACCTACAACCTCTACGGACCAGTATTGCTCACATTGTCTGATCCTGCAAAACCACATGAAATGGGATCCAAATGTGGTTGAAAAATACCATACACACATACTTTAGTCTAATTTGTGACTGTAATCCTAACATCATATTAACCTTACAGAGCTGCTGTCGTGTGTCAACTCTTCTTTAAACAACCTAGACATGGAAAAACATGACCAGCAACAGAACTGCTACATCAATGTAAGCTACATAGTGAGTATTTGTGTGATAATATGGCCACGTATGCTGAAGGACACAAATAACACATCAATCACTTTATTAATATCAGCCTATCTCTTTCCAGGATACAGCAGATAGGTAAGCGGTGATAACTAATTACGATCCACAGCGCACGTGTCCTGGTGGAACAAATCACCTCGTGGATGAGCTTGGGACTGCGTCCAAGGTAAAACACCACATTTGGCTCTCCACAGATGCATTAATGTGTAATCTATGTGATATTCCTACATCATTAGCCAGATGAGTAGCTCGTTTCCTTTGTAGGGAAAGAACAGTGAAGACGTTTGTATGAAATGAGCAACATATATCGGTACAGTGGATCGAAAAGGTCTAAAGTCTACACACCCCTGTTAAAATGTCATGTTTCTGTGCTGTCAAAAAATGAGACCAAGATAAATCATTTCAGAACTTTCTCCACCTTTAATGTGACCTATAAACTGGACAACTCATTTGAAAAACAAACTATAATCAGTTAAGTAGAGTGAATAAAAAATCAAAAAAGAAAATCACAAGGTTGCATAAGTATGCACACCCCTAAACTAATACTTTGTTGAAGCACCTTGTGATTTTATTACAGCACTCAGTCTTTTTGGGTATGAGTCTATCCGCATCGCACATTGTGACTTTGCAAGATTTGCCCACTCTTCTTTGCAAAAACACTTCAGATCTGTCAGATTGCGAATCCATCTCCTGTGCACAGCCCTCTTCAGATCACCCCACAGGGATTTTGGTCTGGGCTCTGGCTGGGCCATTCCCAAACTTTAATCTACTTCTGGTGAAGCTATTCCTTTGTTAATTTGGATGTATGCTTTGGGTCGTTGTCAAGCTGAAAGATGAAGTTCCTCTTCATGTTCAGCTTTCTAGCAGAAGCCTAAAGGTTTTGTGCCAATATTGACTGGTATTTGGAACTGGTCCTAATTCCCTCTATCTTAACTAAGGTTCCAGCTGCAGAAAAACAGCCCCAAAGCATGATGCTGCCACCACCATGCGTCACTGTGGGTATGGTGTTCTTTTGGTGATGTGCAGTGTTGTTTTTGCGCCAAACATATCTTTTGGAATTATGGGCAAAATGTTCAACCTTGGTTTCATCAGACCAGAACACCTTTTCCCACATGCTTTTGGGAGACTTCAGATGTTTTTTTTTTTTGGAAAAATGCAGCCTGGCTTTGATGTTTTGCTTTGTAAGAAAAGGCTTTCATCTTGCCACTCTACCCCATACGCCAGACATATGAAGAATACGGGAGATTGTTGTCACATGTACCACACAGCCAGTACTTGCCAGATATTCCTGCAGTTCCTTTAATGTTGCTGGCGGCCCTCTTGGTAGCCTCCCAGACCAGTTTTCTTTAGGTCTTTTCCTCCATTTTGGAGGGAGCTCCAGTTCTTGGTAATGTCACTGTTGTGCCATATTTTTTACGCTGTCTTCCATGGTATATCTAATGCCTTGGAAATTCTTTTGTACCCTTCTCCTAACTGATACCTTTTAACAATGAGATCCCTCTGATGCTTTGGAAGCTCTCTGTGAACCATGGCTTTTGCTGTGGGATGCGACTAAGAACATTTCAGGAAAGACCAACTAGAGCAGCTTAACTTAATTTTGGGTTAATCAGAGGCACTTTAAATGATGGCAGGTGTATGCTGACTCCTATTTAACATGATTTGGAATGTGATTGCTTCATTCTGAACACAGCTACATCCCCAGTTATAAGAGGGTGTGCAGACTTATGCAACCACATTAGTTTTCTTTCATATTTTCTTCCCTCCACCTTACAGATTTCAGTTTGTTTGACAATTGAGTTGTCCAGTTTTTGTCACATTAAAGGTGGATATAGTTCTGAAATGATTTTTCATTGGCTAATTTGTTTACAGGAGTGTGTAGACTTTTTATAACCACTGTAAGTGACGAAGTAAGCGCTCTGGGAGCATGTGCAATGTAAATCTTGACATGTTCCTTTTATGTTTCAGATCGCAAAGATTAGTCCCTTTCCACGGTCAGAACAAGGAATGATGAGCATTCCCACGTTCCAGGACTATGCTATTGTCACATTGCATCATGTATGTTCAGATGTCAGTCATCATGTGTTGCATCGGGTGTGATATCACATCCTCTACATCGCTTTAGATGTACCTATTGCTTTAGATCTGCCATTCTCTCCTCTACTTGGACTATTGTGAAGCCTGTATCATACTTCCTTCCAGATCTCTTCCTCAGTGCTGATGTGATCCTCCCTGTACATATGGGGAACAGTAACTCTAGCCTTGGAACATAACTGTTAATGAGGTTCCATTTACCTTCAGTTATGAATATGCAACAGCAGATAATAGAGATGCTCATTCACAGAACAGAATACACCTCGAACTGGCCAGTTGGTTGGTAGTTCTGCTAACACCTGAAATTATTTGGAACACACTGATATGGTCCTGGTCATGTTCCCATCTGAGTGTCCAAACTTATGTATGTAGAGTCTTCTCTCATAGTGCCATTTCCAGTGACATGACCTACGGGGGTTCTAACATTGACTGATTGAGCACTTCTACCTCTGCAGTTGCATAGGAGTGTGTGTTGCGCGCACACACAAGACTACAGATTACTTCTCCCCATGAGCATATCTCCTTCTGTATTGTTGGTTTTGAATATTGAATGTTAGCCTGATATATTTAAGAATATAACTGATATTGCCTCACGTTGGCTGATGCACTGTATCTCCCCCCCTCAACTGATCATCTATACCAATGTCACCCCCCCCGCGTGCATTCTGGCCCCATGTCCCTATTTCCGTGTGTTACTGGAACTCTGTATCCTACCCACCTCCACCATGATACTGAGCATGCCTGTGGTAATTTGTCACTGTGTGGCTTTGTGAACAATTAAACCGTTTTTTTTTTCACTCAATGTTTGTGTAATCCTGTATATTTACCATGTAACAATTCAATTCCCCTGAAAGTCAGATGTGCTCATCACCATCAGTTAGTGGTGTAGCTATTCGGGGCAATCTGCGTTGACATTACTACATAATCATGAATGTCGATTCATATCATTCAAGTTGAGCCCTTCAAGTCACTATATACAACCCTGCAGGTCTCTAGACCTGATTTCAGAATTCCCACCCCTCCAACTTGCACCTACATGTATATTGGCAAGGGCCAGATTAATGTAGCATATGTATCTATGTAAACACACACAGATATATGTATTTAACAATGACACTTCATTCTCTCTGTATTGTCGCAACTAGAAAGCATGATATGGTACAAACACACAGAAACAGTGATAACAGTATAACAATCATACTTTATTGCATACACAGAGTACAAACAGAAATAGACAGGAATGTGCATTAATATCATGTGTGTGTTGTGAAGAGATCCTAGTATGGCAAGGGGCTGTGGCAAATCTGAGGACATCTGAAGAGGAAACAGACAACATCATCAGGGTAATGCATAGCATCTCCTAGGGTCACATGTGGTCAGGACCCCACAGTAACCAACAGCATATAACACGACATCTAATCAACATAACCATTAATGCGCATACAACAACCATATGGTTGCCAGAATAAACAGACACTATAAAACAGGGATCATGTCATACTAAGCGATTTCACACACAGTGTGAATTGGTCAATAGATGATATGAATCTGGAAAACAGAGGTAGGAGGTGTTAGAACAATCATAAGCTGTTATTAGAGTACATTGTTTTTGCTTTTGACACTACTCTAAACCAACTAACATGAACATCATCTCCGAGCAGTAAGAACCATATGTATTCTATCCTGTTCAGTCAGCCTTCCAGGAAGATGCTTAGGATGTGGAATACGACAAGGCATGCTTCACTGTGAACACAATCCTTCAGCAAAATGTACTATCACTATCTATGTGGAATAGTTGTGCCATGCTGATATCACATCTCACTTCTAAATGGGTGGTACCAAGGCCAGACAGATTACACTGTTCACATTACCCCTAAACACATGCACATTGATCATGAAGTCAAACCCTTGAAATTGCCACTTTGGTTTGGATGACATGAAAAAACTGAAGCCAATTTCATAATGTTAACGGGATGGAATGCTATAAACTTATGTGGAATTGCTGGTTTGGATTAGCAGATAGTAATGGGACTGTGCAACTCGATAGCCTGGACACTGATCATTATAATGGAAGATCACACAGTCATGTTTCTTAGTGAAAAGATATGGAGTCATATATTTAATTTCAGAGCCATCTGCAGTGGGGAATAATCCTGATAGAATGCCCGTTGGGAACTGGGTTGAGCGTTTACTCACATGATGGTATTGTACTGCTCGAAGATGAAGAAAATGTCTTCATAGTTGTGTGATTTGGCTATTCACACCTACAAAGACAAAAACAATGTCTCATTCCGAACAATATTATGATTAAATACAGCATTTAAGCTCAAGGTCAATCCACATTGAACATCAATTGTTAAAATGTTCAACATAACCAGACATGTACACACTCTGTAGCCAATATTATGTCAACATGTATAACAATCTGTATTCTGTGAGGAGTGGTCAGGAGGCCCTCTCGGATGGTCCTAACACCTCCTACTCCGAGTTAGCGGCCCCCCACCGTCTGTGCCCGCGGCCCGTCTCCCTCTTCCACGCCTTGGTGTGGGATCAGGGGGTGCCACTACAGCAGGTGGCTGGGGTTCATGGGTGGGCGATGTCTGAGATGAGGAGGCAGACATTTCAGGTTGAGATTGGACCACCGAAGGCTGGAGAGGTATGGGCTGCCGACGGAGATTACGCAATAATGCGCGTCTCTCCCGGCTTGCGCGTTCCTCATATCTCTCCATCCTTCGGTTGTGCCTCCTCATCTCAGCATATATGGCCCGTGTGGTGGCTGAGATGACCCGATTTCCAGCCAGGATGGCCCTGCTAACTGCCAATTGATTAGCACTGATGGCCAGCATTTGACTTGAGAGCTGGCTTTGGGCCTGGTCCTCTTCATCAATGTGGGACATTATGTTCCGTAATTGGGCAGGGAGATGTGGCAGAGGACCTGGAGGTCTGGCGGCTGGCGGCTGGGCGGCCGGCGACTCCGCGGCCGGCGACTCCGCGGCCGGCGACTCCGCGGCCGGCGACTCCGCGGCCGGCGACTCCGCGGCACTTCCTCCCGGGGCACTTGGGGCCGGTGCACTTGTGGCCGGTGCACCTCCTCCCGGGGCACTTGGGGCCGGTGCACTTGTGGCCGGGGCAGTTCCTCCCGTGGCACTTCCTCCCGGGGCACTTCCTCCCGGGGCACCTCCTCCCGGGGCACCTCCTCCCGGGGCACCTCCTCCCGGGGCACTTGGGGCCGGTGCACTTGTGGCCGGTGCACCTCCTCCCGGGGCACTTGGGGCCGGTGCACTTGTGGCCGGGGCACTTCCTCCCGGGGCACTTCCTCCCGGGGCACTTCCTCCCGGGGCACCTCCTCCCGGGGCACCTCCTCCCGGGGTACCTCCTCCCGGGGCACCTCCTCCCGGGGTACCTCCTCCCGGGGCACTTGGGGCCGGTGCACTTCCTCCCGGGGCACTTGGGGCCGGTGCACTTGTGGCCGGTGCACCTCCTCCCGGGGCACTTCCTCCCGGGGCACCTCCTCCCGGGGTACCTCCTCCCGGGGCACCTCCTCCCGGGGCACCTCCTCCCGGGGCACTTGGGGCCGGTGCACTTGTGGCCGGTGCACCTCCTCCCGGGGCACTTGGGGCCGGTGCACTTGTGGCCGGTGCACTTGTGGCCGGTGCACCTCCTCCCGGGGCACTTCCTCCCGGGGCACCTCCTCCCGGGGCACCTCCTCCCGGGGTACCTCCTCCCGGGGCACTTGGGGCCGGTGCACTTCCTCCCGGGGCACTTGGGGCCGGTGCACTTGTGGCCGGTGCACCTCCTCCCGGGGCACTTCCTCCCGGGGCACCTCCTCCCGGGGTACCTCCTCCCGGGGCACCTCCTCCCGGGGCACCTCCTCCCGGGGCACTTGGGGCCGGTGCACTTGTGGCCGGTGCACCTCCTCCCGGGGCACTTGGGGCCGGTGCACTTGTGGCCGGTGCACTTGTGGCCGGTGCACCTCCTCCCGGGGCACTTCCTCCCGGGGCACTTCCTCCCGGGGCACCTCCTGCCGGGGCACCTCCTCCTGGGGCCCATGGTGGAGCCCAGGCTGAGTGCGGTGCCCCGTATGTCGGGGGAGCACAGTATGAGGGCTGTGCCCAGGGTGAGGGCTGTGCCCAGGGTGAGGGCTGTGCCCAGGGTGAGGGCTGTGCCCAGGGTGAGGGTGGAGCACCAGATGAGGGAGGAGCCCAGGATGAGGGAGGAGCCCAGGATGAGGGAGGAGCCGCTGAGGGTGGAGCCGCTGAGGGTGGAGCCGCTGAGGGTGGAGCCGCTGAGAGAGGCACAGGATGGTGTGGCTGGTGCAGGCCCTGAGGTGGCCACGCCGAAGAGGGCCCGGGCATCACTTCCCGCTCCGTATGAGCAAGTGATGTGGATGGTCCCGGGCCCTCCTGAATGTCCTGGGCCACTTCAGCTCTTCCTGCCTCCTCCTCTTCTGAATCTGTGGATACTGCAATGGAATAAACATATATTTCAGTTGGTTGCCATACACAATTGCCAGCTATGCATTTACATATCATTGACATCATGGTCACCTGTGAGCGACTGTGGTGCTTGTGTTACACAGATGAGCCACGGGCTGCATAATGAGCATTGTGGATCATGGCTCATATGAATGTGTACTGCATGTGCCTCAGACACGTGCTCTGCTGCATCTGCTGTGCAGTGTGTGAGACTGACCAATCTGACCAGTTTCCAGCAATGGTTGTTAATATGCAGCTGAGACATGGGCCAGGTTAGGACAATATATGACACACATGCAGTGCTACAGAGTCTGTATCCACATATGCCACACAGGCAAATTTTTATTCTCGATCGCAGTGGAGGCCAAAGTCAGGCCTGCAGTTGTGGATAGCCATGCTGCACCCAGCTGAGAATATCATTCTCCAAGTCATTAAGTCTAATTGACTCATCTGTTCACATAAAGGAAATCCACATATACAGGCCTGTGCGCAGCCCAGCAAGTTTGACTTTGGACACCCTGCTCTATTGCAATTAATCTGGATATAATTAGAAATTGACATATCAGGGAGACAAATTATGAACATGATAGGTTTGCTACCAGGTCTGAAATGGTTATTGTCGCCCCATAAATTTTTAGTCAACCATAGGGCTTACAGTGCTATTGGATGTGAATTATCCCAGTGTGTGGGCAGGGGTGTAGGAGGCCATATAATTCTTGAGCAAGGGTGGGCAGGTTCGGGCCTGGAGGGCCACACAGGTGAGCCAATCGCCTTTTCAGTCATCCTGATTGACTCACCTGTGCCCAAAAAGGATATCCTGAAAGTCCGGCATGTATGTGGCCCTCCTTACCCACCCCTGTTCTAGAGGGATACAGCTCATTATATACAACAGCCAGAACACAAGCCTATTTATACATACATACATACATACATACAGCATGATATCCTGAAAGTCCGGCATGTATGTGGCCCTCCTTACCCACCCCTGTTCTAGAGGGATACAGCTCATTATATACAACAGCCAGAACACAAGCCTATTTATACATACATACATACATACAGCATGATATCCTGAAAGTCCGGCATGTATGTGGCCCTCCTTACCCACCCCTGTTCTAGAGGGATACAGCTCATTATATACAACAGCCAGAACACAAGCCTATTTATACATACATACATACATACAGCATGATATCCTGAAAGTCCGGCATGTATGTGGCCCTCCTTACCCACCCCTGTTCTAGAGGGATACAGCTCATTATATACAACAGCCAGAACACAAGCCTATTTATACATACATACATACATACAGCATGATATCCTGAAAGTCCGGCATGTATGTGGCCCTCCTTACCCACCCCTGTTCTAGAGGGATACAGCTCATTATATACAACAGCCAGAACACAAGCCTATTTATACATACATACATACATACAGCATGATATCCTGAAAGTCCGGCATGTATGTGGCCCTCCTTACCCACCCCTGTTCTAGAGGGATACAGCTCATTATATACAACAGCCAGAACACAAGCCTATTTATACATACATACATACATACAGCATGATATCCTGAAAGTCCGGCATGTATGTGGCCCTCCTTACCCACCCCTGTTCTAGAGGGATACAGCTCATTATATACAACAGCCAGAACACAAGCCTATTTATACATACATACATACATACAGCATGATATCCTGAAAGTCCGGCATGTATGTGGCCCTCCTTACCCACCCCTGTTCTAGAGGGATACAGCTCATTATATACAACAGCCAGAACACAAGCCTATTTATACATACATACATACATACAGCATGATATCCTGAAAGTCCGGCATGTATGTGGCCCTCCTTACCCACCCCTGTTCTAGAGGGATACAGCTCATTATATACAACAGCCAGAACACAAGCCTATTTATACATACATACATACATACAGCATGTTATCTGCAGGCTTTTAGACAGCCCATCCCCCCACAATCTCAGCCAACCATGTGTGTGATATGATACTCACGTTGCAGGGTGTTAGCACAATCTGTGTCCATCTGCCCTGGTATTCCCACCACAGATTCAGAAGGGATGAAGCGCATCACTGTCCTCTCCCATTCCTTGTAAACAAAAGGGACCGCGGGCCCACCACCAGTCTGACGTGCTGCTGCTGCCTCATCGGACATCCTTCTTTTCACCGCCATCTTTAAATCATCAAATTTGTGCCGCACTAACCTCCAGTCCCTATTAGTAACCCCTACTGCCGACACAGCTCTGGCAATTTGAGACCAGGCCTGCTGCCTCTGGCTGGCATTAATGTCTCTGCCACCACATATAATTCCCTGGCGGGCACAGATTTCCCTGAGGAGAACCTGGATCTCCTCTGGGCTGTAATTGGGGGCCCTGGGCCTTGCCACAACCCGTTGCCTTACAGACGGTGCCTGGTCTTCCTCTTCTATCCCTGGGGCCGCTCCCTCATCCCCACTACTTCCCACCAAGGGATCAGGCCCCTGACCCTCTGCCCCTTCCACTAGAATTCCTAGCTCTGGGGGCACTTCCCTCCCCCCCTGCTCTCCTCCTTGCTCTCCTCCTCCTCTCCCTCGACCTCCTCCTCCTCTCCCTCCTCTCCCTCCTCCTCCTCTCCCTCCTCCTCCTCTCCCTCCTCCTCCTCCTCCTCTCCTCCTCATCCTCCTCCTCTCCTCAGATGTTCTCCTCACTCTCCTCCGCGCCTCTCTTGCCTTACCACCTCCTCTCCTCTAAACTCCTCCAAAACAAAATTAACAATAAAGCAAGATGATCTTTGTGTTGGTTTAGGAGGTAAAAAAAGATGCAAGTATTATGTGTAGTATTATGTGTGGGGGGAGGGGGGGGGAGGTCTTGGGGGGGGGGGGGGTGTAGGTGTGCAGTGGCCTACCACTAGGTGTTGCTATGTGTACGTATTAATCTATGTGTGTGAATTATGTGATATCAGTAATTATGTGTATTGTAAACAAAGGGTTAAATTATCTGCTAGTTCAAAATTGAAATTCTCTCCTCTCTCCTCTCTCTTCTCTCTCTCCTTGCTCTCCAAAAACCCACCAACGCCTAGACCTGTGTGTCTACTTGCAAAAGCTCCAGCACAGTCAATTATGTTCTGTTTTTGGCTCCCTTTTAAAGGCATACTGCCGTCAGGTTAAGTGGTACGTATCACGTATTTCGCGCTCTTTTCCTACGCAAAGGGATCCGAGATATCGTAACTCATGCGCAAATCCTAACGTTTACGCATTCGCATCCATCGCTCGTATCTCGCAGCACTTGGAATTTAATAGCGTCGGAAATGGTTTCAATTTTCAACTACGTAGGCCTTGCGTTTTCACCTTTTATTTACGCAGCTCGAATTTAATAGGGCCCAAAGTTTTAATAAAATAATACAAAGGCATACTAATGCTAGCAAGTTAAAAGTATTACTTTGAAAGTAATTTCCTTATTCAAAATCATTATACTTATTTAAATAATATAAAGATAATATAGTAAAAAAGAAAGTCAAAAGCAACATATGAAAATAAAGCATGCACAAAAACATTCAGGAACACAAAGAGTTAACTAACTGCCATAGAAACTATGGAACACAAAGAGTTAACTAATTGCCATAGAAACTATAAATAGCTCCACAGAGAAGGCAGCACTTTGCCCCTGATGAGTGAGAGACTGATAGAGCCTCACGAAACGCGCGTCGGAAGATTGTGACGTCATCAGTAAGCGCGATCACAGCGCAGACCATGCCAATATAGCGTGGAGCATGATAGAAACAGCTCAAAAGCTCCAGGTCCACTACTAACTAAAAAGAAAGATAGAAAGCCAATTCCTTCGCCATAAAGTCTCAATATAGTAACAATAGAGTAATATACAAGAATAAGGAAATAGAAAAGCAAGAAAAAGGAAAAAGGAGTAAAAGCATAATTAAAGCAAAAAAACTGAAGAAAAAGGAGGGCACAACCATCTTCTAAAAAACAATAGACAGAAGCATTTAGGAAATATATAGTTTAAGAAACAGCATAATCAGGAGTGTATACATTGTTTAAAAATAGCACAGTATTAGCACTATAAATGAATAAGGTAAAGTAGTGACTGTGACAGACTAACAGTCACGAGGTAAAAGGGTAATATAAGAGGAAATAAGCACTAAGTCAAATAGCACAAGCACTTTAAGATAAGAATTTTTGAATAACACAACTTGAATTATAATGCACTTTAAGAAATAGAATTCTGAATTAACATAAATAAACAGGACAAAAGATTAACACAAAAGAAATGCAAAGGCACTTAAAACATATACTCCAGTGAAGTGCTGTATGAATAAACAAAACTATACAACAGACAAAAAGATTATAAAACCTTATCTTAATCTTATGTAAAAAAATTAATCTTATGTAAATTAAAATCCAGGGTACCTGATAAGGATTTGACTAAGGAAACATACCCAAAAATACACAAATACAATTGAATTGAAAAACCAAATCTTTTATTGACTTGAGCATAATAAAGTAATTAAATAAAAAAGCTGTGATCAAAGCAAAGAATATAATAACAACAAAAATAAAACTTAAATAAACCTCTAATAATTTGCTGGACGTCAAAAAACCCAAAGGATTAAACACCTTGGGTTTAACATGATTATTTTAATCATTGCATTTTTAACAACATTTTAAATGTACAAATAAAGATTGAATTTTTTAAAATTAGTATGTGGCAATAATAATTAAAATAAAGGCTGCATAAAAGGTGTTTCTGTACAACCTTGGTTGGTTGTTCAAGGATTCCTAAATAGGATCCACAGGACAATATTTTGGTACGCATTTAAGTAATAACACATAGGCCCAAAAAAATAAACTAAGATCATTTTTTGAGTATTATCAGAGGGAGAGCGGCCTTATCCTAAGGGGGGTTTAGTGCGGTGGCGAGACAGGCCTCAGGGGCAGATGAGGGAGAAAGGGATACCATCCACAGTTTGGAGAGCAAGAGGCTGGGGCAGACAAAGGGCCGCAAACTACACACACAAGGAGAATGTGGTCCTCCTTTGTGCGATTCATGATTGCCCCGCTACCCTTGGGGGGGGGCGGAGGGAAGTTAGGCGTGGCCCTAGTGCACAGGCATAAAAGGAGGTAGCGGTGACAGTCACAGCATGGGGCACAGTGGAAAGGGGTGCAAGGTCTTTGAAGCACCGGTTCAATGATGTCCTGGCCAAGGTAAGGAGGACGATGGCCAAGGAGGACATTCAAGCTGCAGCAATAAGTGGTGGCCTCAGAGTGACTGTGAAGTATAATGAGTGGGAGAGGGTGGCCAAGTACCTTCTGAGCCAAAACCAGTGTTGGGGATGTCCATTCAACCAATAGAGAGTCCACATATGGGTGTGCCTACTGCAGCTTATGCAGTTACAGACCGCAGCCGTAAACAACATAGCATGAGGAGCAAAGAACAATCAAGATAAACAATCAATAAATAGACCACATCTAGCAAATGATAGCTCATCTGAGTTGCAATTAAGATAATCATCCAAGTCCAAGGATAGATGTCAGATAGATAGGAATGAACACAATATAATGTATTATACATCATACTTAACACATACAGTATACCTTTCTTTTCTCTTTTTAAGCTTCCAGGAGGTCTGGGTACAGTGGGGAGCCAGAGGCGGGGGCGTCAAATCCTTCTGAGCTGTACGTCGGGAACAGAGCCCCTTCCCAGCAGGGGGAGGAGGAAAAGCGAGGAGCCTAGGGCCCTGGTTCTGAGGTGGATGACATAATCTGGGCAGTGTGGTCAGCAGCAGGACCATCAGCCACACCAGTAGCATTTGACCTCACTGCCCCCTCATCCAGATACTGAGCCTATCACCAGGGCCCTCCTACTGGAGAGACACGAGGGGCTTGCCCCCACCTCCTCCTCCCTCTAGCAATGTGTGGAACTGGCCAGCACCACCAGACACACAAACACCACCACCTTTATGCAGCCTAGCTCCCCACTGGGCCATCACCACCTCCTCACCCAGCAACACCCCCTCCCCCACCGTCAAATGGACTATAACAGAATGGCATTCATTTTCATAATTCTTTATTTTATGTGTTTGCGAGTCTGATCACATATCGGACCCCCAAACCTAATTGATTGAAATGTAACCTCATGTTTTACTGTCGTAATAATTGATCATGTTCCTGCCCTTAACTGCTACGAACCAGTGCATGATTTACGGTTTTGGGTTTGGGACACTAACTTGCGGGCTTGAGCAATTGAATAGCATCATAAGAGGAGACTAACGAGAGCCAGTAACACACCGGCAAACATACAGCCTACAGTGATCGAGTTGCTTGGAATTAAATCGGGCCCATAGGGATTTGTTTAATGTTTCACCAATTGATGGTCACTGGGGAATGCTGCTGAGAAGAGATGCTGCAGTTCTTATGTTTTTTTAAGGCCTTATTTTGTAGGTTATTGTTTTCTTTTTTTGTTTTAGGCAAAATTCAGGTCCATGCACTGGCGTAGGAAGGGAGGGGGGGGTGGACCGCCCCGGGCATCATATCCTTGGGGGCAGCACCAGCTGCAGTGAGAACGCCACTAAGTTGCTGCTGTTGCCGCCCCCACGTGCATGTTTCTGTGTGCGAGTGCGTGTGTCTGAGTGTCTCTGTGTGAGGTTCTACCAATTGCTGCAATGAAACCTCAGCCTCCTATCTTTGTACTGGACATGCAATACTTGCTGCAACAGTGCCCAGGGTCAGTGTCTGTATCCTGGCAATTCCAGCAACTCTCATTAAGCTCTAAACCCCTCCACCTCTGTCATAGAATTGATCCTGATTAAGGTGGATTTCCTCAGTTACTGCTCTGTGCAAGTAAATAAAAGTGATTTAATAAATATAACCAAATGAGATAACACAGCAAAACCTGTCTGGGTCTATCACTCTTTGCCTGCACATTTCTTCTGCAGCACTGACAGCTGCAGTTACAAGTGCCATCCTCCAGAGGGCGCTGTGAGTTTTCGGTCACCATCAAGTTCCAGGGGAGGCAAATAACTATTTTACCCTCCAACGTGATGCAATTCGATGGCCATCGCCTCTCATAGCTGAATCGACAGCAAGGCCATCGCTATGTCCGGCGCGGGCATTCGGCCCCACAGGGCCTCAGGCGCGCCTCTCATAGCTCAAGGCATCTTCTGTCTGCACACCTCTACTGTATGCTAAAATCGGCAGCAGTGAAAAGGGAAAGGACCCTCAGTCTTCCTGAATCAGTAGTCATCTCAAGATATCCCCTTTGCCCTTTCAAGTGTAATTTCTCATGTACTCACTTACAGGTTTAACATTGTTGCTGCTCAGTTAATAAACAAACTGAACTATGACAGTAATTTGCTTACTGCATGAAAATAAAGTTTTGAATCTGATCTGGGAGTCAATGTAGTGTTCTCTGTCCTGTGGGCTGTAATCATTCTGCAGGTGAGAGTGGGAGTGGTTTGACCTGTGTAAGGTATATCTGTTTGCACTTTAGTAGTTTTCCATTTGAATCTGATCTGTAAGTCAGTACAGGAAGCTAAAGGGTGTTTTCTGACCTTTGCTCTGTAATCATTCTGCAGATGAGAGTGGGTGTGGTTTGGCCTGTGTAAGGTATATCTGTGTGCACTTTAGTGATGTTCTGTTTGAATCAGATCTGTGAATCAGTACTGTGCTCTGTAATCATTGGCAGGTGAGTAGGCAGGGTCTATTTTAACAAGGGAAGGAGCAAACTTAGGAGCTTGCAAACAGTTCTAGTATAAGTGTTGAAGATTGAATAAAAGGAGGGAGTTCAAAGAAAAGGGGTGTTTTAAGATAAAATAGAAAACAAAAAATATTTACTTTTTTTGTGTTTGGGTTAAGGTGCAGAAAATCAATCTTTATACAAATACATTGATTTGTTTTCTCACTGTATTTTTATAACTGGTAATCATGAGTCAGTCCAGAGACAACCTCACTCAGTGTACATCCTGTCACATGTACGCACTACAGGAACAGATGATACAGGGTCCATACCTCTGTGACATGTGTCATGTTTCCTATCTTGAAACTCAAATTGGAGAACTGGAGAATTGCAGCACTTAGTGATATTACTCCACTGGAAAGGGGGTTGGTGCTCAAGGAGCACAGTTTAGCTGGGCCTAGCATAGAGGGTGGAGCTGGGGCTAGTGAGGATGTCCAGGGAGGTAGCTGGGTTACAGTTACAAGGGGAAGCAGGGAGAACAGGAGCAGGAGGGAGGCCAGTTCTGAGTTGGCAAACACCAACAGATTTGCCAGATTGAGTGAAACTGTTGGGGATGTCCATTCAGGAATGGCAATGCCAGATAGAGCTGTTCCCTCTAAGAGCCAGGAGAACAGTTCTACTGGAGGAGAGGGAGGGCAGCATAGGAAGAGCAAGAGAAAGGTTTTGGTGGTAGGAAGGTAGACAGGGTGATTTATCACCCAGATCCCAACAATCGAACTGTTTGCTGTCTCCCTGGTTCACGGGTTCGGCATGTTGTGGATTGGGAGGATAGATTATTGGTAGGGGCTGGAAATGAACCGGTGGTCTTGGAACATATTGGTACCAATGACAAAGTTAGTGGAAGATGGAGTGTCCTAAAGTATGATTTTAAAGATCTAGGGAATACGCTTAAAGCAAGGACATCCAAGGAAGTATTTTCTGATATACTACTAGTGCCACTTGATAGTCGAGGGAGACAGAAGGAACTCAGGGAGGTTAATGCGTAGCTAAAAAAGTGGTACAGGACAAAGGGTTTGAGGTTTTTAGAGCACTGGCCTCACTTGGGTACAATATCTATAGCAGTGATGAATTGCACCTTAATGATTAGGGAGCTGGTGTGCTAGGGGAAGAATAGTAGAACGGCTGGGGGAGTTTTTAAACTAGTAGGTGGGTAGTAGTATTGGGATAGAAAGGGTAGACCGGGAAAGGGAAGAATTATCTACCCATGGGGGAGGAGATGGGGGGAGGGTTACAATAGACAGTAGGGAGGTATTAATAGGTGACTCAAATTCAGTGGCAGAGCCATAGCAACATAAAATGTATGCTTGCCAATGCAAGAAGTTTGCCTGGTAAAATGAGCTGGCAAGATTTATTAGCCGTACAAGAAAAATGGGACTTAATAGGCATTACTGAAACTTGGTGAGATGAATCTATTCACTGGATAGTTAATTAGGATGGTTATAATTTATTTAGGAAATATAGGGGTAATGGTAGAAGAGGAGGAGGGCTTTGTCTGTATGTTATCATGGTTTTAAACCTGTAGTCAGAGAAGATATTTATGCTGGAACTAGCAACAACATTAAATCTTTGTGGGTTGAGTTAAATAGTGGTGGAGCTAATTCTAAACTCATATTGGTAGGAATATGCTATAAACCCCCAAATATAATTGAGAGTGATGAACTGCAACTATTAATGCAGATAGATAATGCAGCTAAGCACGGGTAAGTTCTAATAATGGGAGATTTTTACTACCCTGAAATAAACTGGATAAATGAGACCAGCAGTTCAGCTAAGGGGAGCAGGTTCTTGAGTACAATCAGGGATCACTATCTGACCCAGGTTATACACAAGCCTACTAGAAATGAGGCTATCTTGGATTTAGTCATCACAAGTAATATTGATATAATATCAAATGTTAAAATAGGGGAACCCTTGGGGAACAGTGATCACAACACAGTCTCATTTAAGATTAAATACAAAAAACAGAGTTGTAAGGGGCCAACAAAAACTCTACATTTTAAAAGGGCTAAATTTAATGGGCTAAGGGCAGCAATACAACATATAGACTGGGCTAAAGAACTTACAGGGAAAAATACTGAAAATGAATGAAGAACATTTAAATCTTTACTAAATATACATACACATCGGCATGTACCATGTGGAAATAAAATGAATAGGAGTAAATCACATCCCATGTGGCTTAACATCAAATAAGAAGATCAAAAGGGAAAAAATGCATTAAAATTATACAGGAAGGAGGGAACAGAGGCAGCTTAATGTGAATATAAAGGAAAAAAACAAGGCTTGCAAAAGGACTATTAGACTGGCTAAAATAAAGAAATGAGAAGTCAGTTGCAAGGGAGAGTAAGAGTAACCCTAAAATATTTTTGAAATATATTAATGGTAAGAAGGCGAGGAAGGAAGCTATAGGAACATTACAATGTGACACAGGCCATCTGATAATTAGTGACCAGGAAAAGGCAGAAGAGCTAAATATGTTATTTTCTTCGGTATATACAAGGGAGGTACCAGAGGTTGAGACACTGCAACAAAATGGAGCTACACTACATTCACCAAATAATTGGTTAACACAGATAGATATCCAAATGAGGTTGGAGAAAATAAATGTTAATACAGCCTCAGGTCGTGGTGGAATACATCCAATGATACTGAGGGAACTGGGCTCTGTAATAGCCAAACCATTATATCTCATTTTTCACTCACCACAGGGTCTCTACCAGAATACTGAAGAAAAGAAGATATGATACCTAAATTTAAGAAGGGAGCAAGAGCAAATCTAGGGAATTATAGACCGGTGAGCCTCACTTCTTTTAGAAGGGTTAATAAGGGACAATATACAAGAATATGTCTATTCAAACAGGATTATAAGTAGGAGCCAACATAGATTTATAAAAGATAGGTCATGTCAGACCAATCTGATTAGTTTCTATGAGGGGGTTAGTAGGAAGTGGGATCAGGCCAATTCAGTGGATGTAGTCTTTTTAGATTTTGCAAAGGCTTTTGATACAGTGCCACATGGCAGACTATTGAGACTTAGAGATACAGGAATTGCAGTAAATATCTTGTCATGGATCAAGAGCTGGCTAAAAGACGCAAAGAAGCAAAGGAACATACTCTGATTGGACTAATGTTATAAGTGGTGTTCCTCAGAATTAGAATCCTCTCCTTTTAAAAATATTTATTAATGATGTAGAAGTAGGACTCAAAAGTAGTGTCTCAATTTTTGCTGATGACACTAAGTTGTGCAAGGTAATTAAATCAATAGGACATCCCTTGATGTTAGAGGAAAAAAGATGTCATCTATATGAAAGAAAAGGGTTCTTCCCATTTAGAGTGGTTAAACTATGGAATTCTCTACCAAAGAATGGATTGACAGCGAACTCAATAGATACATTTAAAAAAGGGTTATATATATTTTTAAATAAAGAGGACATTCAAGGTTATCCTAGATAACTAGCAAAAAAATATTGATCCAGGGAGATATTCAATCGCCAGTCTCTGCGGTTAGGATGAGACAATTGGCAAAGTTTCAATGTTTTCTTTTTCTGTTTGCCTTCCTCTGGATCAATTAACAATTATTAACAAATAGTCCCCTTATTAGAAGGATCAGAAAAGATCTAAAAAGGTTGAACTTCATGGACTATCTGTCTTTATTCAACCTCAAATACTTTGTAACTATGTAAATTATTACAAATTCTGCCCCCATGGCGGCACGCAGCTCACAACCCTACTGTGTCGGGAACAGTGCAGAGGCCACCCAACAGGAAGGATCAGCTAGACCTTTCCTGTTGGTTTTCCACAAGTGCTGTCAGCGCACTTCAAGGCTGTCGTGTATCACCACCTAGTTATTGGAATGCAGCAGCACACTCCCTGTATTGGAGCTTGAATGTGGAGAATAGTTTTAGGGTTAGGCTTGGGATTAGGGTTCAATGTAGGGTTAAGGGATATGAGTTCGGGGATAAAGGTTAGGTTTACAGTTAGGTTTTAGGATTTGAGTTGGATGTAGTGTTAGGGTTGGATGTAGGGTTAGTGGCTAAAGCACTGGAGTAGAAAGGGGGGGTCAAAATGGGACGGACCATCCCAGGCATCATCTCCTAGGGGGCAGCATCAGCTGCAGTGAGAACACTGATCATTTGATGCTGATTCCGCCCCACGTGTGTGTCTGTGTGTGAGTGCATGTGTGTGTCTGTGTCACTTTCTCTGTGTAAGTGTGTGTGTCTGTGTGGGTGAGTGTAAGTCTATGTGTGTGTGTGTCTCTGTGTGTGTGTGTCTGTGTGATTGTCTATGTGAGTGTGTAGGGGTGATTGTTTCTGTTTGTGTGTGTGAGTGAGTGTGTCTATCTATCTGTGTGAGTGTGTCTATGTGAATGTATGTGTGCCTGTGTGTGTGTCTGTCTGTGTTAGTGTTTTTGTGTGTGTGTGTCTGTCTGTGTCTGTCTCTGTGAGTGTCTTAGGGGGTGTCAAACTCTTGGTTAGCCCCAGGCGGCAAAAGCTCTAACTACGCCACTGGAACCATGAAGGCATCTTCTGCATCTGCAAGCATTGTAAAGGGAATTAAGTAATTGTGAGATATTCAAAGTGCCTCCCTGGTAGACATTCCTTTAATGACAGTCCCCCCTTAACATGTAGCTTCCACATTATTAAAGCTATCATATATTCAGATATCTCAGACGTGATTATTCTTAACTTAAATGTAGACTAATACTGCTATGGCAGTGGACTTGCAAAGTCTCACAATGGCATGTTAATGAGAGCCAGCATTAATATATGCACTAGTGAAGCATGTGGTCCTGACCTCAATATCAGTCTGTGAACAGATCCCTGGGTCTGATGTAAGTGACAGTGACTCTGGCTGCTGACCTTTGTGTCCTCGCCGTATTAATGGGTATTTTCCCATATTGCTGATATCATGGTTATCCTTTAACATGTGCTAACAGCGTATAGCTGATGGATGGAATATCAATGCTGATGAACAATATCATATGGAGAAGGTGATAGTACACCTTGACCACTGATGCTGGTCACAGCTAAGCATTTATTGTGAGATGACACATCATTATTAATGTCATGGCCAGTGAATTATCCTGAGAACTAGCTAATGGTTAGTAATGCTTGCAGATGGGAATCAGGTGAGTTGATATATTGTTAGTTACTGTATTTAGCACTGTTTTTGTTTGTGTTATATTTTTATCCTTCTCTGCCTATTTTTTTTTTACCACCTTTTTTCAGATTTTTGTTTTAGGAACACACTGTATGTCTGAAACTGATTTGGATGAAATAGTCTAGATATTTATGCATCTGTTAAACTGAGGAGATGATAACCAGAAGTAAATGCTATGCTAATTACTGGTTACTTTGATTAAATAGAGTGATTTCTGATTATCCTTTTTTTCAACAGATTCCAGTTGCAGTGGTGTAGTGAGCACATGTGACCCTGGTAGGTGCAATGTATCATGCTTATTCTAGACTATGACATCGCCCCCTTTAGGTATCCCCTTTTTCTAAAAACGCTCTTGCCCTCCCGGGATCCACCCACACTGCACCTATGATATTAATGCAGGGCCTGCTACATCTGTGAGATTCTCAGAGCTGCATGCACACCACCTCAGCAGGTAAGGAGGAGACTATGGAAATTGCACCATCCCTGGAGCAAATATGTTTATTAATATCACTACTATATGCATGTTATTATATCTTGGCAGATATAAATATTTCTAACTGTTTGTTTTCATTTTCTGTTTCCTATACCCTGCATTGCTGTCTCCACCTTCCCCCATCCTTTCCCCATTTATGGCTGGCAAAATTACCTCAACTCTCCTCCCCCTCCTCACATACCTTCATTCTAAGGTATCTCTCCCATTCCTCTCTAACTCCCATATCTTCCTGTACTGTATGTCCCCAATTCATGCTTTCTATTTCTTTCATTGCAAATTCACTCTGCTTCAAGGCCTGCTACATCTGTGAGATACTCAGAGCTGCATGCACACCAGAATCGCGGGTTGTTGCTAATGCTTGCGGGCTCACACAATGAGCCTGCCACAACTACGGTCCTCACAAAGTGAGGGCCGTGTTTGCAGGCAATGTGCGCCCAAGGCATGCAT
The DNA here is from genome assembly GCA_027410445.1 of Discoglossus pictus. NCBI lineage: Eukaryota > Metazoa > Chordata > Amphibia > Anura > Alytidae > Discoglossus > Discoglossus pictus. The sequence continues at coordinate 18,650,806 of CM050163.1, read as the reverse complement.
TGTCCTGGTGGTGATGAGCGCCACAGGCGCTCATCCCTATGACCCTGTATGACTGAGGCAGTGAACGCCAAAACCACTCACTGCCCTGGTGGAGATGAGCGCCATAGGCTACAGATCAACAGAAATCTCAATTATACAATTCACAGTGCGAGCCCTGTAGCAGTTTTAAAAAATCTTGTTGAAAAATAACTGCCCGTAACACTTTGCAAAGGAATGCAGAAATTAGAAGAAAAAAAATTACAACCTGTGAGACTTAGAAAAAAAAAAATCTAAGGTCGAAAAAATACAAAGTTAACGGCTGAACCGCGCACATCGAAAATATAAACATAAAAAAAACATCACACATAGCACATGGGGACACCCAGGATGTCTGGGAGTGAGGTTGAATGCGATTTTTAGTCACATTTCACAAGTTTTGCCATTTAGAAATCGGCTATGCAAGAAAAAAAATTGAGGCGTAAAAAACGAAAATGAGGCCAAGCACATCAAAATAAATAATGAACTCAGAACACTTACCCAAACTCAGTAACACTTCCTGCGGCACATACCACATATCATGCAGCACTTAGCACATACAAAATCGTAGACATTTTCTATGGAAGAAGTACCTTGCACAAAATGGCAGCTGTAGTGCAAATTGACGGCTGGAACGCAAATAGCGCATGAGCATTGCGTTATAACGGTTTCTACTTCAGCTCACACTCTATAAATACTGCAAACTTTCTAGAATTTTCTACATTTCTCCTCAGGTAATGAACATTGTGACTGGACATTTCACTGGTGGCGTTACTTCTGAAGCAACTTCATTATCACTTTAGAAGTTTAAAACCTGCAAATTACAGCAAATAGATAAGCTATAATTAATTAATAAATTAATAATATATTTTTTTTTTAATTATGGTTTTGAATATTGCCAATAACAACATTATTCATGCACATTAAAAAGATACATACATTTTTAGAATTAATTAATAAATTAATAATTAAAAAAATGGGTTTTAAATATTGTCAAAAACAACAATATTAATGAACAGAATCTATTACAAGACATTATTCATGTATAGTAAGATTTAATAGACAGATAAATGTTTAGGTGGGGTAAAATGGTGTAAATTTTTAAATAATAAAAAAGGAGACATTTAAAGTAGAAAATAGCTTTTATTAAGACACATTTATTATATTGTGGATTTAAATATTTGTATATTTTTCTCATTTTCAACAGACTCTGCCTGAACAGTGTCACCGACTAATTTGCAGCACTGCACGGTTTAACACAGACTGTAAATTCTGCAGAAATTTACGGACAACAAATTAAACCCAACAGGTAATGTACAAAAATACATTTGCTTAACAAAAATACTAGACTTTTAGTAAAAAAAAAAGAAAAGTTATTTCAACATTTGCATCTCTGTCTGTCATTTTCAACAGACACTGCCTGAAGAGTGTCACAGGAAGATTGGCAGCAGGGGACCCTCAGTCATTTATAGACAACAAATTAAAAACAACAGGTACAGTATAACAAATTTAAAAAAAACATGATCTATCCTTTTTGGTGTGCGCTAATGTCAAAATGCACTGCAACCAAAATAACCCTCCAAGCCTGACCCCATAACTTACACCCCCTAATGCCAAAAGTGCCGCAAAAAAAGATGATAGCACAAAAAAACAGTTACCCTTAAACCTGAATGCCAGCAGTGGGGCACTCAAAAGAGGACACTACAACAAATGTTGTTAACAAATATAAAATGGAAGGATTTAGCCTCTGCTGTGTGCCCCCACCTATAAGCCTAACCCCATAACCTAAAACTCTAATGCCAACAGTGGTGCACACAAAACTGGGTTCGTCCAACAAATGTTGTTAACACATATAAAATAGAAGAATATATCCTGTTTTATGTACACCAACCACTATCCTAATCCCACAAACTAAACCTTTAATTCCAACAGTGGTGCACACAAAACAGGATACTATAACAAATGTTCTTAAAACATAATAAATGGAAGAATCTATCCTATTTGTATGCACCACTAACTAAGCCTAACCCCATAACCTAAACCTCTCTGAATACATACAAAATGGAAGTATATATCCTGTTTTGTATGGTCTTAGTACAAAAACAAATTGATTTACCTGTTATTTTTAACATTTGCATCTCTCTCTGTAATTCTCAAAAGACACTGACTGAAGAGTCTCATCATCTCTACAGTAAATTATACACAACACATTCAAGACAAGAGGTACTGTATTACAAGTAACAAAAAAAAATTAATCAAGTACACATATAAAATGTAAGAAACATACTACAACCTAACTAACACTCTAAGCCTAATCCCATAACCGTAAACCCCTAATGACAACATTGCCGCATGCAAAACAGTAAGAAAAAAAATAGGGGTACCCTAACCCTTAATGACAACAGTGATGCACACACAACAGAAAAGGACAATGCTAATAAAAAATACAAAATGGAAGGATATATACTATTTTAGGTGTTTAACCCTCTAAACCCAACTCCATACCCTAAACTCCTGATGATAACAGTAGTGCACAAAAAACACAACTAAACCCATAATGACAACACTGCCACACACAAAAAAGGATAACACAAGAAATGCTGTTAACACATACAAAATAGAAGGACCTATCATGCTTGCGCCTTTCACAAAATAGACTGCAACCTAACTAATCAGCTGAATCCAACAACATGCAAGTATTGAATGCCATAAAAAGTGCACTAGAGGATGACTTGCTCGAAGACCATTGTTTATATCTAGATGGACCTGGTGGATCTGGAAAATCATATCTATATAATTTATTGATGAGTTTCATTTGTGCACAAGATCAAATAGCACTGCCATTTTCAACAACTGGAATTGCCGCATTTTGTTAGAAGGTGGAAGAACTGTGCATAGTGAATTTAAACTGCCAATGCACATTCTGGAAACATCAGTGTTGGATGTTCAAATGACATCTTTGCAAGCAAAAAAAAATAAGAAAAGTAAATTAATTATAATCTATGAAGCTACAATGATGCCATGTCATGCGCTACAATGTATTGACCGTCTGTTGTGTGAAGTCATCGATAATGATTTGCCTTTTGGTGAAAAGTTTATGTTAGGTGAAGATTTTAGCCAAAGATTACCTGTTGTTGTTCGTGAAAATCGCACAGACATTTTAGAAACATGTATAAAGTCAAGTAAACTATGGAAACTCTTTACTCACCTCAAATTAGGACAAAATGAATTCAATGAGTGGCTCATCAAAATTGGAGAAGGAAAAACAGAATAAATTAATAATTCACCCAATGATACCGTGGAAATTCCATTGCAAATGATTCGCAAACAGGACATTATATCGGGTATATTCCAAAATACAATAACTAACGACGATTATGCAGAGCTTGCAAGCAAAATAATATTAACATACAAAAATAAGTATGCATTGCTTCTGAATAATGAAATATTATCACAGTGCAGATTGTGTACTTGGTGATGACAAAGAAACTCAGACAAACTTTTAAACTGAATTTATTAATTCATTAACTCTATCTGGAATGCCACCACAAATTTTGCCGCTAAAAAAGGGTCAATTGTCATGTTACTGCAAAAGATGAACCCAAAAAAAGGACTATGAAATGGGAGCAGATTAATTGTTCAAGAATTTAAAAGAGCATTTCATAAATGCAGAAATTCTCAATGGTGCCCATAAATGTGAAAGAGTTTTCATACCAAGAAAAGATTTGGCATCAAGTGAAAATAGCTTGCCTTTTGTACTTCAGAGAAGATAATTTCTCATCATCATGTCATTTGCCATGACCATTAATAAATCACAAGGACAGCCTTTGAAATCCATTGGAATCTTTTCAGAAGAAACAGTATTGGCCCATGGTCAACTGTATGTTGCATTTTGAAGATACAAAAATTTAGAGGAAATTAAAGTTTATATTGAAAACAACCAAAGTCAGGGTATTTATTAGATGATGGCCGACTTTTTACAAAAAGTATTGGCTACTATGAAGTACTGTAAATTAAATTAGAAAAAAGAATAAAACACAACTAATCTACAAATAGCCCAATTAAAAAAACAACACTACTCTTATATCTACAAGAAATTCACAAAAATACCGCAACAAATTTAGAGAACAGTGGTTTTATGTCTAGGACGCAATTTTATGTCACTCAGACTCTTTTTAGTGGATGAGTATTTTGCTAAGGAAACTCTATAAAATGGCAAAAAAACATACAGAACAGTGTTTATACCCAGTGGATGAACTTTGATGTCTGGCGGTCTCTTTGTAGAGGATCACTATTTCACATACAAAATACAAAAAAAAAAAGGGCACAACTTCGACATACAAAACAAAAAAATATTGGAATGTCTTGGAAGTGACTTTTGCCAGGATTGGCCCCGGTTTCAATTTTAATACCTTAAGTTCATGTTTGTAATGTTAAAATTCTGTTTTCCAAGGACTGAAAAGTTGTTTCATTGTATGTAATTAGAGGGTTCATAATTTGTTGTAAAATGTAAATGTTTAATTACATAGGCCCTCATTCAATTGCAATTTGGCCAATTGAATAGGGCACTAAATAAGCACATAACATATATTTTTAAAGAAGTTTTTAGTTAGTAAGCGTCTATCCAAAAGCAATGTTTTCACTAACTAAAAACTTCTTTAAAATAAATATGCTATGTGCTTATTTAGGGTCCTATTCAATTGGCCAAATCACAATTGAATGAGGGCCATAGAGAGTATTGATCCAGGGAGGAAGGAATTATTATTTTTTGCCCACTTTGAAACCATTGACCAAGTTTTAATGGGGTTTTAGTTGGTTTGCCTTCCTCTGGATTCAATATTCAAGATCACTGTATTTTTAAGTTAAGTTTAAATGTTATTACATTACGTTAATGTAAATCTGTAAAGTTTTAATAGGGAAATTAGGGAAATCAAATAAAATCCAGGAAAGAACGCAGATAAGATATTAAAACATTTTTTTAAATATATTATTGGCGTTTTTTCCTGGATTTTATTTGATTTACCTAATTTCCCTATTAAAACTTTACCCATTTACATTATTTTAGTGTTAACCACTAGGAAATTATATAGGTTGTTACATTATACTACATTACATTAATGTTTGAATTGTTAACATTGTATTTTACAAGGTTTGAAAAGTTGTTTTATTGAATGTTATTAAGAGTTTATGTCAGTAGGAGCATAATCATTTGTTCAAAATTAAATTATATAATCAAATAGACAGGATTTATCCAGGGAGTAATCCGATTGCCAGTTACTGGGGTCAGGAAGGAATTAATATTTTTCCCCTTTTGATGCAATTGGCTATGTTTCAATGGGGTTTTTTACTGTATGCCTTCCTCTGGATTCAATACCTATGTGCTTTACCAATAGTCCAGCTACAAGTTGCATAATAAAAAGCATTCTGTAATGATTTAAATACTCATCCATACAAAGTTGACCTATTGTTATGTTACTCATAGCTCAGAATTAAAAATGTTAGTATTCATAAAAATAATTGGTTGACCACTGTTTCAAATATAAGTTGCATGTTACAAAGTTTTATGTAATGGTTCACAATACATATTCATACAAATTTCATCTATTGTTATATTATTACTGCATACATGACAATTAAAAAATTTAATATGGTTTAACAGTTGTTGAAATAAAAGTTAAATGTTAAAAAAATGTAAACAAAATATTATAATTGTTGTATTTCTTTGTAGATAACAAGTTTAAAAGTGTCAGAGACTCACACTGTGTGGCAAACAGCATTCCCAGCTTTAAAATGTTATTGACCGTCATTTTTTGAAGGACAAGTTGCTTGTTCACGAAGAAACAATGGCTGGAAAATGTAACTCAACATCAAAAAAGCTTTCAGTGGGCAGGTCCTATATAAGGTAATTGGGTGGAGCATCTGGATGTCAATGTGGCATAAAAGGGTGGTTTCTATAATATTGGGTAAAGTTAATGTAAGGGGAGGGGCCAGGTCTCTTTCTTCTTCCCCACCAAATTGGAAGGTCACCAGCCATCACTGCTAAGTTTGTTTTTCAAAATATCAACATGGGCAAATTCATCATACAATTCAGGTCTCTAGTGGCACATGACATACCATCTTGGTTTATAATCAGCAACTGTGTATCAAACAGGTTTATATTTAAAACTTTAAAAAAAAACTAATAATTATTTAAAAATAGAGATAATACACAAATCACATTTACGAACAATGACCTTTTTAATGCGTTACCTGAATATAGTGTTTACAGATACATTCTAAATACCAGCTTTTTTTATATAAATGTATGGCTTTATTACATGTCTCCAATAGGAAATTTACAAGTACAACTCCACTTAAGCTCTAATGTACCTGTTACATGCAGCGTTTGTACGTAAACATTAAGGGTGATCCCTAAGTGTGATTTGTTCAATGTTCTACACGTGTTTTGAGCTAAAGTGCAATTATATGGCACCCATAAGAAATGTTGCTTACATTTGCTTGACAAGATCTGTTGGAGCTCCCAGTGAGCCTAACCGCAATAGCAGCTGGAAAGGCATTTCAAATAAACAAAATGAATGTGTGAGGGTTTATGAAGCTTGCTTCTACAGACCAGGATGTCAGGAGCACCATATAATACCTTAGAATTATGATTAATTAACAGACTGACACTTACACTTTGTTTATGTAAGTACAGTCTACCAATACCATACCTTTATTCCACTGGGGATAAGCAATCCTCATCCACTTGAGTTGGGAAAGGGCCACTGCATACCCCTCTTACACTGTCCCAGGACAGTTCTCTGCTGATCCATGCTTAAATGTGAAAGTATTTCCTCTTGCCTCAGCTTCATCATGTCCTTGCAAGTTGCCACCTTACTGTATTCCACAGAGTTTCCACAACTGCAAGCCAATTGTCATGATCTGCTACTTCAGTTGGACTTGGTAAGAACCTGATTCAAACCTATCTAGCAGAATCATACAGTACTTGTACATCTCTGTTCTGATCTCAGGAACACCATATAATCCCTTAGAATTAGGATTAATTCACAGACATTTACACCTTGTTAATGTAATGTAACGAACCCATCACTGTTTTACCATGTTTTATGGTTATGGTTAAAATATGATCACATTGCTGTACTGTAGATATGTATTTTTATGTTCTACAGAATATATTGGCTCAGAATATTACAGCTACTAGGCCAATAGATAATCCTATTACAGAGACTCCTCATAAGATAAGGAAGTCTATTGTATAAAGTGTTTTCATTAAGAGACATAAGAACAAAGAGAAGTATAATCTGATCAATGTCTGATTGTATCAAAGTAGCCAGGTAGCCTTAGGGAGGTGTGACCACACCTATTGTCTCTCTATGTGTATTGTGTGGCCAAATATGGGGGATGTGTATTGCCTATGGAAAGAGATGTGTATATATATTTCTGCATAACAAAATAAAGACAGTATTCTTTGACTCCCAATTGAGTGTCGTCCAATAAGGGAGGTTGGGGCTTCTGAGACTGCGCAGTGCTTCTATATGGATATTTAACGGTATACCAGCAGAGATACTGGACTTCGTGTTCCAACTCCGTTACATGCAAGTACAGGCACAACTGCCATACCTTTATTAATTGTCACATTTTATACAATTTTCTGGCACACGTGCTGTCCAATCACAGTAAGCCCATCCCTAAGTAATAGGCTTACTGGGAAACCCTGTACATCTGATGAGCTCATGCCTTAATCTTATCCTGGTGATTATATTTAGTTGGGGCTGAGTGAGTTATCACCAGATAACAACACTGTAACACAATAGGGTGCCCCTTCCTACTAGGAAACCCTGTATATCTGATGAGCTCAGGTCTTAATCTCATCCTGGTGATTGTATTAACGATAACCATTTGCTGTCATCTTGAAGCGTGTGTACTAGAATTATCTATGAGACAATGGTCTTGGGCATTTGGCTGATGCAATAGCCTGCAGAATATCTAATATATGTTAAACAACAATTCCTATAACATGAAACATAATACATAAACCAACATACATACAGTATAACAGTGTCATCATAATTAACCATAAGCACTAAGAAATACATAACCATAATAATAAAAACAGGGTAACTCTGGCCAGTCAGACACAGGCCATAATGTAAAACAGTCCAGTCAGGACCTGGGCATGACAAATTACCAGAAATAAAAAAATCCCAGTTAAAAAGATTACAGAAAGTAAAATATAAATTACAGCAAATAAAATATTATTTTTATTTAAAACATAAAATCAAATTAAAATGAGAATTAAAATGGATTATAAAAAAGTATACATGTGGAAAAGAGGGATAGGTTAGTATATGATAGGTTAGTATAAAGTAATAGAGAGGAAGGCTTTGTCTAAATGTATCTGGTTGTGGTAAAACAGAAAAAGCAGATCACAAGATGGAGAGTGGCAAGACCCCTGTCATGCTGCAGCATGGCAATGTGCAGCACACTGAGACATCACAGAGACACATTGCTCTTCTCTGATTAATGACAGTTGTAGGAGAGTGCAGAAGCCTCAGCAGGACTGGAGGAAGGTTCTGATGTTGATCATCAGAGGGAGTCTATATAATATGACAGTGATGCTACAGAGTAATATAAAGACTGGCAAGACTGTGGTACCTCCTGTCATCCACAGCATGGCAATGTGCAGCACACTGAGATGTTACAGAGGCAAATTCATTTGCATAGATTAATGACAGTTGTAGGAGAGGAGGAGCCTCAGAAGGACTAGACGGAAGTTGTGGTGTTGATCATCAGAGGGTCTGAGGGTACTATCTGTTGGATAGAGTATTCATGAGAGGGGGCTCCTTTATTAGCACCATTGCAAAACCAATGTATATAATAAATACTAGCGACTTGCCCGTCAAAAAATTACGGCAATTAAATGTTTATGTTTGTAATTCTGTTTTGTCGATAATATGCGTATTTGGCACTTGTAACCTTTTTCTTATATCTAAAGAAGTACAATTATTAGATGAAACATGTTTATTTTTTTAACATGCAACTTTTTGGTTACGAACTGTTAACTTTATTTTGTAAAAGTAGTAACATTTGAATGTAAGAACAGTTGAACATTGTATTAATGAGTATTGTAAACTTGACATAATGTTTTTTAACAAGCAACTTGTAGATTAACAACTGTTAAACGAAATATATATTGAATACAGAGGTAGGCAAACAGTAAAAACCCTCCTTGAAAGCTAGCCAATTGTATCAAAGACGGGAAAAAAAAAATTCCTTCCTGACCCCATTAACTGGCGATCGGACTAGTCCCTGGATTAATATTTTGCATTGAATGATACATTTACATTGTATAACAAAACCTCCTTCTCCTGTTAACATGAAATTTAAAATATCTGCAATTAAAGAACTTTGCCTTTTTTTGGTAAAAACTTGTAACATTGTAAACAGTAACATACTGAAGCAACATTTAAACTGTAATTGTTTTAAAATATAATGTTTTGTGGGGCTAATAATGCAAAAAGGCTGCTTCCATTAAATAGTAATCAATTCTTTTGTCGTCGTTGCTTTTTGATGGTTGACCTTTGGTTGTTGTTGTTGTAATTGGTAAAAATGGCACATAGAGTTTCCTATAGTTGTTCTCTAAAAAGAGAACGCCAGACATTAAAATGTGTCCGCTATGTGTAACCACTGTTCTCTATGGCCCTCATTCAATTCCGACTTGGCCAATTGAATAGTGCTCTAAATAAGCACATAACATATTTTTTTTAAATAAGTTTTTAGTTAGTGAAAACCTTGCTTTTGGATAGATGTTCACTAACTAAAAACTTCTTTAAAAAAATATGTTATGTGCTTATTTAGACCCCTATTCAATTGGCCAAATTGCAATTGAATGAGGGCCTATGTGTTTTGCCATTGTATAGAGTTTTTTTATGGAAATTGTGGTGCTCTAAAAAGAGTCTGAGTGAAATTGAAATTAAACGACCGTTCTGTATCTTTAATTTGTGTTTTTTGTTCTAAAATTGTCGTAGAGGAATTTTTTTATTTTTGGTTGCTGTTTCTGTGCCATGTGTTGTGTTTGTTGGAATTAAATTTACAGTACTTCACAGTAGACAATATTTTTGGTAAAAATGCCATCATCTAATAAATCACCTTTACTTTCATTATTTTCAATGTAAACTTTAATAGCCTGTGGATTCTTGCACCTTGAGAAGGCAACATACAGCTGGCCATGTGCAAATATTGGTTGTTCTAAGAATATACCCACAGATTTGAAAGTTTGTCCTTGTGATTTATTAATGGTCATGGTAAATTCCATGATGATGGGAAATTGTCTCTTTTGAAGTACAAAAGGGAGGCTACTTTCACTTGGTGCCAAATGTTTTCTTGGTATGAAAACTCTCTATCCTTTATGTGTTCCATTTAAAATTTCAGCATCTATAAAATGGTCCTTTTATTGTTGAACAATTAATCTTGTACCATTGCATAGGCCTTTTTTTGGTTCATATTTCGCAGTAACATGACAATTGCACCTTTCTTTAGCTGCAAAATATGTGGTGGCATTCCAGAAGGAGTTAATGAGTTTATGAATTCAGTAGAAAAGTTTTCCTGACTTTCTTTGTCATCACCAAGTACAGAATCAGCACTGTGATCATTTTTTTGTGGTGCATTAATTATTTTTTATATTTGATTATTGAGGAGCAATGCATCCTTATTTTGGCATGTTAGTATTACTTTGTTAGCAAATTCTGCATAGTCCTCGTTATTTATTGTACTTTTGAATATAGACAATATAATGAGCTGTGATGTGCATAGTGTCCTCAGGTAAATTTGTGATTTGTTCTGTTTTTCCTTCTTCAATTGTAATAAGCCAATCATTGAAATCATTTTCTCCTTCTGATCTCATATTTTGTTGTAATTGAAAATGGGTAAATATTTTCCATAGTGTACTTGACTTTATACATGTTTCGATAATGTCGGTTCAATTTCCATGTACAATGACGGTTAATGTTTGTCTAAAATCGCCACCTAACAACATTACCTTTCCACCAAATGGCAAAGTATTATCCATGACTTCACGAAGCAAACGGTCAATACATTGTAAGGCAAGGCATGACATCATTATAGCCTCATCTATTATAATTAATGTACTTTTTAAAAATGTTTTTGCTTGTAATGATGTTATTCGAATATGCGACACAGATGTTTCTAAAATAGGCACTGGCAGTTTAAATCCACTTATGCACAGTCCTTCCACCTTCTAACAAAAGTGCGGCAATTCCAGTGGTTGCAAATGTCAGCGCTATTTCACCTTGTGCTCGTACAAAACTAATCAATAAATTATATAGATAAGTTTTTCATGATCCGCCAGGTCCATCCAGATAGAAATAACGCTCTTTGACCATGTCATCATCTAGGGCATTTTTGATTGCATTAATAATGTATTTAAAGTTGCAAGTCTTTCTTCTGTTCTTTCTCTTTGTAGTTGAATATCATAGTCTTCAAAGTTGTTGTCATCTATAAGACCTGGATCTGGCAGATTAAAACTTGCACAACTTAATCCATGAGTTAAAAAGACCTCTTGGATTTCAATTAATGCTTTTAATTGTGCAATAGTCTCATTGTATCATTGCAAAAAGTCTTCAGCCATATTTGTTTTAAATTTGTCCCACAAAGCTAATGCATTTGGAGCATTTGAGAAGACAAATAAATGCAAATTGTTCCCTCATCTGCGTGTCATCAGCTAGGAAGTTTCTATGGAGCGCAGCTAAATGAAATGATTCATATACTTATACTTACATTAACAGTTCTTAAGTGTTCAAAACTTTGAGCACCAGGAACATTTAGAAGTAGTAGTCGTAAGCAGAAACGTTCAAGGTCTGTTGGGCTTACAGTGTAAATTCTTGGGATTATTTTATTTCCGCCTTTTTCTTTTTCGGCATAATCCCTTAACGAAAACATAATGGTATGGAATGTCAATATATCACAATTCCCTTGCCTGTAAGTCAGTAGAATGTAATTGAAACCACGCAGTTAGTGTAGTGTGGCGATGCTCACTTTGTGCCAAAGCATTTGTTTCATTTCCAGCATGGAAATACACTAAATGTCTTTGTGGCAAATGTACAGCATATCGATATACTGCATGTGATCAATCGTGCATTTTAAATTTTAGAAGACGCCACAAAGCTTCTGGCGCACTCACATAGCGAGCATCTACATGAGATGAAATTTCATCATGTACTAACTCACTTTGTTTGTTATTTTCAGCACTTTTGAAGACTACAGTAGCTGCATCATAGCCTTTGTAAATATGTGCATGCTTCAACATTAATGTGTGTATTATACTTCATGAGTAAATGTGGATTGTATGGTACCACATACCTATTGTTGACCTTTTTGCAGCGAATAATGGCAGTGTGTCCTTGTCTTCTTCTATATAATGGATACCCATCACAATTAGCATAAGTTTTGTCTCTATAATCTTTTGGAAATTCTTTAGTGTATTTTATATTTTCCATACATGTTGATTGTGGATTAATACCTCCACACGGTCCGTGAATCATACAATGAGTTACAATCTCATATAGTCTACCATGTAGTTCTGGATCTTGTAGTTCAGCAATAATGACTGAATCCACTTTATCACCAGTATCTAACTTATCTTTTTTTTTGAAGGATTATAAGAATATGTGCATGTGGAAGTCTTCTTTTTTGAAATTCGATGGTATAAACATAAGCCAGACATTTGCCAAATAACTGAGTTATGGTTATGTCACATATTAATTCATATAATTTTATTTTAAAGGCTCTGCACACTAAATCTGGTCTATCGGAAGCAGTTTGTCCAATTAGCAGATTGTCTGTAATCTCTGGCCATTGTGGATTACATGTAAATGTAATAAATAAATCTGGTTTGCCGAATTTTGTTACACTAGCCATGGCATCATTTTATCTTTCTCACATATTGCGAGGAGATCCCCGGAAAGACGATGATAAAATGATGGCTTTTCCAGCTGTCATGTCTCTGGTTGTAGCAACCTCAGCGACATAATCCATCAATCCACAATACTGTTCTACACGTAGTTTATCTTGATGATATTTTATGAACTTTAAATAATTTGCCTCAACTTGCAAATAGGAATCAATGATTCATTGTTGGGTTAGTTTTCCACTACATAAAATAGGATTGAATCCATTTCGAATGGCAATTTGAGCCACTATAAATTCAAGTATGGAAATATTATTTCGCACTCGTACTTTAGAATTTGGGTAACTCTGAAGGGTTAATTTGGGTTGCCAACCTGCTTCTCCGTGTGGAAAAAATATTGGATATGTCATTGGATCTAAATTTGTACTTAAGATACTTATATTAATGAAAGGTTGCTCCTCATTTCTGGGATATATTCTAATGTCTCTCTGAAATGGTGGTTCTCCTTCATCATTTTGAAAGAACATTGCAACATCATTTGATGTTGGCAAAGTTATAACGGTGTTTATCAGTTTGTCGATCTCTTTTAAGCACCATATTGACCTTTGGGATTGGCAATTGATGTATTTCTGCATGAAGTTGTTGTTCCTTTTCTACTTCTGCCAATTTTGTATAAACTTGAGTGTAGGGGTTATTGGCCATAATTTTATCTAGCTCAATAAAAACAATGGGGAAACATTTTTTTTTTTTCTTGAAGCTGCATACGTTGGTCAACAGCTTCCATTGTATCTAGGACATATAGTTGGGCAAATTTTCTTTGCTCACCTTTCTCTAGATGTAAATGTGAAGTACGATGGTAAATTTGGCCTTGCACTTTAAAGCAGTAAGGGCCATGTCCTGGCACATTAGCAGCTAATGTTGCGCCCATAGTTGCAAAGAATATGGCACTATTGTATGATCTTATGTTTGTTTTGAAATTGTTGTATTTGGGAAAAGCAGGCTCAGTCATAATGCTTTGTAAATATGGTGGGAATTAATGTCTTTCTGGAAGTTTGACCTTGCCTTTTTGACAGCAACTAATGAACTCACCATCTCTGGGTCTTTCCTGTTTGAAAAGATAAGCCTCACAAAACTGACAGAGAATATTCATCTCACCACAATTATGAACCTCTACTGCTAAAGACTTAAGTAAAGGACAATTTGAAGAACATTTGTCAATATGAGTCTCTAAGTCATCATTGGAAATGTTATGTGATTGTTCAGCAACAGGTTCTAAATGTTTTAGTTTTTTTGTTGCCTTCTTAGGGGTTGATTTTCATTTTTCAGTTGATAGTATTTTACTTGCAAGTCGTTTGCATTCTTTTTCTCATCTAATTTCCTTCTGCTCTGGCGTCTGCTGCTTTGCCCATGTTTTTTGTCGTTCTCTAGTTTGCGGTCTTTTTTCTTTTCCTGTTTCTTATCAGTATCCGCCATATTAATCTGTAAATAAAAAGAATGTATTATTACTTTTGTTCCTGATTTTAATTTGTTTTGTAATTGTTTTTTTTTGTTTTTTTTCGTACTATCCTGTTTTGTGTGCAACACTGTTATCATTATAGATTTAGGTTGTGTGTTTAGACTTATAGGTTATGAAAGTGGCTTTATAGTCTAAAATGTGTATGTGTTACTACTATTTGTTGTCCTATTATTTTTTGTGGATGCTAGTTTTGAGATTGAAGCTTTATAGGTTTGGCTTATAGGCATAGCACCCAAAACTGAATCTTTGAGTAAATTTGGTAAGTATTAACCATATTTGTTGTATTTTGGTGTTGATAGTTGTCACTGGAGGATTAGGTTGTACTTTTAGGCTTATAGGGTGTGGAAGTATAATCAGGGTATATTTACAATTTGGCCAACAAGTTTATTACATTTTTAATCCATAATTGAATAGTAACAACGATGAAAAATAAAAAAAAGGAAGATTAAAAACACTCTAAAATCAATGGAAAAAGAAGGGTCTCCTCTGAGAAATAGTGCTAAATTTCACTTTAGACAAATATATAGAGACTAGAACTTTCTCTTGGATAATCGAGGAGAATTGTAATGTTCCACTACAGGTAACTCTGTGCCAACATATCACATAGTCTATTGTATATAGTCTTCCCAATAGGGCATTTAGTGCAGACTTGCTTTAGTGAAAAATATTATGGTAGATGGTAGATAGGAGCAGGCACTACATTTGATGTAAAAAAGAAGCCAGATAATTGTTATATCTCTATTTGAGAGCTATAGGAGACTTGTTCTTTGGGATATCTCCTATATATGATCCATGGGATTGTGACATGCCAATCCTAATTCACTAGAACTTCTTATACCCGCATAATGGTCTATGACTAGTATTAGCAATATTATTATCTTCATAGAAGGGATAGACTCTTATTGTGGCCTGAAATGTCCTTATTAGTTCCCTATTAAGGGTGAAAGTATCTCATAGTATATACAGTAACTAATATTTGCTTCTTTAACATCAAGTGGCCTATACATAAGTCCTAGATA
This sequence comes from Discoglossus pictus, assembly GCA_027410445.1. Taxonomy (NCBI): domain Eukaryota; kingdom Metazoa; phylum Chordata; class Amphibia; order Anura; family Alytidae; genus Discoglossus; species Discoglossus pictus. The sequence continues at coordinate 18,635,331 of CM050163.1, read as the reverse complement.
CTTCTAAGGACACCATACTGAATTGTGAACGAGTTACCTAAGTAGTACCATGTTTCTTAATAGAGACGCTAATGCTGCATGGCTTCACTTCCTAGTATAGCGTGGACAGCGTCGTGCGTGATGACGCACATATGCGTGTAAACGCCTATACCTGACGCGTTTCAACGTGCTGTGATGTCTTTCTCAAAGGGGGAGGCGATAGTGCCGTCGCTGATCTTATATAGTAGCTTGGTTGCCTTGGAAACCAGTACTGGAATCGTAGTTAGATAGAGGCCATGTTTTAATAGAAAAACAGGCCTCCTGTAGATATGTGTATAATATACATCAAATTATATGAACCAAGTGATATAAACGGTTCAATCTGAAGCAATAATTAGATAGCACAAGGATCTGGGAACACAATGTGATATGATATTTTGAATAGAGACATAGTAGTAATAACTCTGGTCATATATACTATACAGTATAGAGGGTAAACCTTATGTTGTGAATTGTTTAAATTAGAAGATCAAAGTGCTAGAAGAAATAGCTTAGCAATTCTCTCTGTGACTATCAATGTTCCATATTTCTTGACTAAATAAGATAAATTAGCTGGAAGTTCAAGAGATCTAGAGTCTAGTATACTAGAGCTATATATACAATCTGTAAAGTATATAAGTGGATATAAGGATAAATAAGCCTCCCATTGTTAGGAGGTAATAATGAATAGAAGTTATATATATTAACCAACAGTGGTGGAATTAACTCACTACATTGTTGTGGTTACTGAATAACTGGTAGTGGAAAAAACAAAAAAGTGAGTAATAATATTAAGCTATATAGGGCGTGGGCCATAAAAGAGGCTTTATTCTTGAATGTTGTAGGTGTTACTAATATTTGTTGTAGTATCCTATTTTCTGTGTCTGTTTAGGTTAGGGGTTTAATGTTGTAGGTTAGGGCCCAGAGAGCCTGCAGCGTTAGCAACAAACCGTACTGCTGACAACTATATATGTGATACTCTATTATATTATTTGGGCTGAATTTTGTTACCACCCTACTCCTTGGTTCTTGGCAGGCCAAGGTTTCAACAAGTCACTGTCTTATAGGTCTATATAACCCAACAGTGATGCTAGAGTGTGTCTGGAAGAAAAATATCCCAGAGCAATCTGCTAATGTATTATGCTATTAGAGAAATATACAATCTATCCTGATAGCAATAGCTGTGCATCACAACTATTTATAGAAAATGTAAATTATTATTGGACAGCTTAATTTATCAAAAATTAGATATAATCAACTATACTGAAGAACACAGTCTTTGCTTCTCTAAGACCATAAATTACAGTTTAACACATCACCGGCATACTATCCATAGGAATGTCTCAAGGTTGATAGGACATGAGTCCTGGAAGTCAAAATAGAGGTAGAAGGTGTCAAATAGCAGCTGATGGAGAGTTTAAGACTTCAATACACACCACTGGAACAGGGTTGTGAATAACTAGAATCAGGACAATCCAGGGTTATATAATTGCAATTCACAGTATGTAATAAAGCCAGGGGTTAGTAGACAGGAATCAGAAGAGAAAGGGTAAAGAATCACAAAAATCATTAGATGAGACATAAACCGTGAGCTATTTCTAACAGGATAGATTGTATATTTCTGTAACAGCATAATACTTTAGCAGAATGCTCTTGGACATTTTCCTTCCAGGAACATTTCTTGTTTTATTCTTTTTATATTGCTCTGTAGCATCACTGTTGGGTTATATAGACGTATAAGACAGTAAGAGATTCATCCACTGTGTGCACAGACAGGGCCAACAGGATGAGACAGAGGGCTCCAGAGATGGCCAAGGGAAGACCATGGTTAAGGCATTCCTTATCTCATGCTAATGACTTAAGGTGGTGAGGAGATATAAATAATGGATTGCCCCACTGTCCCTGGATCACAAAATGGAGAAGTAAAGGGGGTTCTGCTGGCCCAATAACAGGTGACCACTGAACATGATGTCCAGGACTCATATGGGGAGATATTGGCACCACGTCCAGACTGTTGAGTAGGTGGCACAGTTTGTTTTGTTGGAACAATTTTTACAGCTTTGCCCTCCAGCAATGAGAGCCTGAGTCCAAGACCAATGACCCACCACTGCAGAAGAGGCTTTTCGTTGGGGGACCAGTACAGGGAGATCCGGGGAAAAGTGAGAGTGCCTCCCCATTGGACCACCTAGGCCACTGCTCCAAAGCCCCATAACTCACCCTGTATAAGAGCTCTGACCTGAAGCATGACCCTGACACAGACCTGCTTGACTCCCGGGCCCACCACTACTGCTTCTTTAGCTTCTAGCAATGGAAATCCCACCAGAACTGAAGCAGGTCTATTCCTACATTGGGGGGAAAAAGTATTTGATCCCCTGTTGATTTTGAACTTTTGTCCACTGAAAAAGAAATGATCGGTCTATAATTTTAATGGTAGGTGTATTTTAACAGAGAGATAAAATAACAGCCGGGCGAAAAGCTCTACTGGAGGAGAAGGAGGGCAGAATAGGCAGAACAACAGACAGGTTTTGGTTGTAGGGGACTCTATTATTAGGAAGGTAGACAGGGTGATTTGTCACCCAGATCCCAGCAATCGAACAGTTTGCTGTCTCCCGGGTGCTCGGGTTCGTCATGTTGTGGATCGGGTAGACAAATTATTGGGAGGGGCTGGAAATGAACCAGCGGTCTTGGTACATATTGGTACCAAGGACAAAGTTAGTAAAAGATGTAGTGTCCTAAAGAATGATTTTAGAGAACTAGGTAATAAGCTGAAGGCAAGGACCTCCAAGGTAGTATTATCTGAGATACTACCAGTGCCACGTGCTAGCCCAGGGAGGCAGAAGGAGATTAGGGAGGTTAATGCGTGGCTAAAGATGTGGTGCACTAAGGAGGGGTTTGGCTTTTTAGAGCACTGGTCTGAATTCTCACTTCGGTACAATCTCTACAGTAGGGATGGATTGCACCTTAATGATGAGGGAGCTTTTGTACTAGGGGATAGGATGGTAGAAAGGCTGGAGGAGTTTCTAAACTAGTAGGTGGGGGGGAGGGACTAGATATAAGTAATGGGGTAGAAAGTGTAGAGGGTATAAGGGATGAATTAAAAACTCATAGGGGAGGAGATGGGGGAGGGGTAGTATGGTCAATAGGGAGGTAGTACTAAGTTCAGTGGCAGGCACTTCAGAACTACAGACTCATAACATAAGGTGTATGCTTGCGCCAGAAGCTTGCCAGGAAAAATGGGAGAGTTAGAATTGTTAGCAATTAATAAAAAATAGGATTTAATAGGCATTACCGAAACGTGGTGGGATGAATCTCATGACTGGACTGTTAATCTGGATGGTTATAACCTATTTAGGAAAGATAGAGGCAATGGTAAACGAGGAGGAGGGAATTGTATGTATGTTAAGCCTGAATTTAAGGCTATAGTCAGAGAAGATATTTATGGTGGACCTAGTGATGAAGTTGAATGTTTGTGGGTAGAGTTAAATAGCGGAGCAGCAAATTCCAAAAGAATATTAGTAGGAGTACCCCCAACCCCCAAATATAGCTGAAAGTGAGGAAATACAATTATTGTTACAGATTGGAAATGCAGCTAAGCACGGGCAAGTACTAATAATGGAAGATTTGAATTACCCTGAAATAAACTGGATACATGAGACCAGCCGTTCAGCTAAGGGGAGCAGGTTCTTGAGTACACTCAGGGATCATTATTTGGCCCAGGTTATACAGGAGCCTACTAGAAATGAATTTGTAAGATTTACTCATTACAAATAATATTGATATTGTATCAAATGTTGAAATAGGGCAACCTTTGGGAAACAGTGATCACAACACAGTCTCATTTGAGATTGTATTAAAAAAACAACATTTTAAGGGGCCAACAAAAACTCTTAATTTTAAAAGGGCAGATTTTAACGGTCTAAGAGCAGCAATACAGTATAGACTGGGACAGAGAACTGATAGGTAAAAACACTGAACATAAATGGACAACATTTAAATCCTTACTAAATATACATACACATCGGCATATACCGTGTGGGAATAAAAGTAAAAGGAGTAAATCACAACCCATGTGGCTTAACAATGATTTAAAGATAAAGATACAGAGTAAAAATCAGGAATTTAAATTATACAAACAAGAGGGGACAGAGACTGCTTTACAGGAATACAAGGAAATCAACAAGGCTTGCAAAAGCGCGATTAGACTGGCTAAAATAGAAAATGAAAAATGAATTGCAAAAGAGAGTAAGACTAACCCTAAAATATTTTTTAAGTATATTAATGGGAAGAAGGCGAGGAAGGAAGCTATAGGAACATTAGATTGTGAAACAGGCTGTCTGAAAATTAGTGACCAGGAAAAGGCAGATGAGCTAAATAGTTTCTTTTCTTCGGTATACACAAGGGAGGTACCAGTGGTTGGGACACTGCAACATAATGGGGCTACACTACCTTTGCCAAATAATTGGTTAACACCGGAAGTAATCCAAAAGAGGTTGGAAAAAATAAATGTTAATAAAGCCCCGGGTCCTGATGGAATACATCCAAGGGTACTAAAGGAACTGGGTTCTGTAATAGCCAAACCATTATATTTAATTTTTCAAGATTCACTCAATACAGGGTCTCTACCAGATGACTGGAGAAAAGCTGATGTGATACCTATATTTAAAAAGGGAGCAAGAGCAAATCTGGGGAATTATAGACCAGTGAGCCTCACTTCTGTAGTGGGGAAGCTTTTAGAAGTGTTAATAAGGGATAATATACAAGAATATGTCTATTTGAACAGGATTATAAGTAGGAGTCAACATGGGTTTATGAGGGATAGGTCATGTCAAACAAATCTAATTAGTTTCTATGAGGAGGTTAGTAGGAACCTGGATCAAGGCAACTCAGTGGATGGAGTCTTTTTGGATTTTGCAAAGGCTTTTGATACAGTGCCACATGGGAGACTATTGGGCAAACAGGAATTGCAGTAAATATCTGCTCATGGATTGAGAGCTGGCTAAAAGACAGGAAGCAAAGGGTTGTTGTAAATGGAACATACTCCAATTGGACTAATGTGGTAAGTGGGGTTCCTCAGGGTTCAGTATTAGGTCCTCTCCTTTTTAACATATTTATTAATGACTTAGAGGTAGGATTGGAGTGTGGGGTCTCCATTTTCGCTGATGACACAAAGTTGTGCAAGGTAATTAAATCAGATAATGATGTGCTTTCCCTCCAAGGGGATTTACATAAAATTGAGGAATGGGCATCTAAATGGCAGATGAGATTTAATACGAATAAATGTAAGGTTATGCAGCTGGGAAGGAAAAATAGCCATGCAATTTATAATCTTAATGGAGCAAATCTAGGTGTATCAGATATTGAAAGGGATTTGGGAGTGCTTGTGGACAACCACCTAGGTAACAGTGCTCAAAGCCAAGCAGCAGCTGCAAAGGCAAATAAAATATTAGCATGTATTAAGAAGGGTATAGAAGCCAGGGAAGCAAATATAATTCTGCCACTATACAAATCTCTAGAATGCCCTCATTTGGAATATGAAGTACAATGTTGGACACCACTTCATAAAAAGGACATTTTAGAGCTGGAAAAGGTACAGAGAAGGGCAACAAAATTGATAAGGGGAATGGAGGGGCTAAGTTATGAAGAAAGACTAACCAAATTAAACTTATTTTCTCTAGAAAAAAGGCGTCTAAGAGGAGATATGATTACTTATATAAATACATCCAGGGTCAGTATAAAGATTTGTCGGGGGAGCTTTTTGTGCCAAGAGGTTTTCAACTGACAAGAGGACATCCCTTGAGGTTAGAAGTAAAAAGATTCCACCTCAAATAAAGAAAAGGGTTCTTCACAGTAAGGGTGGTTAATCTGTGGAATTCTCTACCAGAGGAGGTGCTTCAAGCAAGATCTCACCTGGTGGAGTTTCAATTATCATGAGAATGGTGAGGAATCAGCCCAGAACTACACAGGAGGATCTTGTTAATGATCTCAAGGCAGATGGGACCATAATCACCAAGAAAACAATTGGTAACACACTATGCCATGAAGGACTGAAATCCTGCAGTGCCCGCAAGGTCCCTTGCTAAAGAAAATGCATGTACATGCCCATCTGAAGATTGCCAGTGAATATCTGAATGATTCAGAGGAGAACTGGGTGAAAGTGTTGTGGTCAGATGAGACAAAAATCGAGCTCTTTGGCATCAACTCAACTCGCCGTGTTTGGAGGAGGAGGAATGCTGCCTATGAACCCAAGAAAACCATCGCCACCGTCAAACATGGAGGTGGAAACATTATGCTTTGGAGGAGTTTTTTTTGCTAAGGCGATAGAACAACTGCACCACATCAAAGGGACGATGGACGGGACCATGTACCGTCAAATCTTGGGTGATATCCCTCAGCCAGGGCATTGAAAATACATTGTGGATGGGTATTCCAGCATGACAATGACCCAAAAACCCAAGGCAACAAAGGATTGGCTCAAGAAGAAGCACATTAAGGTCCTGTAGTGGCCTAGCCAGTTTCCAGACTTTAATCCCATAGAAATTCTATGGAGGGAGCAGAAGGTTCGAGTTTCCAAACATCAGCCTCGAAACCTTAATGATTTAGAGAGGATCTGCAAAGAGGAGTGGGACAAAATTCTTCCTGAGATGTGTGCAACAAGAAACATCTGACCTCTATGATTGCCAACAGGGGTTTTGCCACCAAGTGCTAAGAAGAAGGGGTCAAATACTTATTTCCCTCATTGACCTACAAATCAATTTGCATTTTTTCTTTCTTTTTTTTTTTGTTAGTCGGTCTCTCACTGTTAAAATACACCTAACATTACAATTATAGACTGATCATTTTTTTTTCAACTGACAAACATTCAAAATCAGCAGGTGATCAAATACTTTTTCCCCCACTGTATTTCCACCCAGTACATCCAGTCATTAATTCCCATGGATGTATTGTTTAATAACAGCTTGAAGTTCATGGATTGTCATTACGTAGCAATTTTGACCTGGAGCTAAACCAATCCAGGGACACTCAAGAAGTGTCAGAGGCAGCCCAACCTGCGGTAACTACGAAAAGGTTAGGTCCATGGACAGACCCAACTGAATATAAGCACTGAAGTAATGATTCTGCTTTAGATGGGGTTGGGGGTAGGGTGCTGACCTGGGTACAGGACTTGAGGGGATACATATTATATACATACAGTTGTGCTCAAAAGTTTGCTTACCCTGGCAGAAATTGTGAAATGTTGGTATTCATTTTGAAAATATGACTGATCAAGCAAAAAAAATGTCTTTTATTGATGCATAGTGATCATATGAAGCCATTTATTATCACATAATTGTTTGGTTCCCTTTTAAAACAAAAATATTGATAACAGAAATCACCCAAATGGCCCTGATCAAAAGTTTACATACCCTTAGCTCTTACTACTGTGTATTGCCCCCTTTAGCATCAATGATAGCATGCAGTCTTTTGTAATAGTTGTCTATAAGGCCCCTAATTCTTGCAGGTGGTATAGCTGCCCATTAGAGATGTCGCGAACAGTTCGCCCGCGGACTATTCGTGGCGATTTTGGCATGTTCGCGTTTGCATCGGACGGCGAACACATGCGCTTTTCGGTTCGCCTCCTATTCTTTATCATTGAGGAGAATTTTTTATCCTGCACCTTACAGACAGCAGACACATTCCAGCCAATCAGCAGCATACACTCCCTTCCAGGGCCTTCCATCGGAAGGACAGCATACATTTTAGAATCATTCTGAAGCTGCATTCGTTGTTAGAGGACAAATAGTGTAGCTGCTGGAGATTTAATAGGGAAATAGATAGCAGGGCTGTGTATTTAGCTTCCACTACAGACCTGAAGGACTAAATCTAATTTCAGTTGCCTGCCTGTGTCAGGCTCACAGCTTATATTGTGCTAGTGAAATAAAACAACACTTTTTTGACTGTAATAGATTGAATAGCAATTGCCTGTCTACAGGTGTGTGTGTGTGAAGCCTATTGCATCTACTCTGGCAACTTTTGCCAGTGCACAAGGAAACTCATATCTGGTGGCACCTTAGATTGCACGCTCAGTGCAACTTAACAGTACACACCTTATAATAACGCAGACAGAGGCAACGCAGAGAGAGGAGTCTGAAGAAGAGGAGTCAGAGGAGGAAGTTTGCTTTGAGGAGGTGGAAGACCAAACACAGCAGGCGTCCCAGGGGGCTTGTTGTCACCTTTCGGGGACCCTTGGTGGCTGGGTGGAGGAAGAGACCTTCAATGACATCAGTGAGGACAAGGAACGGGACATGGCTAGCTTGGTATCCAACCTTGTGCAAATGGGGAGTTTGCGGTTGTGCAAAGGGACTGTTTGCGGTTGTTTGCGGTGCATTAAACGGGGAGATTGGTCTGTTACTGTGAAGCGGGTGTAACCCTTACACTATCTGATCGATACAACATCATACCTGATGTTTTAAAGCATGTTATTCCAAACAATTTAGGAATGTTAGGTGATTTATGCCCTTTATGGCTTAAAACCAGACTCTGCATCAACTATGTAATTTTCCATGGGAGTTTTGCCATGGATCCCACTCCGGCATGCCACAGTCCAGATGTTAGTCCCCTTGAAACAAATTTCCCATCACTATTGTGGCCAGAAAGAGTCCCTCTGGGTTTTGAAATTCGCTTGCCTATTGAAGTCTATGGCGGTTCGCCGGGTTCGCCCGTTCGCGAACATTTGATGGAAGTTTGCGTCCGCTGTTCCGAACCTAAAATTTGATGTTTGCAACATCGCTACTGCCCATTCCTCTTTGCAAAATGCCTCCAGGTCATGCAAAGTCTTTGGTCGTCTTGCATGAACCACACGTTTGAGATCTCCCCAGAGTGGCTTGATGATATTAAGGTCCGACTGTGATGGCCAATCCAGAATCTTCACCTTTATCTGCTTTAACCACTGGAGGGTCAACTTGTGCTTAGGGTCATTGTCAGGCCAGTATTTTCTGATAACATGCTACATTCATCTTGCCATCAATTTTCACTAGATTCCCCTTGCCACCATGCTTCACAGTGGATATTCTTTTCACTGTAGGCCTTATTGACCCTTCTCCAAGCATAGTGCTTATGGTTGTGACCATAAAGCTCTATTTTGGTCTTGTCACTCCAAATTACAGTGTGCCAGAAGCTATGAGGCTTGTCAAGGAGTTGCCAAGCATATTGTAACCAGGTTTTTGTGTGGCATTGGTGCAGTAAAGGCTTCTTTATGGCATCTCGACCATTCAACACATTTTTGTTCAATTATCATCGTATTGTGCTACTTGAAACAACCACACACCGTCTTTTTTTCAAGGCAACCTTTATTTCTCCTGAGTTTACCTGTGGGTTTTTGTTTGTATTCTGAACAACCTTTAGTTGCCATTTTAACCTGTTTGTGTCACCTTGTGTGTCTGTAAAAAGGGCCAACATTCAAGGCTATGTAAACTTTTGATCAGGACCATTTGGGTGATTTCTGTTATCATTAAAATGGAGCCAAACAACTATGTGATGATAAATGGCTTCATATGCTCACTATCCTTCAATAAAAGACATTTTTGAGCACAACTGTATTATATATGTGACCTGTAGTACAGGATGACTGATTTGCAGAGGGACTAGCAGCCTTTGAGGGTACTACGATAACTGGTGTCCCTGAATTGCACTGGGCAGCCCTGCTAGCCACTGCCCATTTCATCCCCTTAGCAGGGCACTAGGGCAATTGCCACACTCATCAATATCTGACTCAGGCCCTGAGTATCAAGAGATGTCACTTGTTTTTTTGCATTGTGTAATGCCTACTTTGGTGGCCACGAGAGAGTGCCTCCGGCTCTCCTCTATGAAGGGGTTAATATCACATGAAGGAGTTAATGTTTTTGTGCTAAACTATCTATGAAGAAACAGACCAACCTCAATAACATGCCTGGGACCTCTGGCGACATTGCTGACTCACAGAGGGGTTCCTGTTTTATACTTAGAAAACCACAGATTGCCTCAGCTTGTTTTTGGAATCGTTTGCTCACAGAACCCAACCGCCTCCGTAACTACCTCTTTTTTTGTGTTACTATATAATCTATGTTCTGACAGGCAATAAATGAGCTGTGTTTACATACTACCTTGTGTGTGTGTACCTTTATTGGTGCAGTTCCTCAGAATTCTGAGGGGCCCTGAGGTCTGAGCCACCAAGTATATGAAATAGGAGACCCCAACACTATACATTGTCTTCCTTTCACTGAGTAGCTGTAGATACCAGTGATCCTGTTCCTAAGCCAAGTAATTCTGGTAAGTGATACATCCTCCAGAAGCTTTAGATCTTTTCCTGTGGTCGATGCCTTGGTAGCCATTTTAACCCGGGGTGGGTTCCTGGGTGAAAGTTTTTCATGTCAGGATACCAAGTTTATGACTGAGCTGTTGTGGCAGTAGTGTGGAGTTACCCTGCTGTGGTTGATCCCATATTATTCCCAAATCACTAGCTTGTGTGATACGGTTTCACAAGTTTCTTACCCCTGAGGGGTGATTATGACAATAGTCCTGATGGGGGAGATACCTTTCATAAAGTACTATGGTACCTACTTTTCACCCTTCTCTATGGTAGACTAGTCCAGTCTTTTCCAAGGCAATCCCTTCCCTGGGCCAGTACAAGGAGGAAATGACACCCCGGGCTTTGTTGTTTCAAGCCTGCGGCTGCCCCTGTAATATGCATTATTTCACCTGTTAGGATTGTCTAGGGTCTGAATACTCTCATAACCACTGAAACCCCCTTGCTTCAGTGTGGAAATTGTGAGGTTATCTACTATACATTTAGAAGACATGCAGTGGGGAATATATTGGGGTAAAAAATTATAATGCTTATATCCATAAACATAAACATAAAAAGTTATAATGCTTATATCCATAAACATAAACATTCCGGATATTGGTATATATTTGTATCTGTTGTCTGCAATTCATATACTTTGATCACATTATTGTTCGAGGACACTAGTCAAAGAAGCCCATATTGAAACTAATACAATGGTGTCATTAAGCATTGAATACCTCCTGTTGAGGGACTATATGAGCTAGCCTTTCTGAATTATGTTACCTTTTTTATTCTGCAGCCAGAATAGCTGAATTACTAATCACTAAAACATTTTTCTTCCATATATATATTTCAACAAACCCCTTTTGAAATAGTTAAAGCATGTCAGCTTTATTGGGGGAGGGGGGAAGAGATTTTTAATAATTTTGCTCCAGTTAAGTCCAGCTATGAAAGAATCCTGCTTCTACATCCCAGAACTTTAACCCTCCTCTACAAAGATCCTGAAGCAAACTTCCATCCAGAGATATCCCTAGTACCTATACACAATAACCCGCAAACGAGAGGACCAAACTAGGATCCAGCTAGTGTATGCTCATGACATGCTTACAAAGGTTCAGAAGAAGAAACAATATGTCCTTCTGTTGCCTGGGTCACTGAGCGTACTGTGTGCTGCACCTGATTTTGACATTGCATAGACTTTGTTATGATGAATCCTTTGTTCAGTCCATGGGTTTCTACACTTTAGCGAACTCTCTTCTGACTCAAATGAACGTTCCAAATCTTCCACCAAGAAAGGGTCATGAACCTTAAGCACGTTGTAGAATTCTGCAGTTGCATTCTTTCTCATGATAAACTGGAGCAATGCTTTGTTTTTCTCCAATTTTAATGTTTGATTCTTGACCATCTCCTCCTCTTCCTCATTAATTATTCCTCTGTCCTGCAAATCAAGCAGTATTGGAGACAACAGGCCAATTCTCCTACACAGAATTGGGAAGTTTCTGCTTATAAAATTAGTACCATCTGAAAAAAATAGAAAACATAGCAGTGAAATGTTATTTATTTATGTATGATCGATATAAATAACAAACTTTCATGTGAATTTATATATATACTAATATACTTTTAATCTAAACCTACACAACTGTGCATTTTTTGACATGTAAGGCCAAGCATTAATCATTTATAGCACATCTACTATACATTTAGAAGACATGCATTGGGGAATATATTGGGGAAAAAGTAATAGCAAAGATGTAACTTGGCAGAAAAGTTGTTCAAAATTAAATTACAACTATAAATACAGATATTCCATATTCACATATACGCACACACATACACAATCTATAAAGCATTCATACCTTGTGACAATAACTAATGTTTCAGTTATTCACTGGGACGTGTTCATAGTTTTCTAAGTCACTAGGAGAATCAGAGTATTTTTAATTAGAAGAAGCTTATAGAAAAAGGTTGTATATATATATATATATATATATATATATATATATATATATATATATATATACAGTATATATATATATTGTGAGATGAACCCTTTGACATTTATCATAAATGTCTTAATTGATGCCTTTATCTACTCTGTCGTGGCAAAATGTCATATCTGTGTGTTCACAAACTATAAAGCTGCCCTGTATATTAAGGGGAAAGTATGTCTATATAAGGACATTTATCATTATATTCAGGTCAAAAGCATGAACGTTAAAAAAATAGTATTCTCAGAATGTACTGTATAACCATGATTGAAAATAATTTACTTGTTTTAATATTTATTCATATTTATCCAAATTTACATTTTGTTGAACAAAAATAACAGGATAGGTTAGACTTGTTTGGGTTTGTTGCTGAAATAGTACAATGGGCCAGATGCAAGATTAGGGTCATGGACACAAGGAGGAAGAGGTAGGAAAAAGTTGTACCTGCATTGGAACGAATCAGGAAGTGGGTCTCAAATGTGCAAATTTGTCTTATGTAGATTGGTAGTGTACTCTAGTGAAGGGGAGCAAGGAGGGAAAAAAAGTCCAGAAGTGGAATTAGGCACAAGGTGGCAGGGGGAGTGTGAGTGATGAGAGGCATTTGGATGTCTGAGAGCGTTTTTATATATATATAGGCTGAGATAGGTGAAGAAAATATGGAGAAGCAAGGCCATGTAGGGATTTGTTGACGTTAGAAATCTGAAAAGGCAGCAGAATTAAACACGATACCATTGGAGTTAGATTGAGTTTGATTTGTTGCTGAGAAAGTGACAGGCTCCTACATGTTGTAAAAGGACTTCTAGAGGTAATGGACAAAGTGGTTGCATTTTTAAATGACATCACCTCTGTAGGACCAGTCAGTTAAGTCTGGAACCATGCAAGACAACTGTCTACAAATTTGGCAAGGAGCATAGCATGATCTACTGTATTAAACATGTCTGCTGCCATCTAAGATAGCAATGGCCAGTAAAAGCAGGGCTATGGGAGTGACCAAACATATACTTAACGGTGTCATTACTAGTTAAATAGGGAGAACATATCCTTCTCTCTCAAAGCCTTCAAAAGCTCACTAAAAATACATTTAAAGAAGCGTTTCAGCCATAAAATGCGCAATTCATTGTACCTCACCTTTCTATATGTCACCCATACCCTCTAAACTGTAAGTTTGTGAGTTTACAGTCTTATTAGGATCTCCATTCTTTTATAATTTGTTAAAATTATTTTTGACTTTCATATAACATTTTCAGCGCTATGGAATATGTTGGAGTGTTACAAATTAAGATTATTGTTATGAACATATATATGCAGAAAAACAGTTTTAATAAAATGGGATGAAGAAATCATACAAAAATTACAGAATTCAGTACAGTTAAGCATAATGTATTAACATATATCCAGGAGGCAAGCCTTTAAACATTCTTATTATTCATTATTTTCTTGCTGCCAGTCAAGAGCCCTATGTAAATCAAGTGCTTTAATTTAGGCCACTGCCGTAAATTGGCTGTGGAAGTTTTTTCCCTAACCTCTACACTAATGTAAATCTTGTATTCCCACATATTAGAACACTCAGTGCAAAAGGAGTAAATTATTTAGCCACAACAGATTTCTGTGCAGGGGGTAGCCAAAAAAAACTTTATGGATGAGATAAGGCTGTAGGAGCCAAAAGGAAATGTGAACGTCATGAATATTATAATGAGTGGGAAGTGCAATAACAAGTGCTGTAACTACAGCTCCAAGGAAACATTATAGATATATATAAAGTCATTGTTTTTTAAATTAAAAATATATTTTGATATTAAAGAGACAAGACTATTGTATTTATAGCCTTCATCAGTAAAAATGTGTTTATTTTGTGTTATTTTTATATAACCTAACCTTTTTCTCCAAAGTGAATGAACTAAATGATAGCCATGGAATAAAATTATCCACATGGGACATTCTAAGCAGGCAAAGATAAGATGATTAAACTATCTAACTCATCGTAACAAGAGCCATACTACCTCTCTCTGATATTTAACGCAAGACAGATCCCTGCCCAAAGCCTTCTACTCAACTCTAAACAGAACAAAACTTACAGACTGCATTTAAGGTTGGAATTATCTGAAATGGGGAATAATAAATGGATTGTAGCAACGAAAAGCATACGAAAACACTTTAAATCTTCTGAACCAAGTTTGACCCTAGCACAAGACTGTATCTCTGGCCAATCCAACATTTCACACAAAGGAGGCAACATGATATCCTCACAACAAAATATAGATCTGTCAAATCAGTCTATGGCCAGTATTGAAAAAATGCTTCAAACTCACTTAAACCAGGCTGTTGCAGCTCTCAAAAAGGACATAAGTGATCTTGGACAAAGAACTGGAAGAAACCGTAGATCAAATAGTTAAAGCTCAAGATAGAGAGTGGAGATTATGCAAAATACTTCTCGTATCTCTAATCTTGAAGATAAACTGGAAGATCTGGAGAATAGTTCAAGGAGACATAACATAAGGATCCGTGGCATAAAAAAAGCTCTGCAAGATCTATCTCACTACCTGAAAGTCAAAATAAATAGCATCTTGACTGACCAACCTGAAAGCACCTGGAGATTTCTAAGGCAAAATACCAAGAACCCGGGTCTGGCAGCCTCTAGGAAGATAAAGACAATCAGTGAATCGGACAGCTCTTTAAGTGAAATATATGCAAATCTAGCACCAAGTACTCTTGCCAAGCGCAGATAAATGAAGACAGCCCTGGCAATCCTGATGGGACACAACATCCAATATCAATGGAACTTTCCTTTCGCCCAATCATTTACTTCTCTGGAAGACTGCCTTCGCCTGTTAGGGCTCCTAGACAACTTACCTGAGGGAAAATCTGTGGGAAGACAAGAACTGCCCAGTGCTCCTTTCTTTGCAAACAAAAGTCAGAGGCTCCTAAACAGAAGATAGTGAGGAAACCCTCCTTCCCCAAAGTTATACTACCAAGTTGCCCTGGATCTGTATCCCTGCCCTCTCAGGAACATCACACACCCTGATTGAGACTCTACATATATAACAGTTGTTCCAGTTAATTTTGCAGTTAAGCATGTGAATGTATATGCTGTTTCATAACATATATAATAGTAGAATAATTTAGACAAAAAACTTAACTTCTCAAATGTAAAGTTTACTTTATATTTTCACAAATTAAATTGGGGCTTTGCATATAATTCATCGGCTTAGATTTCTCATGTATGTAGTTATTTTTTGCATGTATAGCCACCTTTGGCATTTATTTATAAACACAATATTTCTTTGAATGTTTAGTCTAACTTTGACAATTCCATTATTACAATAAGTGGCTATCCTAATCAGCTTTCACCAAGTATAATTCACTATATTTTTACATAGATTCACTGTGCTCTGCATTTATATTACCAGATTATGATAATCATATAAGCAGTTTTCAAGCATAAGTACCCTATTACGCACATTTCAAAATCACATGAATATAGTACTTCGATTATTAGGGGCACAGTCTACAGTACAATACATCCCAAAATAGACCTTGGAACAGCTGAACCATAAAAAGGTACTTCTACCTCATTTATCCTCAAATCTGACACTACCCCCCCCCCCCCCCAATGGAATACACACTCCAATAAGAGAGCAATAAGAGAGAGGATATGTATACCACTATTGGTTAATCACCTCCTTGGAGGATTATACTTTTGCCGGGATGGAATTCCCACTCAGCCGATTTACATTGTATGGACTAGGGATAAAACCAGTAAAATTCACAATGTTAATTAATCCCTCCTATCAGGGGATCTTGTAGCGAATGGTACAACCCAATCTATACAATGATGACAACAGACCCATAATGTGAAGGGGTTCAATTCTCCCTTCACAAGGAGGAAAGCATTTATTTTCTATAAATGCATAAAGCATTCCGTAATATTCTCACATAATAAGATCCCTTCATACCTACATAAAGATTATCCCAAATTTTTCTCTAAGAATCAACCCTCCAAAACTGCAGTAGCGGCTATTCTCTTACATAAGAATTTCCCCTTCAAACTTGACTCCCAAAAATTTGACGGTCGTTATATCCTACTGACAGGAACAATTCTTGGAATAAAAATTTCCTTAGTCTTGATTTTATTCCCCAACCTCCTCTCCCCATAATTCTAAAATACTAAGATATCTTGAGGGCCAAGATTTGGGAAAACTAATAATTGGAGGAGATTTCAATTTCACCTTTAATAAAGACCTGGGTAGTTCCAGAAACTTAACAAACATCCGCTTTTCCAATAAATTACGTAAAATAAATGTTACTTTAACATTCAGACCTGGTTGACGTCTGAAGGGGCCATCATCCTAATAAGAAAGAATTCACATATTATTCCCTGGCCCATGGCCCATACTGTCATATTGATGCCATTCTCATAAGCTCCTCCCTCTGATAGCTCGGACAGGGCAAATATCCTTCCTTGTCCATGGTCTGATCATGCATCAGTCTCTATAGATCTGAATCTGGGTCCCAATCTTAACTTACCCTATTCTTGAAAGCTAAATGAGTTGCTATTATCGAACCCTTTATTCGTAGATCAACTAACTAAAGACTTGGAATTATTTTTTTAATCCAATTTCACATAAGATGCAAAGCCAGGGTGGATTTAGGTGGCTCATAAAGCTTTCATTAGAGGCACTTGCATCAAATTGGTGGCTATTTACAAAAATAAATACTCAACAAAAAGAATTAGACCTAACTAATGATTTGGATATACTAGAGAAACAGAACAAACAGAATCCTTCAACCCCTATTCACCAATGAATAGAAAAAAGACTTGAGCTAGATGGCATTTTTTCAGATAGGATGGAAAAGGCACTCAGGCGAACTAGACATCTATTTTACTCAAATAAGCCAGATACACAGTTAGTTAATAGACTGAAATCTAAATATTCACAAACAAACATTTGCCAAATAAAAACACCCTCAGGTTTGACTACAGTTAACCAACACCTCTCACACTCACACAAATATGAACTAGCTTTACAATATTACTTAAATATATATAACCTTGCTTCCCTATCTGACCAAAACCTTAAAAACATTAATAAGGATATTACATATGAGGAAATTTAGGACTCCATTAAAAACCTTAAACCAGGACCAGATAGATATACAAACTCACAATTATAAGAAGTTCCTAGACGTTCTCAACCCACATCTCTGTACTTTATTTAATTCAATCCTAGGAGGTGATTCAATGTCCCTGGAAATTAATCAGACCGACCTAGTTCTGTTCCCCAAAGAAGGCAGAGACCCCATGGAAGCTAAAAACTACCACTCAATTACACTTATAAATGGAGATGTAAAGACCCTAGCCAAAATTATAGCCAAAATTATTTCAAAATTTCTACCAGACCTTATCCATAAAGACCAGGCAGGTTTCATACGCATAGACAGGCTGGTGACAATGTTCAAAGAACCTTGAACATTCTGCACTTGACTCAAAGCTCTAAAACCCAGATGTGCATTCTTGCATATGATATTGAAAAAGCCTTTGACTCAGTTGAATGGCCTTATCTTTATGCAACTTTGGCCAAGTTCAAGTTCAAGGGAAGTTTCATCAACCTACTAAAAACGTACTATAAATCCCCTATTGCTGATATAAATTGCCTGGTTCTAACAAAGCTAACATTAATATCCATAGGGGACCCAGACAAGGCTGCCCCCTATTTGCTCTAGTTATTGAACCCCTGTTTCAGGCCATTTAATCGAACAAAGAAATAGCAGGTCTTAAAGTAGGTCTTCAGCATTTCAAATGTTAATTATTTGCAGATGATCTCTTACTCTCACAGACCCAGACTTCTCCATAGCCGCTCTGATGTCCATTATCAAAGAATTTAGTAACCTCTCAGGCCTCAAACTTAACCTTGAAAAAACAAAAGCCTTAAGTATAGGATTATCACAGGCAACTTTGGAAAAGTTGAAAGCAACTTATAAGTTTGTATGGCCTAAGGCACATATTAAAATGTCTGGGGGTCAACATTATTAGTAAAATATCTGAGCTCTATGAGGCAAATTACCCCCCCCCCCCCCCGCCCCATTCCAAAAATTAATTGTAGAAATGAATAACTGGTCCAAATTTTATATATCCTGGACAGGCCGTATCACTTCGGTAAAAATAAATGTCCTCCTGAGAGTCCTTTACCTGTTAGGAACTTTACCTATACATATCAATGATAAGGAACTAAATATATTTCAAAACCAGATATCCTGATTCATCTGGCGAAATAGACCACCTAGAATTGCAACAAACAAACTATGTTTAGACATAGAACTAGAGTGGTCCTCTCCTGCCCCAATTTAGGGCTCTACTTTAGTGCTGCCAAACTAGCGTTTCTTCCAATCGCCCACTCAAGTAAACATCAGCCAATATGGATATTTATAAAACATTTTCAAATGAAACCCCAAACGTGGGACACAATAATTTGGAACCCACAAATAGACTCCTTCTGCCCAAAACATTCTAATCCAATAATTACACTTACTTTAACGCTTTCTAAACGGGGCAACTCTGGAGGTCAATTAGCATATACTATCTCACCCCTCTCCTCAGTTTTATCCCATCCTAGTATATATACAGAGACTGTACAGAGGAGTCGAGACACTGGTAGAACTCTCACAAATTAGATAGGATAGGCTTGGGTTACAAAATGACAAATTACCCCTTGCAAACAATTTAGGAATAACTTCAACAACCCTCCGAAATAATTTTATAATCATATAAAATTAAGACACTGGTGATGACTATGATTAGAACATAGGGCCCCCCTAAACCATCCTGGTTCTCCTCAAAATGTCAAAACCTCCCCCTACCCAAGGGAATTCTAGGCTACCTGTATGACATCTTTAATACTCCCAATAAAGACCTTAAACTTCCCTTCATGGTTAAATGGGAATCTGATTTATATCAAGAATGGGAGGCCAATAAATGGATTGAATCTTGTACCAGTCTTTCAAAGAGCTCTATAAGCTATAATTTGTTGGAAACCTCTATAGAAGTCCTACATAGTGCATACTTGACTCCATCAAGACTTCATAAGATTAAATCCCAAAATAGTAGTAATTGTTTCAGAGGCTGCCAAATCATGGGTGACTTCATCCACACTTGGTGAAAGTGCCCAATAGTTCAGGATATCTGGAAAAAAACAACTTAACCTCTAAAATATTGAATGTCCTAATCTTTCCTACAATTGAATCTTGCCTCCTAGACATTCACATTGACAACTTAAACACATCTCAAAACAAATTATTTCAAGTTATAGCTTTAGCTGCTAAAAACAAAATAGCTAAAAACTGGAAAGCCCACTCTCTTCACTTCGGTGATATCATTCTTAAAGTCAACTTTATAATGCTTAATAAAAGGTTGATGCACATCTTGACAGACACCTTGTTCTTACAAATATGGAAATCTTGGATAACATTCCAAAATTGCATATCTCTTCCTAATTATCAAATCCTCCATATTGGTGGGGATCAGGAGAACAGGGGGGCCTGGACCTTAGTGCTGTCAGGAGATGGAGATTAAGGTAAACCAAACAATTCAAACCGACCCTTCATAAGGATCCCCATATTGTCATCTTGTAAGGAGGACGCTCCTTTCCCCCTTTCCTTTTCTCATTTTTCTTTTCATATCTCCCTTTATTATTTATCATTTGAATTCACACTGTATAATTACTCAGCAATATCCCCCCTCATGTATTAATATAAAGGGTGACCTAGTGAGGTGGTCTGACTGAATTCATCAAATAAAAAATAAAAAAACATACAACCTCTAATCTGATCTACGCTTGCTTATACCAGCCAAATTTGGTATAGGCAGACTTTATAATTTAAGAATTTAATTGAGAGTGGGGAAATTAAAGTTAAAAGGCTAGACGGGTAATCAAGTTGATAATTGTTTTTGTGAATTCAAATATAAATAACATTTAAAAAAAAAAGACAAACATTTTATTTCAGAGACATTTATACAAGCAGCATCAAATATATGTAATGTACATGTGATACAAACTGCTGTGATACTATTATCAAATTATCTTCAATAAAATATTGGACATTTAAAAAAATATATATATATGATATATTTCTAGACAATGTATCAGAGCATTTGTTCCTAGGCAATGTGGTGTATTAACCTATTAGTACTGGGTTGTGTGTTACCCTGGATTTTGTATAATAAAATCATAATGCTAACATATACCATTTTTTTAATTACACATATGTTTATATCAGATTGTTAAGTGTCAAATAATGTTAAAATTTCATTTTTATTATTATATTTTGTGGTGCTTTTTGTGCTATACTGTCACTTTAAATGTTTCTGGGGGACTCAGCAAGGATTTGAAAACCACTTGCGAGTGGACTTTGGTACCTGTAAATATTTCTTCTACTTTTTGCATTTATGACAGTGCCCTTATTTGTGAGTGATCGACAAAATCTTATGAGTATAGGGTTTGGGTGTCAAAGTCTAATGGAGTAACTCTTAATTTATTTTTAGTGCAAAACTCTGTGGAGATTTATGCCTGGCTTTTCGGCTTTGTCGTGAAGTTCACTCGTAGCAGTGACCCGTAGAAGTTTTCTTGCAATGTTTTAGGGATTGGGGATTAACATAGCTAGGTAGGATTGACTGTACTGCTAAGGCACTCGTAATTGATTTTTTAGGGAATAACATTAGGCTCTAAGATTGCAATGGGCCAGATAAGGCAGGGAAATATAGCTAATAAAAATGTAAGTAATACCTGGCTGAAAAGGTATGATGTACAATTGATACAATGTAACAAAATAACTTTGTATATGGGAGTAACCCATACAGAACGATATTGAAAAAAGGATGAATACAAGTATACTAATTTTTCTATGTATTCATGCTGTTGGGAATGTTAAGGTACAGAAAAAATATAGTTTACTTCTGGGAATGTTCCATACAGATTATCATTTACACCAAATAACATCTAATAATAATAATAATAATAATAATAATAATAATATATAAATCATATTGTATAAATGACCAAGTTAGAAACACAGCATAACATACCTGTTTGAAATGAGGATTCTAATTTCCATGTTAAAAAGTCTTTCATATTGTCTAAAAAACAAGATATCTTATACAAGTAAACACAACACAAACTAAAAAACACAACAGAAACACCTAGGTGGCTGCTACCATTTTCCTAAGAAATTCATGATATAGATGAATGTGCATATGATAAACAGCTTGTTAAAATCCTGTAACCGAAAAATGGAACTAGGAGGTACAATGTTATGTCTAGTTAATATCTGGAATCTGTCTGAGCGTGGAACACAATACTCTAGTCCTTAAGTCCTGTCTGCATTATTGTGTTCATTAAAGTGTGCAGCCATAGATTTTACAGCAGAGAGAGTGGGGGGAAAAGAGACACAGGGACGGAAGGGGGGGGGGCACAGCAGAGGGAGGCAGGGGGAAGAAAAACAGGGGATGGATGGGGAAAAAGACACAGGGAAGGGAGAGTGGGGGAGACACAGGGGAGGGAAAGTGAGAGGGAAAGAGAAGCAGGGGAGGGAGGTGGGGGAAAGACACAGGGGAGGGAGAGGGGAAGATACAAAGGGGAGGGGGAGAGGGGAGAGACACAGGGGAGGTAAGAGGGAGAGGGTAGGGAAGAGACACAGGGGTGAGTGAGGGTAGGAAAGAGACACAGCGGAGGGTGAGGGAGGGGGAAAGACACAGCGGAGGGAGGTGGGGGAAGAGAAACAGTGAAGGGAGGGGGGAAGAGACATAGGGGAGGGAGAGGGGGAGAGACACAGGGGTGATACAGGGAAGACATACAGGTGATGAATGGGGGAAGATAGACAGGGGAGGGAGAGGGGAAAGTTACACAGAGGAAGGAGAGGAGAGGAAGAGACACAGCATAGAGCGAGGGGGAAGAGACACAGGGGCGGGAGGGTAGAGACACTTCAAATATTATCCCATCATTTTGAATAATAATAATAATAATAATAACTGGAGAAACCTTAGTTGTCCTCCTTCCCCACCTCTTTTCTTTTTTCATCTTATTTCCACCTCTTCATGGTGCACCCAGTAAAAATCCAAATGTATAATGCCAATGGACCAGATTTGGATTCCAATGCAATTCCAAGCTCGCATTTCACTGGATACAGGCAGTATGTCTGCGGGCCTGCTGCGGGCTTGTGGTCTGCTACAAATTCAGTGCTATTTAATTGCACAGTTTTGGCCTGAAAGCATAAACCGTAAACCATGCCATCGTGTGTAGCATTTCAGAGCATGAGCATGATCAATTAAACAATACCGTAACTCCTGAATTATAAACAGCCAATAGCAAATGAACCCATCATCATGACATCATGAAAACATGAAGGTTACATGTCATTCAGAGTTTCGGGGTCTGATATGTGATCAAACCCACAAATCGGCAATGTACAAAATAATACAAAATAAATGAAGGAAATGTTCTAGTCCATGTGGGTGGCCTGATATGTATTAACTCATTGATTCCCGAGATTGATTTAACCCCCGAAATAACGCATAAAAAAAATAGATTTTTGATTGCCAATTTGCGAGCTTGAGTCTGTTGTGCAATTAATTCTAATGTATTTCATCGCTTTCCCCGTCATTTGCAGTGCAGTATTGATTTTTGTATTTGCTTTTGCAGTGCTACAAATATATCTTTAACCTCTCTGCAGGTCCTCTCTAGTACTCGTAGGATTTTCTTCTACATTTGCCATTTACAGGTGCAGGCCTTAAGAATTGTAGCAATTGAATAGCGATTTGTGCTTGTAGCTCTTGCGGGCTTGAAAGATCAAAGGCTTAGATGGGTGTTAAGTTACGGTTGTAACAACCGCAAGGATTTCAAGGCCATAACCCGTAAACCGTTTGTAGCCTGCAAAAAAGACACCAATTAAATAGCAAATTAGTAACTTTTCTGATATCCAAAGATGCACCAACACGGTTTTGATTTCTTGGAGTGGGGTGAATACATGTTGTTGTAGTCCAAGTGGCTAAAGATAAGAGAGTGAGTGAGATTTGTTGGAGAGGTAGTGATAGAGGGCATGTTTTCTGCATGTTGCATGACACCTAAAATTAACCCCTGTCACTCATGGTGGTCTATAGCGACCCCAATGAGCCCCTAATTAACCGTAAGTCTCATAGGGGTCTATATAGACCCCTATAGGAAAATAATTAACCCCTTACATACCATGGGGTCTATACAGAACCCCCTGATCTAACATTAACATATAACATATACGTGCCAAGAGGGTCCATCAGGACTCTCCTGACACTAAGTAAAAGCCCTCCAATAAACACTACTCTATAAACTAATTAATAATAATTAACCCACACTACCAAATTAACTCCCACTACCTATTCAGGCTTTCCACTAGCTTATTAACCCCCACAACATAATTAACCCCACTACTACCTAATTAACCCACTAAATACCAATTAACTAATTAACCCCTCATAATTAAATAACTGTCTAGTTCTATTCAACCCCATCTAGTCCTATTTAACCCTAACTGGGACTATTTAACCCCAGTAAACCCCTATCCTATACACCCCCTCCTACCCTAACCTATTAACCCCTACACTAGCTACCCACAACCTACCCTAACCTATTAACCCCTACACTATCTAACTAACACCCTATTAAACCCCCCAACACCCCACAAATTACAAAAAATAAAATACCTAGATTACAGGGGGGAAAAAACTACATTACAGAAAATAAAAAATAACTTTTACAGAAAACAAAAAAGTTACATAACAGAAAGAAAAAAAGCACTATTCCTGAAAACTAAAAAAAAAAAAAAAAACATTACAGGAAAAAAACACCCCACCACGTACAGAAAAATAGAAAAAAACAAAACTACAGAAAATAAAAACACCCCGCTACTGACAGAAAAATAAAAAAAATAAAAAAAACACTACTCACAAAAAATAACATAACAACAAGCAAAAACAAAAAATCCCAATCACATTAAATCAAAGCTTACACCTAGCAATAAAAGAAAGTTTAAATTATACCACTAACCTTGCCAAAATGCCCTTCCTGTGACAATGGTTTTCTTGCCTTCGTCCCTAGCCAAGGGCCCATCCATAACTGGCCACAGGTCCGGCATCCCTAGGAAAAAAGAAACATTAACATTAATAAAGAAATAAACACAACATATAAAACAATACAGTCTAAATATTACACTTACCTTTCTGCGATGCCCCCGTCCTCCTTATAGTCTTTGCCGGCAGGCCCCCCCCCCCCCCCCGACCAAAAAAAAGACGAGCTAAAATAATGAAAAAATCTAAGGAAACTGCTCCCTGGAGGAGCTCCCTACCGAAATTAAGACTTTTCGCGTATGCTCCGTAATTTTTTTGGAAATGGCGCCTTCTGATTGGCTGAAAATGCTGTCAATCATAGTTCAGCCAAACAGAAGGTGCTAAGGTGTGAGCCAATTAAAATAGGATACACCCCTATATCCCATTCTGATTGGATGATGTACCTGTCAATCATTTGTTATCCAATCAGAAGGTGCTATTGCCTTCAGCCAATCAGAATGGGATACACCCCCCACGGGGTGTATCTCATTATGAAAGGCCCCAAGCATTTGGGCCTTCTGATTGGTTGTTGTATCTATCAATCAGATTGTAGCCAATCAAAAGGCGCAGATGCTTGTTGACAATCACAATGGGATACACCCTGTGGGGGTGTATCCCATTTTGATTGGCTGAAGGCAATAGATCCTGCTGGTTGGATTACAAATGATTGACAGGTACATCAGCCAATCAGAATGGGACCTCCGCTGCAAGGGTTAATGTGGGGACCCTCTGGGGTCCCCATGGGGACCCTGCAGCATGCAGTGTTAATATTCGTTGCCGCAGGGGTACTTACTGTAGCCCCATGGCATGGGGGTAACCATTGGTGAGCCACAGGCCCTTTAAGGACCCATGGCAGAGAATTTAAAATGTTTAAATGATGTAGGGGTCCAGATCAGGACCTGTGCAGCATGGGGGTAATGTGGGGACCCTGCAGGGGTCCAGATCTAGACCCCTGAATCATAGGGGTAATGTGGGATCCCCACAGTAAGGGGGGTTAATATTAGTAGCCGTGGGGTACTTACTGTCCCCCTGTGGCATGGGGTAAACATTAGTGTGCCGCAGGCCCTTTAAGGACACGTGGCAGGGAATTTAAAAATGTTAAATGATGCAGGGGTCCTGATTGGGACCCCCCCAGCAATGGGGGTAATGTGGGGACTCTGTGGGGGTGGTAAAGTCCTAAGGACTTCAAAGCATGAAACCTGTAACTCCCGCTATCGACAGCCAATGGAGATAGAGATCATCCTCATGACATCACTGATTCCATTTTCCAAGTCCTACAGGCTTTCAAGCCCATAGGGCTTGGAGGATAGAATCAGTGATGTCATGATGACGATCCCGGTTTCCATTGGCTGTTTGATAGCGGGAGTTACAGGCTTTATGTTCAAGCCCATAGATGCTACTTCCGACGGCAGGGTTTGCGATTCGAGGGAAGGGGGACTAACTTGCAACTGCGGCCAATTGAATAGGTGAGTAGACATACAGCTACTAGAGGCCGCAACATAATTGGAGGAAATCGGGAATTCGCAATCGAGTTACGGCCCAAAATTCAATGAGGCCCATGGAGAATACAGAAAAACAGCTTAAATAATTCTGTGGAATGAAGAAATCATACAAAAATCATAGAATTTAGTGCATTCATACATAATGTATTAAGATATGGATATCTCCAGAAGGCAAGCCTTTAAACCTTCTTACTGTATTTCCTTGCTGCCAGCTAAGGCAAGGGAAATGTAGATAATACACTGTAACAAAATAACTTAAATCAACCACCGTTTTAATATGACAACAGTAGACACTTTATATTAATATATAAGTATGTTAGATATCCAAATAACCCATACAGAACTATATTGAAAAAAGCATGTATACAAGTATACCAGTCTTTCTATATATTCAGGCTGTTGGGAATATACGGTACAGAAAGAAATATACTGCTGGGAGTATTCCATAGAGATTATCATTTAGACCAAATACCATCCAATAATAATAATGATATATAAATCATATTGTATATACAAAGTATAACATACCTGTTTGATGTGTAGATTCTAATTTCTGTGTTACGTCTTTCATATCTTCTAAAAATATATATTTTATATTAGTAAACACACAATATAAATTAAAAAAAACACAACAGAAACACCCAGGTGCCTGGAGCCATTTTCCTGAGAAATGCATGATATAACTGAATGTGCAAACAATAAACAGTCTGTTTAATTCTAATACCTATTACCAAAAAAATGCAATCCTGACGTACAATTGTATATGTCCAGCTTATACCTGGGATCTGTCTGCACATGGAACACATTCCTTTAACCCTCTTGGCATTGCCATGTTTTTTGAAAAGTCCTGCCTTTGATTTTACAGCAGAAGCTACTGGCTAGGTGATTAGACATAGAATGTGGGTTGTTTACACACAGGTTGTATCTATCTCACCACAGTATCCCTCTATTTTCATATTATAACACAAAAAATGTTTGCATTAGTATGAACATAGTGATTAGACCATACCAAGACCAGTTCATAAATATCTGATAAGCACATGTGTATGAATGTCTTAAATAAATGGAAGCCAGTTGAAAAGGTCCTCTATTGGGAGCAAATACTGTTCAATTGTAAAGCCCTCAACAACAGTGCAGCCCTTCATATCTCTACCCTCGTCTCAAAATACTCCCCCAACTGCCTACTTCTTTTTTCCTCTCTTGTCACCTCTTCTCACTTTCGCCAATTGTCCCTACTGTACTCTTCTCTATTCTAATAATAATTGTTCCCAAGAGCAGTTTCAACTATGGGACACACTACACTGATTGCCAGAATGGATTGGCAGAAAGATTAATCCACTGTTAAAGTGATGTTTTCATTCAACCGTGAATACGATTTATCCATTTACAACAGTTGTCCTCCTTTCCTTTTTCACTGTCACTGCCAATCAGACTGCAGCCAATCAGAAGGTGCAGATGCCTTCAGCCAATCACCCCGTGGGGGTGTATACCATTGTTATAGGCTGAAGGCAATAGTGCCTTTTGATTGGTTTAAAAAAGATTGACAGGTCCATCAGGCAATCAGAATGGGATATAGGGGTGTATTGCTTTTTATTTCCAGGGGCTGAGCCGGAGAACAGAAGATAGACGGGGAAAGGTGAGTTCAATACTGTTTTTGTAATGTTTATTTTTTATATGTACTGTTTAATTATGTACTAACTGTATGTTTCTTCTTTTCCAAGGGGGTGCAATCTGAAGTGACATCTGCAAAGGTAAGTGTTTTTATTTATTCTATTTTAGCTTAGATTTAGGGGGGAATGTCTAGATAGGGGGTAATGTCTAGATAGGGGGTAATGTATAGATAGGGGGTAATGTCTAGTTAGAGGGTTATGTATAGATAGTGGGTTATGTATAGATAGGGGGAATGTCTAGATAGGGGGAAATGTATTGTAGTTGTGGGTATATTTATAATGTCTTGATTACTGTACTGTTAAGTATTTCTGTGTATGCCTTTTCTTTGCAGGTGTGTAATTCTTTGGGGGGTTTGTAATGTCCTATTTTATTTTTTGTAGTGAGGGGTTTGTAATGTCCTTTTTTATTTTTTGTAGTGGGTGGGTTGTAATGTCCTTTTTTATTTTTTGTAGTGGGGGCTTGTAATGTCCTATTTAGTTTTTTTAGTAGTGGGGGCTTTGTAATGTACTTTTTTGTACTTTAGGTATTTTTTGTAACAGGGTTTAATTTTTTTTGGTAAAATAGTTTTTTATTTTTTGTACCTTAGGTTTTTATTTTGTGTAATTAGTGGGGTGGGGGTTTAATATGGGGTTAGGTAGGAAGTGTTAGGTAGGTAGGGGTTAATAGGTTAGAGTAGAGGGGAGTTAGTTTAGATTGAGTGGTTTATTGGGGGAGAATAGTGTAGTGTAGTGTTTGTACTTCGTGTCATGAGGGCCCTGGAGGATCATCAAGGCACTTATGGGGTTAAGATTAGGCTTCCCATTGTCCTATGAGGGTCTTCATAGGCCCTTATGGGACTGATTGGGTTAAATAGAGGCTTACAGGGGTCTGTATAGACCCCCATAAGGGATGGGGTTAGATGGAGGCTTATGGGGGTCTGTATAGCCCTCCATAAGTGATGTAGTTAGATATGACTAGAAGGGGTTAAATAGGCCCAGTTAGGGTTATTAGGTTCAGATAGATTTAAATAGGCCCAGTAAGGGTTAGATTGGCCCAGTAAGGGTTATTAGGTCCAGATAAGGTTAGATGGAACAAGAAAGGGTTTAGTATGGGTTAATGGGGTAGAGTTAGGGTTAAGGGGTTTAAGGGGTATAGTTAGGGTTAATATTGTAGTGTAGTGCTTATACTTTGTCATGAGAGTCCTGGAGGACCCTCATGGCACTTGTGGGTTAACCTAGGGGTTAATAGTGTCCTATAGGGGTCTATATTGGCCCCTATTGGACTAAGGGAGTACATTTTAGTCTCATGGGGCTCTGTATAGAGCCCCATGAGTTATAGGGTTAATTAAGGGATCATGGGGTTAATTAAGGGCTCATAGGTCTCTATATAGCAAGGGGTTAATGTAGCGGCTGCGGGAGTCCCGATGGGGTCCCCCAGCTCAGAGGGGGGTTAAAGTTCGGTTTTTCGGGACCTGCTAATGGTGTGCTTCGGGCCCTTTAAGGAGCCGCAGCAGGGAATTTAAATTTGTTAAATGCAGCAGGGGCCTGATCGATACCAATCAGGGACGCCCGCTGCAAGGGGTAAACGTGGGGTGTAACCGGTTGCCCCCTAGAGGATGGTGCCAAGTAAAGAGTAAAGAGTTCTTGACAGGAGTGACGGAGTTAACTCCTGAAGACCTACTAATTGATGCAGGTGCAGTTTCTCTTTAAAGCCTGGAAAGCAGACATGGAAAGGGGGGGCTGATTAGGCTATGGCCTAAGTTGTGCTAGCAGCCAGAGCAAGCCACAAGAGTGGAGCTTGCTGGCTAATCCTGTGTGGATCTACCGTTTGAACTTTGGAAAACAAACCTGGAGGAAATCTTGTTTTACTGTGGCTGCCAGTTTTGGATTACAGAAGGAAGTGTGTGCTGTCTTGAAGTTGTTGGACTAACAGAGCGGTCAGAGCAACTACACCGTCAGGAGGTGAAGTTACAAAGGCACCAAGTAAGTGAATGACAGACTGAGGAGGATTCCCAGGCAGAGTAGCCTAAAAAGGAGACTAGGTTTATGCCAGTGAGGAGTCTGGGAGTTGCAGCTAACAAGAGAACATTGTTAGCTGGCTGGACTACTATAAGAGAAGCTTGTGTGAAAGTGTGCTCACACAGATACCAAAGTAAAGCTGCTGTTGGAGCAAGGCCAGCCCTGCAGGCTAATTGTGGAAATCCTGGATGTAAAGGTACCATTGCAGAGTCTGATAACCCCAGGGAGAAGTCTGTGTCATTAATCAGATTTGTAGCCTTCACCAGAAGAGGGTGCTAAGGGTCCCTGGAGGTTGGGGTATCTGGAGAGTAGGGCGGGCCAGAACCCCACACTATGGTATGAAGTTTAAAGACAACGGTCTACAGAGTAAAGACTTCGAATAAAACAGAGACTATTTGTATCCTGGCCACAAGGTGGCACTGCAAAAGACTATCTGGATCCAGGCCACAGGGTGGCACTATAAGAGACTGTGTGTTTTCTTCATGAGTTATAATTTCTCCGGAGCAGAGAAGCCGTCAGGGGTTAGTCAGGGTGTTCCTGCACGTTTAGTAAGAAAAGTATATGTAGATTTTTATTTTCATTATTTCTAATCCTTGTTTATGAGCCTTCTTAATAAACAAGTCTTCTGCATTCAATATCTGTATTGCTGAACCTTTTGTCATAAAGGATTTCTGTGGCAAGCGGCCATCCTTGTCACAGGCGGCACTGCAGGGATCCCGATGAGGTCCCCCAGCATAGAGGGGGGTAATGTTAGGTGCCGTGGGGGTTCTTACAGTACGCCAGGATTGGCAAATGGTGTGCCACAGGCCCTTTAAGGAGCCATAGCAAGGAATTTTAATTTGTTAAATGCAGCGGGGGCCTGAACGATGACGATCGGGGACCCCCACTGCAATGGGATGTGTTTATGGAGCAGGGGGGAGCATCAGACGGTGGTGTCAGGCTGCTCCAATGCAGCACGTATAGACTTTAGGATCCCTTGCGGGCACTTTTTTTTGCCTGTAGGGATTCTTACGAGGTGCGAGGTTCACCCCATAGATTTATGGCTGAGTGTTATCACGTAGCTCTCCAGGAGCCTATTCTCAGACATTTTTGGGTGTCATCTCGCAAAGGAGGCTGGGATTTGCATTTGATTGTGTGGTTAAATGAGGCAGCTAAATTGTACAAGGTGAATCTGAAGATATTTAACACACCTAATTTAATCAAGGCCGTAATTTCATAGCTCTGAAGCAGAGAAAAGTCCATCAGGTCCAAAAATGATGGCATTTGTTTTATGTAGAGAAAATAAATCCAATCTTGAACTCAAAGCTAGAAGTCATAATTTAAATTATACTGTATGTACTTTTAATAAGGTAATTAGTAAAACCCATATTTCAAGCTCATTGCCCTTAATTAATTTATTTCACCTACCCTTTTCTTGCTTCAAAACATCCCAGAGTCCTCAGACTAGCACATAGACCCCTGGGTTCATGTACATATTAGTATATATTGAAATACATTTTAGCATCTTACCTTCTGTCAGATCACTTTCCCAGATTATTGTTCTACTGTTTTCAGTCGAAATATATAAGTCAATGGCACATTCATTTTCCTTAAGGACAAGGATCTCACTGAAGGGATACAGCTCTGTTGGAGGGTAGTACTGGAACATCAGTCTCTACAATTGTATTAAATTCGATTTTAGTCACTAATTTCACTACATCATATTAAATATATGCAAACAGTCTAATTTAAGAGAAACCAAACCATGTTAGCTTGTATTTATATTTTAGTTTTACAGTTGTATATACAATACCTCCAACTGCACAGTTGGCAGCTGGGTGGATGATGACTTGCCTATTTGTTGGGCATGCCCCGTTACATTAGGGTAGGTTTCAGAATTCTCCACCAAAGGTAGATATGTCTGGACAAGGAGATTTAGCCAGCTAAATGCCCATTGCAGTTGAGTCTTCAGCAAGAAAGAGGTATAGGCAATAGTTTAGTTTAGCATAGTTTATCATAGTTTAGCCATCAGTTTCTCCCAAGCAATATTGTAAATATCACATTTATAGTGGAAAAACTAAGTCTATGTTAAGTGCTGTATCTTTAGTGTTGAATAACGTGACCATCTTAATTTCAAATGTTTTTTCTCTTTTGGATGTTTTTAACATTTCCTGAGTATTTCGATTTTCAGCTATGGATGGAGTGATCATTCTGAAAAAAATGGTGTCCAGCTAGGGTACAAAAACAGTTTTCATTGTGGCGTAGGTTCATTCTTAGATGCCATTTTTGGCTGGTTTGCCAAATGTAGCATCCCATTTCACATACAGTGCATTGTATTATGTAAACAACATTGGAGGATGTGCATGAATATGGCCCTCTGATATTATAGGTCTTGTTTTTGTGCATGGCTGCATCCAAGAAGATTTTTGAGCTGCAATAACAAGCCTACCCTACACATTATTCAGGGATGCCTCATATATCACTTCTGTTAACAGATATCCTTTCTTTTGGGACAGTCTGTGGTGTCCTTTTTCTCAATAAAAACACAGTGTATATGTGTTTTAGAGAGAGTTTTTTAAGCAATCAGTTATTACTTCTGATCAAGTCAACTCTCTCTAACTGTCATCCTCAACTTAATGATAAAGTCCCAGTCACCACAAGGGTCGATATAGTTCATGAGACAAATACCTGGAGGGAGTATCAGATCCTGACAAAGAGGTCATCCATTTGAAACCCACCATTTCACAATGTATATCACTTATTGCACACGAACCTACAACCTATCCAACTTAGGGATATCAACTGTCCAGCTGACTCTCAAGAGCAGGTGCCTCTTACTGTTGTGTCACATAAAGTACTGTATTTCACTGTGTATGAAATGTTGGAGCTTTAGAATACAGATTATTAATACTACTGTTATGGATGGAAATTAGGAAAATGTCTTTTTATGTTATTATGTTTGTCTGCCATATTCTCTTGATTCCTTACT
Source organism: Discoglossus pictus (assembly GCA_027410445.1). Lineage (NCBI taxonomy): Eukaryota > Metazoa > Chordata > Amphibia > Anura > Alytidae > Discoglossus > Discoglossus pictus. The sequence continues at coordinate 18,602,754 of CM050163.1, read as the reverse complement.
CACTTATGTATGTATAAATAAGAAGAAGATTACTAACAATAAGTAATGTCGAAGGGTATCTAAGATGAAGGATGGACTACATCCAGTCATAACAAGATGGCTACAGAACTACAACTGGGTGTGGCCTGATGATGCAAACATCCGTGACCAAATAAGGATACAGGCACTGCCTGCCTTCTAGACCAATGAACTGATCCTTCTTCAACTGACCACAATGACACTAGCAGAATGCATTATTTTTGAACCAATCAATAAAGCTTTTGAATCCTAGACAAAGGAATCATGTGACGGTTGATCAGATAACGTTTTTATATATAAACATGTACACTGCCATTTTGGAATAGAGCGCTTTGAGAACTATTATAAAGAAACACCGTGTCTGTGTCTTATTTCTCTGGGATGTGCACATCCACCACTAATTGGGAAAGGAACAGATATCTAGCTCAGACTATTGTGGTCTGATCCAAATCAGTTGGCGCCCAACGTGGGGCCTTGAGTTATGACCGGACAATAGCCGGGAGGGAGCGAAGTGGTGGCTTTCAACAGCAGAAGGAGCCTTTATGAAAAATGTCTGGTAAGGTCGATGATTAGTACTGTGCAAGCCACTATCTTTGCCCAACACTCGGCTATTGAAAGGCATCCAAAGCACAGGTGGCATAACTTGCTCAAGGTCCGTTTTTAAAAACCTGTGATAATAGATATCTGTTACTTGTGTATGACTGTTGAGAGTGTGGGTCGAGTGACTGTGATTTCTTAGATATTGTGGTCCAGGACATACATGTGTGCATGCAACAGACTCCGGGGACGAATTGGTAGTGCCTTAGTAGCACATTAAACCGGATACAGTTGTACGTACAAGACATGCATATATGTACCTTGGGAATCTGTGTCATTTGACATACCTTTCCTAGGGAGGGTCTATGCATGTTGGGTAGCCGAGTATCTCTCGGGGGTCATGATGGTCGTGCCTTAGGTAGCGTGATAACCCCGAGAGACGTCTATCAAGGTGTAAAAGCATGTATGTGGGATGCAGACTCCAGGGACGGATTGATAGTGTGCGAATTGCACTATAACCCTGGGGGCGTCAATTTTAGCACACAACGGTGTGAGAGTCTGGACTAAAATATTTTAATAGTCAGAAATTGTTTAAATGTTATTGCTGGTTGTGATGCATGTTTTGGTGAGAAATGTAGCTTAGAATTTCTCTCCCTGTACTCGAGAAGCTGAATTTTGCTGGTGCTGATAACGTCAAGGTCAGAATACACACAGCGGAAAGGAGAGAATTCCTCTCCTTCCCATCTCGTTAATTCTTTTAAGGACGTATCTTAGTTAAGAGAATTCTTTCTATGCCAATACTTAAGGTCGTATGAATTTGTACAGTAAGTGAAATAACTGTCATGTTTCATGTTTCTGTTCATGTTTTCATGTGGTTATTAAATTTTGCTTGAGGGTCATTACAGTACATGAAGAAATGTTTGTGTATAAGTAGGTGTGTCCTGGGAGGAGATTGATTTAAAAAGTAAATGGTTCAAGATATATACATGGACGCCGACTCTGAGAATTGGTTATGTATTCTTTTGAAATATTTTGTCTGAAGTTTCTGTGTGTTTGTAACTTTACTCATGCTGTACCTTTGGAAAGGGAGGTGACTGGTTTGCATTTTGAGAAGACGTGGCAGGGTCTGGCCCACCCCCCACAGTCAGAATAACAGACCACTCCCCTTTCTAATCCCACCTTTTCTGTGTGTGTTAGTTTTTATGTGAAAATATGTCTGTCTGTATTATTGAGGGAAAATAGAAGAATGGTGGCTGGTTACATTCCATTCAGCCACAGCCCCAAGATGGCGCCCACACACACGAGGGAGGAGCCCAACCTACACCTGAACACTCCTCTTAATTTGACGGTGCCGCCCAACCACCGCCCTATCGTGGCTCCCAACTTAGAAAACTGGGAGTTGACTATAACTTTATGACGATGCCCACCACACTCACTGGATACACGCCCCTATAACCCATCTTAAAGGCAAACAACATCTACTATACCACCACTGCTGGAGTCAGTGCCCTGTATCCACTACTCCTTAGCAATAGTAATTCTATTAAAAGGAAGATATAGGAGACATTCAATGTTTCATTAAGCTTTACTATGGAACAAGAAGTATACGAAAGAAAAAGTAAACACAACGTTACTTTAGGATGTTTTCAGAAAGATACTCCGAGACAATTTCTGTCTCATATACTGTTATTTTTAGATTCTCTGTGAGCGACTCCCCCCAGCTAGTCTCTGCTCATGTAGTTAACTCCTGCATGCCTGTCTGCAACGCTGATATAGAATTCTGTGAATTATTAATACCATGCGCTACGGATGAAATAGCAGATCAGGCTATTAATTTGTCAGATATTACACAGGATAAAACAGTCAGTGGTAATATATCATTCCAGACATGAGTCTTAGATGCTAGGAGCAGCCTTTGTGAAGGGATTGAGAGAATCCATCAGGAAAGATTTATTAACATCTCGTCCTGAAAACAAGGTGTTGCCATTAGAGACTTTGTTATTAGTAGCAAAAAGGGCTTGAGCCCTCACAAGGTAATAAGAAGTCTACACACATTATGGTGTCTTCTGAGCAGGAGGAGACAGAGCCAACAAGAACAAGAAATTGTTTTAATTGTAACAAAGTTGGACACCTTAGGGTTTCACCAGTTATGGTGAAGTTAAAACCAGTAGCTGAAATAACACAAGAAACTGGTATCTCATGGCCAGAAAGTCTCCCTATAGCACTGTTAAGCGTGGGGTACACCCCTGGAGGGAAGTTTCTCTTTCCCCTCACGAGATCCTATTTGGGTCTGCTCCTAGATTAGGCTGTTATTATCCTCAGCAATTGAAATTTAAATCTGATGTATTTGTTGATTATGTGATTGCTTTATCTCAAGCACTGACTAAAATACATGCACAAGTGTTTTCTTCTATTCCAGACCTGGAAGTAGACACTGGTACTCATCAGCTACTTCCTGGAGATTGGGTCCTGGTCAAGAGATTTGTGAGAAAGAATCCTCTGGAATCCAGATATAATGGTCCCTTTCAAGTTCTTCTAATTGCTGCACCGTCAGTTAAACTTGAAGGACGGCCTACTTGGATCCACGCATCTCATTGCAAAAAAGTTTCAGCACCAGACCCATAGCAGCCAACATCATGATGATCATAACACATATCCTTTTCTGTCTGTTCTTAACTAAAGTAGAACCTTCTGCATTCATTAGTGAGAAGAAAGATGGTATTACATTTTGGTACAATTCATCTAAAACACATATGATCACATTCTCCTTTGATTATTGTCATGTTGTATGTTGCCAAAAGCTAAGCGTAACTCAACAATGTAACTTGTACGAAGACACGCCCAGCACATCTATATACATATGTGTTACAGACGAGACTTGGGGAAAAGATTGTAGTCATTAAGAAGCTGTAGGATGGAACACTGGGACAGCTTGGGGCTACAGACCACAGAGTGCCTTAGATAGAACAGATTTGAGTGGAAGCCCTTTACTTGAACGTATGACTCTAATAAAGCCAGGCAAATGCTCGCCAAATGGCAAGACTGGATTTAACATGCGACTTACTCGGACTATCAAGAACCCCAGACCCACAGACGCAGGTACATACCTAATGGGCGGCTGGGTTAGAGGAGAAGCAAAAGGACGGATTGGTAAATTTATGCTCAGAAATCTAAATGCACCACTCATATCAGAAGACTAATGCAAGTACAACACACTCAGGCATTACCCCAAACGACTGATATCAGTGAACCTACGTACGAAGGAACCCTAGCAAATGAGAATGGGTTCACAGACCTCAACTTATGGCTGGAATGGATGAAATATAACGTAGATTCACATAATAAGACTAATTGTTATGTTTGTGCAAGTGCCAGACCTCACCTAGGCACTGTTCCACTTATGGTAACTGTGGAGGAAGAAAAGTGTTTCTTAAGTCTGTATAAAGCTACCCAGACTAAAAGATCTAAATTGTGAACAATGGGAGAACAGGTATTCCCTTATAACTGACAATCTACATCCAGGTGAAGGTATAACCATATACCCAGGTAATTACACATGCTATACAAGGAGTACACCTCAAGGGAGAAACCTAAAGAGGTTTAAGCAAAGGTTCTGCATTATATATTGTATTGGTTTCACAGTGTAAAGAGCAGACACACGCTCTGGGAGACATACATTGGATATGTGGGGACATGAAGCTCAGATCAAGGCTAGAGGGTATCTGGTATGGTGAGTGTACCCTGGCAAAGGTCATAATGCCAGTGCACATAGTGCCCATCCAAGCTGATACCTCACCACACACCCTACTGACAACATCTAGACACAAAAGAAAGGTCTCTCCCCTACAAGGTAGCTTTGACCCCCATGTGTACATAGACTCTATTGGAGTCCCAAGGGGGGTGCCTGATGAGTTTAAGGCCCGAAACCAGGTTGCAGCAGGATTTGAATCACTTTTCCCTATCATAACTGCAAATAAAAATGTTGTTCGGATCAGTTGTATATATATTATTACCAACAAAGGTTTGTGGATTACACAAGAGATGCTCTGCAAGGAGTTGCAGAACAATTGAAGGCCACATCACACATGGCCTTCCAAAATAGAATGGCACTAGACATGATCCTTGCTAAAAAGGGGGGAGTGTAAAATGCTCCCCGACACTGGCAACTGCTGCACCTACATACCTGATAATACGGGTCCAAACGGTAAAAATTACTTTAGCCATTAAAGAACTAAACAACTTGGCACAAGAATTGAAGGAGAGTTCTGGAACCCCAGACTATTGGGATAAATGGTTTGGGTGGATGAACAACTGGCAAAGGGTATTGTTACAGGTTGACATTGTCTTTCTTTCAATACTGATAACTCTTGCATTTGTTACCTGCTGTATTATCCCTTGTCCGAACATATTTAAAGAAGTCAGTTACTGGAGTCACACCAACCTTTGTGCACCAAGAACTTTGTGATGATGACAACTGTGAGGAGTCACATAAGATGTTACGGTCTATTGTATCTAGGAGTGAGGTTTCCATATAAACCCCTTGTCCCACATGTTCCTGATACAAGGGGCTAGGGAAAGGCGTCTGACTTGTCTGTGACAGTGGCAGGAGGGGCCGTGGGTAAGCCATGGCTACTCAAATGTACAAAGAAGAACGGGCGTTCACAGCACAGATGCTTAGGGCTTTCTTGCAGTCATGCACCTCATCCTCAGGGACAGATATACACCTAGTGTTTAGGGGGGAGTTTACCCCTCAACACGCATTAACATAAGCACAGCTGCTTTTCTTAGGTTGCACACTCACTAATAACATAACAGTACATTTTAGGGAGGACTGTTATGGATGGAAATTAGGAAAATGTCTTTTTATGTTATTATGTTTGTCTGCCATATTCTCTTGATTCCTTACTCACTTATGTATGTATAAATAAGAAGAAGATTACTAACAATAAGTAATGTCGAAGGTTACCTAAGATGGAGGATGGACTACATCCAGTCATAACAAGATGGCTACAGAACTACAACTGGGAGTGGCCTGATGATGCAAACATCCGTGACCAAATAAGGATACAGGCACCGCCTGCCTTCTAGACCAATGAACTGATCCTTCTTCAACTGACCACAATGACACTAGCAGAATGCATTATTTTTGAACCAATCAATAAAGCTATTGATTCCTAGACAAAGGAATCATGTGACGGTTGATCAGATAACGTTTTTATATATAAACTTGTACACTGCCATTTTGGAATAGAGCGCTTTGAGAACTATTATACAGAAACACTGTGTCTGTGTCTTATTTCTCTGGGATGTGCACATCCACCACTAATTGGGAAAGGAACAGATATCTAGCTCAGACTATTGTGGTCTGAACCGGTGTATAAAATGTTGGAGCTTTAGAATACAGATTATTAATACTACTACTACTTCTACTACTACTACTAATAATAATAATAATAATTGTGATATTATTAATGGACTTCATTGGAATGTCTGACTTCCTTTAACAGGGTTGACATTACAAGATATGTACATTAAATGTGTAATGATTAAAAAACTAGATGATTGGTCAAGTATTTTAGATCAAAAATATTATGTTCATAAAAGACAAAATAATGTTTTTAATGCACGTAAATCCAAATATATAATATGCTTGTCCCAGAGGGTATTCATCTTTCCATGTTTTTCTATCATGATAGCTCAATGGCAATTTAATTTGTTAATCAGTTATACAGGAAGTGGAAATAGCAGCAGAAAAAGAGACATACCATTTATGCTCTGTAAAACTTTAGATAGACCACACCAAGATTACTATGTAAATTGGTGTAGAGCATATTTCTTTGTGGTATATAAAACTTTATATATAAAAAATTAAACATAATTTATTTTTTAACATTCTAATAATATTGTACCCATTATGATGTCATGATATTATTGTATAGGGCTGGAGTGGTCTTCTACATAACATAAAGCTCATATTGAAAAATAATTAATGATTAATTTATCTTGGAAAATCTTAATTTTATAACTTTATATCAGATTTTGCAAGGATAATTACCCAGGGTTTTATACTTTCAGTGTGTCGTCCTTTCACAATGTATGTGTTCTTAGTATACAAAGTTTCTGTCTGGGGTGGTTTATTAATCCTTCGGAAGTCATATTCCTTCTCCTTCTTGTCAACAGCCTGTGTTTTATAGCAAGAATAAGAAAGTGTTTCAGTTTGTTAGATCACAATTCATATAGTAATGCATTTTTTAATAACTAATTTATAAAACAGTTACCTTTTTTACTGAGATGTCATTAGGCATTAGGTAGAGATGAATTTTTTTACAACGAGTGAAATATTTATAGTAAATAAGCACAACCCCATGAGTTGGGATGAAGTTTGCTATCGCTGTAGGTACAGGCTGCAACATATACAGAATGACAAGCGATGAGAAGTTGGGATTTTCCTGCATAACGTAATAAGGGTAAATTTTTGTTGGATTTTCCAGGATCATATTATCATCCTTGAAATGGCCAATTTTAAGTCTAGAAGTATCCACAGTTCGATCTGTTGAATAACAAGAGTAAAAACAATTAACTCCATTCTCTAACTATAAATCAGATCAATATTAAATTCATACATATAGACACATAGATATTTAAAATATAAAATAATATTTAAAATCATAGATTTAGAATATTTCTACCTATCTACAAGGGGGCTGCAATCTGATTGACAGTTACATTAGCCTTTCAGAAGAAGCAGATGCTTGGAGCCAATCAGAATCAAGTGTGTTTCCCATTCTGATTGGCTGAATGCAATAGCGCCTTCTGAATGGTTTACAAATGATTGTCAGGCCCATCAGCCAATCAGAATGGGATATAGGGGTGTATCCCATTCTGATTGGCTCACACCTTGGCACCTTCTGATTGACTGAAATATGATTGACAGTGTTTTCAGACAATCAGAAACCGCCATTTCCAATTTTTTACCGGAGTATGCGCGAAAAGCCTCATTTGCGATGGGGAGCTCCTCCAGGGAAAAGCTCAGTTACTTTTTAAAACATTTTTAGAGCTGCAGATTTTTTCCGACAGGCCCTGCTGGAGAAGACTACAGGAAGGACAGGGGCATTGCAGAAAGGTAAGTGTAATATTTAGAATGTATTGTTTATATGTTGTGTTTATGTATTTATTAATGTTATGCTTCTTTTTATCCTAGGGGTCCCGGACGCCGGACCTGCGGCAATGAAGGATGGGCCCTTATGTTAGAGTTGAAGGCCAGAAACCTTTTGTTGCATTTGGGCACGGTAAGTGGCTTTTTCTACCATATTCTAAGTTCAGTTAGGGGGGTTGTTTTTGGTCAGATTTAGGGATTTTTATTGTATGTATTTAGGTGTTAATTCTAGGTAACTAGGGGTATTATTGTAGTTATGAGTATTAAAGTATTTATTGAGGGGTTCATTTGTATGTAGTTAGGAGTATTAATGTATTTATTTAAGGGTTAATTTGTATGAGGTTAGGGGTATTAATGTATTTATTTAGGGGTTAAAATGTATGTAATGTATGTTTTATCTTATGTATGGTATGCTTTTTTATTTTTAATTATTTGTAATTTAGGTTTTGTTATTTTTTGTAAATTAGTTTATTTTATTTTATGTAAATTAGCTTTTATATTTTCAGCAACGTGGGTTTTTATTTTATGTAGTGTTCTTTTTTTTATTTTATGTAATGTATGTTTTATATATTCAGTAATTAGGTGAGTTTTTTATTTTCTGTAATTAGGTGGGTTTTTTTTTTTTGTAATTAGTGTTGGGTAGGTAGTGTAGGTGTTAAGAGTAAGGTAGGAGGGGGCTTATATGATAGGGGTTTACTGGGTACATTGGAGGTTAAATAGGTCCAGTTAGGGTTAAATAGGACTAGATATGGTTAAGTAGGAATGGATAGGGTTCATTAGGACTAGATAGGGTTATGTGGTAAGGAATAGGGTTAATTAGGTATGGTGATGGTTAAATAGAGTTAGTTACTTAGATGGGGTTAATTAGTTAGACAGAGTGTATTACTTAGAGGGGGTTAATAGTCTAGAGGTGGGGTTAATAGTGTAGAGGGGATTTGATAGTGTAGTTTTTATATTTGTGTCATGAGTGTCCTGGAGGACCCTTGTGGCACTTATAGTGTTTTTCTAGGGGTTAATCGTGTCCAATAGGAGTCTATATAGACCCCTATTGGACTGATAGGCTTAAGTGTTGTCCCATAAGGGTCTGTATAGACCCTTATGGGACTGAGTGGGTTAAAAGAGGCTCATGGGGCTTTGTATAGAGCTCCATGAGTGATAGTATTAATATGATGCTCATGGGGCTCTGACTACATCATTGACAAGATCCTGTATTAATGATAAAAAAACAATTTATTCACATCAGAAGTTTTTGAAGTTTTATATGTGCTTAAATTGGTTAAAGGTCATTTTTTATAAATCTTTTCAATTATTTGCCAACTATTCTCTGCCATATTTTACTAGCTTTGATGCATTCCTAAACTTAAGTAAATTGCATTGAAAGTCTCAGATGTTCTTGACAGATGATGGACAGATCTTGCAAAGATGATCATCTCCCTCAATCATTAGGATGATCCAATGAGTAGCCTCAATGTACAGAGGAACAATGGATTTACATTACAAGTATGGTTTTGTTTGGCAGTGTTTTTCATATGCTATGTGCTAAAAAAAGAGGTGATCTATCATAGAATGAACTAACCATAAAAGGTTAGTTATTTGGACATGATAATGCACTCTGAGAGTAGTCTCTTTTAGCTCACTTGTGCCCTTCACATAGATAAATATCCTAGTCTTACTCAATAGAGTGATTGAGCCCTGAAATACCAGGCAGTTCTACGATGAACAGGAGAAACAGCAAACCCAAGACGTACGTTTTGGTCTCTCTTGGTCCTTGTCAGTAGTCCATAGCTCAGCTGAGGCCCAGTGAGTAAGGAGTACACACCCAGAGCCCCTATTACCATTAGGGTGATTAAGTCCCAAGTTTCATTTGTATAAGCAACAACCAAAATAGAGGTGCTCAATCAAAGGTTAGTTCTATGGACATGATAACCCACTCTGAGAGCATATGTGTTATAAGGGGGCTCCAGACGTGGACTCCTCACTCACTGTGTCTCAGGAAGTTCAGCTACACCTCATGGATGATTCCCAAGTGAGGATGGAATGTATGTCTGGGGTTTGCCATTTCTCCTATTCAGGGTAGAATTGCCTGTTATTTTTTGAGCTGGATCACTCTTTTGAGCAAGACCAGACTTATTTACTACAAGAAATGTCTTCCTTTGAAGGGCACAAGTGAGCTAAAAGGGTTCTCTCTGAGTAGGTTACCTTGCCTAAAGAACAAACCTGCTATGTGTTGTTCGTTCTTAGATTGGGTGCCTATACATTTTCTCACCCTAAAGGTGATAGGAGGCTCCAGATGTGAACTCCTTGCCCACTGTGCTTTAAGGAGTGCAGCTACATCTCACTGATGAAGCTCAAGAGAATAAACTAATTTAAACAGGACTTTAACCTTTCGTCCATTTGTCCTGTACTAATTAATAATGTTTTTTTCAGTTATGTGCATAATAATAATAATAATAATGATAATAATAATAATAATAATAATAATAATAATAATAATAATAATAATAATATTTGTCCACATAGTGATTTACCTCTCAGGCACACATAGTGAGGTAGGTATAAAGCGGTCACAACCCCAGGCTCTACTTTTGATTTGATGTTGAACAGAGGCCCCACAATCTCATAGTTTTGTCCTTCCATTTGTCCCATATAATTATACCAGGAATCCAGTTCATACACAATGGTCAGTGGAGATGCCACCAGGAACTTGATGCCAGTTTCAGAACAATGGAAGAGGCCTGCAGACTTCAATTCCAATCTGTGTGCAAAGAGATTCAGAAATAAGTTAATTAACAACCAAGTTTCATATGTAATTTGCTCCCCTCACCCCACCTAAAGCACTCACCCTTCCCCAGAGAGAGCTTTTTGATTGTAGTATTATAAATAAGTGTGTTTAGTAACCGCAAAACCTTTATATATTTATATTAGGGTCATGAGGGTATTGTATTATTTTTCACCCTTTATCAGTCACTTTCATTTATTACACCATTTATTACACCATTTTCATCAAGAGGATTTGCGAAACTGGTCAAAAAATATTTGGTTGTATTTAATTGGTATTTGGTCATGTGCCACTGTGTGTTTTCTTTTTTCAAATAAAGCTATTAAAGCCGAAAAAAAAGATTAAAATGTTTAACTGATCTGAAGGCTTGTCCCTGTCAGCCAGTGAGCTATAATAGACCTATATTAGATATTTGCCAATGAAATAAACAGTAATATAATATACCTCTGTATTTATTTACTTTTATGTACTTTATTTTATTTAGAAGGGCTAATAAGCTCTGTACTTTGTCTCATACTAACAACAAAAATAGAGGCTCTCAGTTGGAGAACTAACTCTTAATAGGTTAGTTCTATGGACATGATAACCCACTCTGAGAGCAACTTGTTTTAGCCACTTGTGCCCTTCACAGTGAGAAATATCCTGTAGTATATGAGTCTGGTCCCACTCACTAAAGTGACCCAGCCCCGAAATACCAGGTAATTCTACCCACACCAGGAGAAACAGCAAACCCCAGACATATATTTCAGCCTTAGTTGGGCCTGTATCCTATATATCTACCTTCATTGAGATAGGAGGCACTTGGCCTTAACTAGAGGTTAAGATGACCTCAAACAGGCTATAGAAGTAAATTGTATTCATGAGCTGCAGATGTGGAGAAACCGATAAGGAACTATTTGTATGAATTTAGGAAGAAAAAAAAACCTTATAAGCACTTCTTACTAAAATAAAGTATACTAAAGTAAAGTGACAGATAGGTATATTATATTCCTAGTGGAATCAGGAAACCTTCCATTTGCCTTTTAGGCACTGTAATAAAAATTTGAATAAAAAAATAGCATGTAATTCTAATGCGCACCTTTTTCAAAAAATGTCTGGTCCGTAATTAAGGGTGCATATTAGAAGCAATGGCGCACTAGGATCGGCAGAAAAACTACCTTTTTGAATCAGCTCTGTAAATCAGTGCACAGTTTTCTGTCTGTTGCAGTAATCAGTGATACAGGTGAGAGTGGGTGTGGCTTGGCCTTTGTAAGTCATATCTGTGTGCATTTTGTCGTGTTCTGCTGAATCCGTTCTGTGAGGCAGGGCAGTGTTTTCTGTCCTGTGCTCATTTATCATTGTACAGGTGAGTAGGCGGGGTCTATTTTAACAAGGGAAGTGCGAGCTTGGGAGCTTGCAATCATTTCTAGTGTAAGTGTAATTAGTGTGTAGGAGATTAAATAAAAAGGAGGAAATCCAAAGAAAAGGGGTAATATAAGAAAAAACAGAAAACAAAAGTATATATATTTTTTTCTGTTTGGTTTGGATTAAGGTGTAGAAAAGCAATCTTTATACAAATACATTGATTTGTTTTCTCACTGTATTTTTGGAACTGATAATCATGAGTCAGTCCAGTGGTAACCTCACTCAGTGTACATCCTGTCATATGTATGCAATACTGGAACAGATGATCCAGGGTCCATACCTCTGTGACAAGCGTGAGCATGTTGCCTCTCTGGAAGCTCAAATTGAAGATCTGGAGAGGAGAATTGCAGCACTTAGTGATACTGCTCCACTGGAAAGGGAGGCGGTGGTCACGGAGCACAGTTTAGCTGGGCCTAGTATGGAGGGAGGAGCTGGAGCTGGTGAGGATGTCCATGAAGGTAGCTGGGTTACATTTAGAAGGGGAATCAGGGGGAACAGGCAGGCCAGTTCTGAGTTGGTAAACACCCTAATATTTGCCATATTGAGTGAAACTGTTGGAGATGTCCATTCAGGAATGGCAATGCCAGATAGAGCTGTTCCCTCTAACAGCCGGGAGAACAGTTCTACTGGAGGAGAGGGAGGGCAGAAAAGGCAGAGAAATAGACATGTTTTGGTGGTAGGGGACTCTATTATTAGGAAGGTAGACAGGGTAATTTGTCACACCGATCCCAGCAATCGAACAGTTTGCTGTCTCCCTGGTGCTCGGGTTCGGCATGTTGTGGATCGGGTGGATAAATTATTGGGAGGGGCTGGTAATGAACCAGCGGTCTTGGTACACATTGGTACCAATGACAAAGTTAGTGGAAGATGGAGCGTCCTAAAGAATGATTTTAGAGAACTAGGGAATAAGCTTAAAGCAAGGACCTCAAAGGTAGTATTTTCTGAGATACTACCAGTGCCACGTGCTAGCCCAGGGAGGCAGAAGGAGCTTAGGGAGGCAAAAAAAGTGATGCAGTGCAGAGGGTTTGAGGTTTTTAGAGCACTGGGCTGACTTCTCACTTGGGTACAATCTCTATAGCAGGGATGGATTGACCTTAATGATGAGGGAGCTTTTGTGCTAGGGGATAGGATGGTTGAACGGCTGGGGGAGTTTTTAAACTTGTAGGTGGGGGAGAGGGACTATATAGACGTATTGGGGTAAATATGGTAGAGAGGGAAAGGGATGAATTAGTTACCCATGGGGGGGAGAAGGGGGAGGGTTACAATAGACAGTAGGGAGGTATTAATAGGGGCCTCAAATACAGTGGCAAGCACTTCACAAGGGCAGAGCCATAGCAACATAAAGTGTATGCTTGCTGACGTAAGAAGTTTGCCTGGGAAAATGGACGATGTAGAAATATTAGCAGTAGAGGAGGGGGACAGACTGAGGAGAGGGGACAGACTGAGGAGAGAGGACAGACTGAGGAGAGAGGACAGACTGAGGAGAGAGTACACTGAGGAGAGGGGACAGACTGAGGAGAGAAGACACTAAGGAGAGGGGACACTGAGGAGAGGGGACAGACTGAGGAGAGGGGACCCTGAGGAGAGGGGACCCTGAGGAGAGAGATTACTGAACAGGACCAAAAGATATGGTACAATCTTCCCGTCTCTCCACAATGTCACCACTACAATGGGGAAGAGTGGGAGAGAGGGTATGTAGTCATAATAGGCATTACTGAAACATGGTGGGATGAATCTCATGACTGGACTGTTAATCTGGTTGGTTATAGCCTTTTTAGGAAAGATAGGGGAAATGGTAAAAGAGGAGGAGGGATCTGTCTGTATGTTAAGCCTGAATTTAAGCCTATAGTCAGAGAAGATATTTATAATGGCACTATCGGCATCATTGAATCTTTGTGGGTTGAGTTAAATAGTGGAGGAGCTAATTCTAAACGCATATTGGTGTGAGTATGCTATAAACCCCCAAATATAGCTGAAAGTGAGGAAATACAATTAATGTTACAGATTGGAAATGCAGCTAAGCATGGGCCAGTTCTAATAATGGGAGACTTTAATTACCCTGAAATTAACTGGATAAATGAGACCAGCAGCTCAGCTAAGGGGAGCAGGTTCTTGAGTACACTCGTGGATCATTATCTGGCCCAGGTAATACAAGAACCTACTAGAAATGGGGCCATCTTGGATTTAGTCATCACAAGTAATATTGATATAATATCAAATGTTAAAATAGGGGAACACTTGGGGAACAGTGATCACAACACAGTATCATTTGAGATTGAATACAAAAAACAGAGTTGTAAGGGGCCAACAAAAACTGAAAATAAATGGACAACATTCAAATCCTTACTAAATAAACATCGGCATGTACCATGTGGAAATAAAATGAATAGGAGTAAATCATATGCCATGTGGCTTAACAATGACTTAAAGATCATGATGAGGAAAAAGAAACATGCATTTAAATTATACAAGAAGGAGGGAACAGAGGCAGCTTTATGTGACTATAAGGAAATCAAAAAGGCTTGCAAAAGAGCTATTAGACTGGCTAAAATAGAAAATGAGAAATCAGTTGCAATGGAAAGTAAGACTAACCCTAAAATATTTTTTTAAATATATTAATGGAAAGAAGGCCAGGAAGGAAGCTATAGGAACATTACAATGTGACACAGGCCATCTGATAATTAGTGACCAGGAAAAGGCAGATGAGCTAAATAGGTTCTTTTCGTCGGTATACACAAGGGAGGTACCAGTGGTTGGGACACCGCAACATAATGGGGCTACACAACCTTCCTTAAATAATTGGTTAACGCAGGAAGAAATCCAAAAAAGATTGGAGAAAAAAAATGTTAATACAGCCCCAGGTCCTGATGGAATACATCCAAGGGTACTGAGGGAGCTGGGTTCTTTAATAGCCAAACCATTATATCTAATCTTTCAAGACTCACTCACTACAGGGTCTCTACCGGATGACTGGAGAAAAGCAGAGGTGATACCTATATTTAAGAAGGGATCTAGAGCAAATCCGGGGAATTATAGACCAGTGAGCCTCACATCTGTAGTTAGGAAGCTTTTAGAAGGGTTAATAAGGGACAAAATACAAGAATATGTCTATTTGAACAAGATCATACGTAGCAGTCAACAAGGTTTTATGAAGAATAGGTCGTGTCAGACCAATCTAATTAGTTTTTATGAGGAGGTTAGTAGGAACTTGGATCAGGGCAACTCAGTGGATGTAGACTTTTTAGATTTTTTGTTGTGTTTTTAGATTTTTCAAAGGCATTTAATACAGTGCCACATGGAAGACTAGTGAGCAAACTAAGGGATACAGGAATTGCAGTATATATCTGCTCATGGATCGAGAGCTGGCTAAAAGACAGGAAGCAAAGGGTTGTTGTGAATGGAACATACTCCAATTGGTCTAATGTGATGAGTGGGGTTCCTCAAGGTTCAGTATTAGGTCCTCTCCTTTTTAACATATTTATTAATGACATTGAAGTAGGACTCGAAAGTAGTGTCTCCATTTTTGCTGATGACACTAAGTTATGCAAGGTAATAAAATCAGATAATGATGTACTTTCCCTACAAAGTGGTTTGCATAAATTAGAGAAATGGGAGGCTAAATGGCAGATGAGATTTAATACAAATAAATGCAAGGTTATGCATTTGGGAAGGAAAAATAGCAATGCAATCTATAATCTTAATAGAGCATATCTAGGGGTATCAGATATCGAAAGGGATTTGGGAGTACTAGTGGACAACCACCTAGGTAGCAGCGCTCAATGCCAAGCAGCAGCTGCAAAGGCAAGTAAAATATTAGCATGTATTAGGAAGGGTATAGAAGCAAGGGAAGCAAATATAATTCTGCCACTATACAAAGCCCTAGTATGCCCTCATTTGGAATATGGAGTACAATTTTGGGCACCACTTCATAAAAAAGACATTTTAGAGCTGGAAAAAGTACAGAGAAGGGCTACAAAACTAATAAAGGGAATGGAGGGGCTAAGTTATGAAGAAAGACTAACCAAATTAAACTTATTTTCGCTAGAAAAAAGGAGTCTACGAGGGGATATGATTACCTTATTTAAATACATCCAGGGTCAAGATAAGGCTTTGTCAAGTGAACTTTTTGTAGCAAGAGATTTTCACCTTAAACAAAGAAAAGGGTTCTTCACAGTTAGGGTGGTTAAACTGTGGAATTCTCTACTAAAGGAGGTGGTAACAGCGAATTCGATATACAACTTCAAAAAGGGGTTAGATATATTTTTGAATAAAGAGGGCATTCAAGGCTATCCTATCCTAGATAACTAGCGAAGGAATAATGATCCAGGGAGAAATTTGATAGCCAGTTTCTGGGGTCAGGAAGAAATTTTGCTTTTTTTCCCCTTATGAGATAATTGGAAAAGTTTCTATGGTTTTTTTTTTTCTGTTTGCCTTCCTCTGGATCAATTAACAATTAATAATAAATCGTCCACATTAAAAAGATCAATAGAGATCTAAAAAGGTTGAACTTGGTGGACTAACTCTTTATTCATCCTCCAATACTATACTATTAATAATTATTTAATCAACAAATTAATTAATAACTAATCCGCATATTGCAGATCAGAGGAGATCTTAATAGGTTGAACTTGCTGGACTGAAAGTCTTTTTTCAACCTTAATTACTATGTAAATATGTAACTATGTAACTACCAAATGGCTCTCAGATGAGCAGACAGTGCAGGGGGCCTGTCATTGGTGGAAGTGGCCCCTCAAAGACACTGAGAGACTGAGATTGAGAGCCCAGCACAGTGGCACACAGGGCCTGGCACCCAGAGAGCCCAAGCACAGTGGCACAAGGAGCCTGACACCCAAAGAGCCCAAGCACAGTGGCACACAGAGCCTGGCACCCAGAGAGCCCCGGTACAGTGGCACAAAGAGCTTGGCACCCAGAGAGCCCCAGCACAGTGGCACACAGAACCTGGCACCCAAAGAGCTCCAGCACAGTGGCACACAGGGCCTGGCACCCAGAAAGCCCTAGCACAGTGACACACAGAGCCTGGAACCCAGAGAGCCCCAGTACAGTGGCACACAGAGCCTGGCACCCAGAGAGCCCAGCATAGTGGCACACAGGGCCTGGCACCCAGAGAGCCCCAGCACAGTGGCACACGGGTCCTGGCACCCAGAGAGCCCCAGCAAAGTGGCACAAAGGGCCTGGCAGACAGAGAGCCCAGCACTGTGGCGCACAGGGCCTGGCACACAGAGAGCCCCAGCACAGTGGCACATATGGCCTTACACCCAGAGAGCCCAGCACAGTGGCACACAGAGCCTGGTACCCAGAGAGCCCCAGCACAGTGGCACATAGGGCCTGGCACCCAGAGAACCCAGCACATTGGCACACAGGGCCTGACACCCAGAGAGCCCCAGCCCAGTGGCACACAGAGCCTGACACACAGAGAGCCCCAGCACAGTGGCACATAGGGCCTGGCACCCAGAGAGCCCAGCACATTGGCACACAGGGCCTGACACCCAGAGAGCCCAGCACAGTGGCACACAGAGCCTGGCACCCAGAGAGCCCCAGCACTGTGGCGCACAGGGCCTGGCACCCAGAGAGCCCCAGCACAGTGGCACATAGGGCCTGGCACCCAGAGAGCCCAGCACATTGGCACACAGGGCCTGACACCCGAGAGCCCCAGCACAGTGGCACACAGAGCCTGGCACCCAGAGAGCCCCAGCACAGTGGCACATAGGGCCTGGCACCCAGAGAGCCCAGCACATTGGCACACAGGGCCTGACACCCAGAGAGCCCCAGCACAGTGGCACACAGAGCCTGGAACCCAGAGAGCCCCAGTACAGTGGCACACAGAGCCTGGCACCCAGAGAGCCCAGCATAGTGGCACACAGGGCCTGGCACCCAGAGAGCCCCAGCACAGTGGCACCCAGAGCCTGGCACCCAGAGAGCCCCAGCACAGTGGCACAGAGAGCCTGGCACCCAGAGAGCTCATTACATTTGCCAGCAAACCTTTTTTTGATTCAAATTAGGAGTGGGCATTAGATTCGATGGTGCACTAGATTCGCATAAATATGGTATATTTACATAGTAAAGTAAGCAGAACCTTTAAATATTTAAATCTATAAGCAATTATTCTTAACTGTAGGTTTCCATTTGCATTACTGAGTGGCTTATTTCAGCTGTATTTTCAGCAAGGTAAGTCCTTGTAATCAAAAGCAATTTCCATTAATCATTCTGAAAATTCTGGCATTTAAAGCTGTCACATGTCCATTATAGCAGATACCCTCTATGTAGTAGTAGTAGATTACCAGAAACCAAAATAATATGTTCGATCACAGTCTAATTGTATATAAAAAGTTATATATATTTTTTTCTATTTCAAATATAGGATTATGGTGTATCTTTAAGTCACAATATTTGATGATAAGAATAAACCTTTATTTACAGGGTATTCCCTGATAAAAATGAGAAGTGTTCATCTCACCTGTACGTGCTTCCAGTTATTGTAGGTTGTACTTCTACATCATCACAATATGGAGCCTAGGAAAGAAGAAAAATATACTAACTTCCAGGAGAGACGTCAGGATTATAAAAATGTAAATATTCTCAGTGCTGAAGTAGTAAGCAATGGCTACTTCATACTTAACACTACATTTTCCCCCAAAGTCTAAAAAAATTAAATACACAAATTAAGATGGCAGTTTTCTGGATTACACTCGGTGCATAATATACATGACCCTATGGACCGCAGCACACTAGGCACATCTATCATTATATCCTTGGTTGACCTTATCCATATGATTTTTTTTACAGGAGTTGGTTGCTAGTTCCTTCTCTGATGGACCATGATTTTTCTGACCTCTCTGCTATTCTTGGGTGATCCTACATGGTATAGCTCACAACTTCATGAAGTACACAAGCCCCTTTGACACAACAAGGTAGCTGTCCAGCCTATGTGTATTATGTGTTATGTACGTGTATTATTTTTGCTCAGAAATTATTTTATTTCTCTACACACTTTCATGAAATTAGTAAAAAGAAAATAGTGGGACACTTCAAATATGTCATAGTAGGACCTAAAACATTATTTTGTATATTTTTTTTTGCATTTTCTTTTATATGCTGGCTAAGATCCAATAAATCTTGAAAAGTTTTTTTAAAGCCTCCTGTGCATACCTCAATCTAAAGTGCTAGAAAACATGGAGTGCACAACACATTGCTTTGCCACATATGGTGTTAGAAGTGGGATTAAGATGGAGGAACTTGTGAAATCTCTGATACAAACCACTGCATGCCAGCAGGAGACTGCACAACAATTGATGAGACAAGCCACATAATTCAGAGCCCATATGGCACTTGGAAGCACAACAGGCCCAAGCTTCAGAAGACAGAAAGCTTCAGCGAGAAACAAACCAGTTATTGCTGGTGTTGCAGCTGGGTCAGCACAGGAGAAGCTGAAGAGGAAGAGTTTGCCCCACAGCAATGTTTCTCTAATAATAATATTTGTGCACGTGACCAAGCTTCTGACCCATTCCTACAGAATGTACTAAATGAGATAGTAAAAGTAATGGGGTACCTGTCCCTGAAAAAGGACTGCGACAAGGCCCATGTTTCATTCTATGAAATTATCTACTATACAGAATTGTTCCTCCAGAGGACCAGACACTGAAGCACCTCCTAGTCTCTAAAACACAGAGAAGGAAAGAAACACTGGGAATTTGTAAACACTTTTATTGGCTGGTATGTAAGCCGAGTCACCCCAGTATTGTGAATCATGCCCTGAATACCAGATGACTGCACCTTTGGGCCCCATTGATACTATTACCCATAATTGAAGAGCATAAGAGCATTTTGAAAGAATAGAGATGGACCTTGTGGGACCTCTAGAAAAATCAGATAGAGGACACCAGTCCATACTAGTAATACTGGACTATGCCACTAGATACCAAGAAGCTATACCACTACGCACAGTAAAGTTATTGAAAGATTTGTGCAAGCTCCTACAGGTTAAAAAACTAAGAACCTTGGTTTACCACCTACAGACAGATGGATTGGTAGAACGACTTAATAGGACCTTGAAAAACATGCTTAGAAAAGTTGTAGCATGAGATGGGAAAAATTGGGACCTACTTCTAACTGACTTGCTTTCTGCTATCAGAGAAGTACCTCAAGCCTCCACAGGGTTTTCCCCTTATCAACTTCTCTATCCAAGAGGGATACTAGATCTGTTAATAGAAGAATGGTTAGAGCAAACATTGTGAATGTTTACATGGTGTGCTCAATAACAACATGGTAACATTTAATTATTTGTGTGTTATTAGTTTAAGCAGAGTGTGATTGTCTATTGTTGTGACTTAGATGAAGATCAGATCACATTTTATGACCAATTTGTGCAGAAATCCATATCATTCCAAAGGGTTCACATACTTTTGCTTGCAACTGCATTCTATGTATTTCCTTTTCAGGTGTGTAATATTTTTTTTTTCTGTAGTGGGGGGGGGGGGGGTATAATGTATTTTTTTATTTTCTGTAATGTTCTTTTTTTATTTTTTGTGACTTAGGTTTTTTATTTTTTGTAATGTAGATTTTTTCTTTTCTTTCTGTAATTAGAGTAGTGGGGGTTATTAGGGGTAGTGTAGGTAGGTAGTGTGGGTGTTAATAAGTTCCTGTAGAGAGGGGTTAGTTTAGATTTAATGTTTTATTGGGGGGTATAGTGCAGTGTAGTGTTTATATTTAGTGTCATGATGGTCCTTGAGGACCGTCATGGCACTTATGAGGTTAATGTTGGGTTGTAACCCTTATGGGACTGATGGGGTTAAATAGAGGCTTATGAGGGTCTGTATAGACCCCCATAAGAGACCAGATTAAAATGGTGTAGTTCTTACACTTTGGGTCATGAGGGTCCTGGATGACCCTCATGGCACTTATAGTGTTATTACATGCGTTCATTAGTGTGTTATAGGGGTCTATATAGTTGAGGCACACAGTACACTCACATTGTGTGACAAACAGCATTTCAACACTTTTATTTATTGTCCCATCATTTTTGACGGGCAAGTCGCTAGTAATACATAATAAGCAACAGTCACACCACTGAAAAGTAGACAGGAGGTAGAGACCAGGTAAAAGGGGAGAATCTTCTTGTGAGGAGTGAACTGCTGACAGAGTCAAAAGATAAAGTTCAGACCTAATTATCCTTGACTTGAAGTATCAGGAGGTCTTCTGTACACCCTTTACCTAGAGGGTAAACGCTGACACAATTTTCAAGTGTTTAAAACATGTCTTTTTCTAACAATGGGAGTATTAAAATGAGGAATTGAGATTGCAAAAGCAAAACATTTATATTAATTTAGACATAATTATCAAAACAGTAACAAGAAGATGGAGAAAATCTAGGGGTATCAGATATTGAAAGGGATTTGGGAGTACTTGTGGACAACCGCCTAGGTAACAGTTCTCAATGCCAAGCAGCAGCTGCAAAGGCAAGTAAAGTATTAGCATGTATTGAGAAAGATACAGAAGCAAGGGAAGCAAATATATTTCTGCCAATATACAAATCCCTAGTATGCCCTCATTTGGAATATGGAGTATAATTTTGGGCACCAATTCATAAAAAGAACATTTTAGAGCTGGAAAAAGTACAGAGAAGGGCTACAAAACTAATAAGGTGAATGGAGGGGATAAGTTATGAAGAAAGACTAACCAAATTACACTTATTTTCTCTGCATCCAGGGTCAATATAAAGATTTGTCAAGTGAGCTTTTTGTGCCAAGAGGTTTTCAACTGACAAGAGGACATCCCTTGAGGTTAGAAGTAAAAAAATTCCACCTTAAAAAAAGAAAAGGGTTCTTCACAGTAAGGGTGGTTAATCTGTGGAATTCTCGAACAAAGGAGGTGGTGACAGCGGATTCGATAGATAACTTTAAAAGGGGACTGGATATATTTTTAATTAAAAAAGGTATTCAGGTCTATCCTGGATAATGAGCAAGAGAGTATTGATCCAGGGAGGAATCCAATTTACCAGCATCTGGGGTCAGGAAGGATTTTTTTCATTTTGAGACAATTGGCAAAGTTTCACTTGTTTTTTTTTCTGTTTGCTTCCTCTGGATCAATTAACAACTAATCTGCATATTGCAGATCAGAGGAGAACTTAATAGGTTGAACTTGATGGACTGAAAGACTTTTTTCAACCTCAGTTACTATGTAACTCTGTAATAAAAAGTTCTGTATAGTTCCGCATTATCCTTACTCAAATAATAACCTAGAAACCATTACAGCATGTTACAAATATTATCTTCATCATCTTGTTCCTTATCATAATCTGGTTCTCCATTATCTGATAGGGCATCAATTAATTTGCTATTCAATTGGAGTTTTTTGCAGGCTCCAAATGGTTTACGGGTTGCGGGCTTGAAAACTTGCGGTTGTTAAACCCGTAACTTACAGCCTCCCAATGCCTTTGATCTTTCCTGTCCGCAAGAGTTCCCTTAAATGGCAAATGTAGAAGAAAATCCTACGAGTGCTAGAGAAGACCTGCAGGGGAGTTTAACTCCTGTCCGCAACACGGTAAATGCAAATAAAAAATCACTACAGCACTGTAAATTATGGGGAAAGCGATGAGTGACATTAGATTTAATTGCACAACAGTCTCAGGCTCGCAAATCGTCAATGCAAAATTAATTTTATAATGTGTAATTTCAGGGTTATGTAGATCTTAGGAATCAATGAGTTAATACATATCAGGCCACCCACATAGACTAGAGCAGTATCGGCATTGACTTTTATTATTCTGTATTTTGCAGTTTGGCAAGTCAATCACATATAGGACCCCTAAACGCTAAGTGAACCTCCACGTTTTACTGACCTCATGATGACGGTCTCATTTTCTATCGGCTGTTTCAAAATGGGTGGTTACGGTTTTGCTTAATTGATCATGTTCCTGCCCTGAACTACTATGTACGAGTGTATGGTTTGCGGGCTGGTTCAAGTGAACAGCACCGGAATTGTAGCAGACTGTGAGCCCGCAGCAAGCCCACAGACATACAGCCTGTATACCGCGAGATGCGGGCTTCTAATTGAATGCGGCTCTAAGTCTTTATTTACATTTTGTATTTATGACAATTAAAAGCAGTTCTTACATAGAGGTGCAAATGAATGGGTCACAAGTTGAAATATGGGTTTATTACACCAATAACCAAGAGTATCCAAAAGCAAATATTTGTATATTGTCACCAG
Organism: Discoglossus pictus; assembly: GCA_027410445.1. NCBI lineage: Eukaryota > Metazoa > Chordata > Amphibia > Anura > Alytidae > Discoglossus > Discoglossus pictus. The sequence continues at coordinate 18,579,634 of CM050163.1, read as the reverse complement.
ATTAAGATACACCACCCAAATCTATGGTGGATGTGAATCAATGTAAAGAATTACCAGACTGTAAGCATGGAGCAGATTCGTTGTTCATTTTCTCCATTTTTTGTACTATTAATGTATATTAACAACTAGTGTTGCCCAATTTGTCCTAGCATTCATGCCACTGTCTTATCTGTAAATGTAGCTACAAGCATCCTTCAAAGAGTGGGCAACCTTGTAATACACTTCCCCCTGAGGAAGTCTACTTGTTGGCCTTGAACCATGAACTTGTCAATCATACAAAGATTTGATGCTCTTTTATATACAGACGATCGAAAATACTAAATATTGTCTAAATGCCACACGTATACATAATCACTTCAAGTTTCCCAGCACTGATATATAGACCATACATCTTGGATGACTTTAAATCCATGAAAAGTATATGGCCAGGTAAAATGATAATTTATATAATTAAAGACAGAAAAATTGTAATACAAACAGATAAGAACTCAAAGTAAGAAAATGTAACCATGAAGATGTTGATCTTAAAAACCTCAATTACTTTGTAACTAAGGATGGTAAAAATCTTAAGAACGGAATAAAACAATGAGTTGGCAAGCTGCATTAAATAGAAGATCGTTTTTAATTATCTAATATGAACATATTAATTTAACACATTTTCATAATGATAGAAATATTGCCAAAAATAAAGCTAAAACACTAATTAAAAAATGTTTATCAGCTATACAAAAATCCTAAACATATTCTTTAAACAGAAAAGAGAGATGAAAAGAAAGACTTGAAACAGAACATGGATAGGGAAGAAAATAGCAAGAGGAAAAAAATACGATACCTCGGTTTATGGCATTTTCAGTTTAAGTTGTGTCTCGTTGGGAAATGTTGGCCTTGGTTTAAGTCACGCTAGTTAGCCTAAAAGCACAAGCATGACTGCTGTAGGCTGCTGCAATTGCGACAACTGAATGAGCCCATGCCTGCAATAATTCAAGTTGCCAGTGCCTGTAAGAGCCCAAATCGAGCCAGAATCGAACCTATGCTGTGTTAAAGCCCAGATCGCCTGTGCATGTAAGTGCCAAAATCGAGCCTGTACCTGAAAGGGCCAATATTGAGCCCAAATCCAGTCTTTGTTTGTAAGAGCCAATGCGCAGTCTGTGTCTGTAAGAGCCAAGTGCAGCCTGTGTCTGTCTGTAAGAACCAAAGTGTAGCCTGTGCCTATAAGAACCACAATTCCAAGCAATAACTTATCTCCTAATTCTCCTCCTCTATATTGCCACCTTGCCATTGGGCCCTCAAGTCCTCTCAATACAAGTAAAGTGAAGGTAAATTCTATATTTTCTGATGTAATTATAGTTTTTTCTTTATTTATATTTATTTATATTAAAAACCAAGACCATCAGTTCAAACTAAAATCTGGACTCTGGAACGGTTTATTTCAGTTTACATTGATCCCTATGAAAAATGCTACCTCTGTTTAAGTTGTTTTTGGGTTACATTGTGCCGTCCAGAACGAATTAACAACTTAAACCAAGGTGCCACTGTATAAGGAGAAAATAAAGAAATGAAAAAGTTAGGAAGGGGAAACTGTGAAAATGAAAACGTATTTTCTTTTTAAATTGTACTTTTATAGTATAAGTATCACGTTAATAGTTAAAATTATTAATATGCCAACATTCTAACCACTTAGTATGATCAGAAACATACCACTCAAATTGCTGTGAAGTATCTGTTGTTTTCTAAGTATTTTATACTTTTATCAATTTAAATCTATAAAGGAAACACTGTTCATAATAATATTAGTAGATAAATATACCCATTCTACAACTTTCATTGTATTACTGCTCACAATACTACTTAAATTCATATTTTTTTGAATGTAGTTTCTGTTTTGAAACAATGAGTTCTACTGATGAGCATAAACTATAAATAAATATACAATACCTGCCCACAAAGCTTACACTCCATCCACAGAGCCCGAGGTAAAGGTCGACTCTCCACATGTGATCCGGAAACTATTGGATTCTGTGCTTCTCCAACGTTACTCTCCCCATCTGAAATATAAACAAATATAAATGAATTAAGTAGAGCAAACACTCAGTCCTGCTCATGTCATTTATAAAAAAATACAAAAAAAATGGCAAATGCATATTTACACTCATCATAACGGCAGCCCCAAAAGTCATCAAATAATCAGTAATTGTAACACATACAGGAGGAGAAAGGGGTCACACAGCTCTATGGGACAGTAACTGTGACACATACAGTACTACAGGAGAGAGGGGTCACACCGCTCTATGGGACAGTAACTGTGACACATACAGTACTACAGGAGAGAGGGGTCACACAGCTCTATGGGACAGTAACTGTGACACATACAGTACTACAGGAGAGAGGGGTCACACAGCTCTATGGGACAGTAACTGTGACACATACAGTACTACAGGAGAGAGGGGTCACACAGCTCTATGGGACGGTAACTGTGACACATACAGTACTACAGGAGAGAGGGGTCACACAACTCTATGGGACAGTAACTGTGACACATACAGTACTACAGGAGAGAGGGGTCACACAGCTCTATGGGACAGTAACTGTAACACATACAGTACTACAGGAAAGAGGGGTCACACAGCTCTATAGGACAGTAACTGTGACACATACAGTACTACAGGATAGAGGGGTCACACAGCTCTATGGGACAGTAACTATGACACATACAGTACTACAGGATAGAGGAGTCACACAGCTCTATGGGACAGTAACTGTGACACATACAGTACTACAGGATAGAGGAGTCACACAGCTCTATGGGACAGTAACTGTGACACATACATTACTACAGGATAGAGGGGTCACACAGCTCTATGGGACAGTAACTGTGACACATACAGTACTACAGGAGAGAGGGTCACACAGCTCTATGGGACAGTAACTGTGACACATACATTACTACAGGAGAGAGGGGTCACACAGCTCTATGAGACAGTAACTGTGACACATACAGTACTACAGGAGAGAGGGGTCACACAGCTCTATGGGACAGTAACTGTGTCACATACAGGAGGAGAGAGGGGTCACACAGTCCTAAGGGACAGTAACTGTGACACATACAGTACTACAGCAGAGAGGGGTCACACAGCTCTATGGGACAGTAACTGTGACACATACAGTACTACAGGAGAGAGGGGTCACACAGCTCTATGGGACAGTAACTGTGACACATACAGTACTACAGGAGAGAGAGGGGTCACACAGCTCTATGGGACAGTAACTATGACACATACAGTACTACAGGAGAGAGGGGTCACACAGCTCTATGGGACAGTAACTATGACACATACAGTACTACAGCAGAGAGGGGTCACACAGCTCTATGGGACAGTAACTGTGACACATACAGTACTACAGGAGAGAGGGGTCACACAGCTCTATGGGACAGTAACTATGACACATACAGTACTACAGGAGAGAGAGGTCACACAGATCTATGGGATAGTAACTGTGACACATACAGTACAATAGGATAGAGGGGTCACACAGCTCTATGGGACAGTAACTGTGACACATACAGTACTACAGGAGAGAGGGGTCACACAGCTCTATGGGACAGTAACTGTAATAAATACAGTACTACGGGAGAGAGGGTCACACAGTTCTATGGGACAGTAACTATGACACATACAGTACTACAGGAGAGAGGGGTCACACAGCTCTATGGGACAGTAACTGTGACACATACAGTACTACAGGAGATAGGGGTCACACAGCGCTATGGGATAGTAACTGTGACACATACAGTACTACATGAGAGAGGGGTCACACAGCTCTATGGGACAGTAACTGTGACACATACAGTACTACAGGAGAGAGGGGTCACACAGCACTATGGGACAGTAACTGTGACACATACAGTACTACAGGAGAGAGGGGTCACACAGCTCTATGAGACAGTAACTGTGACACATACAGTACTACAGGAGAGAGGGGTCACATAGCTCTATGAGACAGTAACTGTGACACATACAGTAATACAGGAGAGAGGGGTCACATAGCTCTATGAGACAGTAACTGTGACACATACAGTACTACAGGAGAGAGGGGTCACACAGCTCTATGGGACAGTAACTGTGACACATACAGTACTACAGGAGAGAGGGGTCACACAGCTCTATGAGACAGTAACTGTGACACATACAGTACTACAGGAGAGAGGGGTCACACAGCTCTATGGGACAGTAACTGTGACACATACAGTACTACAGGAGAGAGGGAACACACAGCTCTATGGGACAGTAACTGTTACACATACAGTAATACAGGAGAGAGGGAACACACAGCTCTATGGGACAGTAACTATGACACATACAGTACTACAGGAGAGAGGGGTCACACAGCTCTATGGGACAGTAACTGTGACACATACAGTACTACAGGAGAGAGGGGTCACACAGCTCTATGGGACAGTAACTGTGACACATACAGTACTACAGGAGAGAGGAGTCACACAGCTCTAAGGGACAGTAACTGTGACACATACAGTACTACAGGAGAGAGGGGTCACACAGCTCTAAGGGACAGTAACTGTGACACATACAGTACTACAGGAGAGAGGGGTCACACAGCTCTATGGGACAGTAACTGTGACACATACAGTACTACAGGAGAGAGGAGTCACACAGCTCTAAGGGACAGTAACTGTGACACATACAGTACTACAGGAGAGAGGGGTCACACAGCTCTATGGGACAGTAACTATGACACATACAGTACTACAGGAGAGAGGGGTCACACAGCACTATGGGACAGTAACTGTGACACATACAGTACTACAGGAGAGAGGGGTCACACAGCTCTATGGGACAGTAACTGTGACACATACAGTACTATAGGAGATAGGGGTCACATAGCCCTATGGGACAGCAACTGTGACACATACAGTACTACAGGAGAGAGGGGTCACACAGCTCTATGGGACAGTATCTGTGACACATACAGTACTACAGGAGAGAGGGGTCACACAGCTCTATGGGACAGTAACTGTGACACATACAGTACTACAGGAGAGAGGGGTCACACAGCTCTATGGGACAGTAACTGTGACACATACAGTACTACAGGAGAGAGGGGTCACACAGCTCTATGGGACAGTAACTGTGACACATACAGTACTACAGGAGAGAGGGGTCACATAGCTCTATGGGACAGTAACTGTGACACATACAGTACTACAGGAGAGAGGGGTCACACAGCTCTATGGGACAGTAACTGTGACACATACAGTACTACAGGAAAGAGGGGTCACACAGCTCTATGGGACAGTAACTGTGACACATACAGTACTACAGGAGAGAGGGGTCACACAGCTCTATGGGACAGTAACTGTGACACATACAGTACTACAGGAGAGAGGGGTCACACAGCTCTATGGGACAGTAACTGTGACACATACAGTACTACAGGAGATAGGGGTCACACAGCTCTATGGGACAGTAACTGTGACACATACAGTACTACAGGAGAGAGGGGTCACATAGCTCTATGGGACAGTAACTGTGACACATACAGTACTACAGGAGAGAGGGGTCACACAGCTCTATGGGACAGTAACTGTGACACATACATTACTACAGGAGAGAGGAGTCACACAGCTCTATGGGACAGTAACTGTGACACATACAGTACTACAGGAGAGAGGGGTCACACAGCTCTATGGGTCAGTAACTGTGACACATACAGTACTACAGGAGAGAGGGGTCACACAGCTCTATGGGACAGTAACTGTGACACATACAGTACTACAGGAGAGAGGGGTCACACAGCTCTATGGGACAGTAACTGTGACACATACAGTACTACAGGAGAGAGGGGTCACACAGCTCTATGGGTCAGTAACTGTGACACATACAGTACTACAGGAGAGATGAGTCACACAGCTCTATTGAACAGTAACTGTGACACATACAGTACTACAGGAGAGAGGGGTCACACAGCTCTATGGGACAGTAACTGTGACACATACAGTACTACAGGAGAGAGGGGTCACACAGCTCTATGGGACAGTAACTGTGACACATACAGTACTACAGGAGAGAGGGGTCACACAGCTCTATGCGACAGTAACTGTGACACATACAGTACTACAGGAGAGAGGGGTCACACAGCTCTATGGGACAGTAACTGTGACATATACAGTACTACAGGAGAGAGGGGTCACACAGCTCTATGGGACAGTAACTGTGACACATACAGTACTACAGGAGAGAGGGGTCACACAGCTCTATGGGACAGTAACTGTGACACATACAGTACTACAGGAGAGAGGGGTCACACAGCTCTATGGGACAGTAACTGTGACACATACAGTACTACAGGAGAGAGGGGTCACACAGCTCTATGGGACAGTAACTGTGACACATACAGTACTACAGGAGAGAGGGGTCACACAGCTCTATGGGACAGTAACTGTGACACATACAGTACTACAGGAGAGAGGGATCACATAGCTCTATGGGACAGTAACTGTGACACATACAGTACTACAGGAGCGAGGGGTCACATAGCCCTATGGGACAGTAACTGTTACACATACAGTACTACAGGAGAGAGGGATCACATAGCTCTATGGGACAGTAACTGTTACACATACAGTACTACAGGAGAGAGGGGTCACACAGCTCTATGGGACAGTAACTGTGATACATACAGTACTACAGGAGAGAGGGGTCACATAGCTCAATGGGACAGTAACTGTGACACATGCAGTACTACAGGGGAGAGGGGTCACACAGCTCTATGGGACAGTAACTATGACACATACAGTACTACAGGAGAGAGGGTCACATGTACTGCCAGAGTTGAAAAGATTGCAACAGTGCTACCACTTAGGAATATGGTATATTCTAAAAAATGTGTAACAATAATAACAGACCTTTCCCCCTATAATTCTTCACTTTTCTTTTTATTAATGGATTCAGGAACCACCATATGTTTGTTTCCGGCATGTCCCCAAGATCATCTGGAGCAAAAAAAATATTTATATCTATATATATAAGATGGCATGAGCTAATAAATGAGAATTTCAAAAATCTTTGAATATTAAGCTCAGATTCTCTCTCTAAGTTAACTGATTGGGGCATAATGGGTGAATGTTACTCAACTGACTCTGCCCATTTTATGTAGTAAAGAAGGGGCATAATACTCTCCAGAATCACTTGCCACTTTAGTTCTTAAATACACTCGGTGCCTTGGTTAGTCAGTCAACTCAGATGGTGAGTCTCTGCGGCACATTTACATTGTGAATCTGGAGTACAGTGAACCCGACTTGTGAACTTCCTGCCCCTCGCTATATTGGGGAAATCCTTTGAAAGACAATTGCATAATAGATGGCAGCTGGAAAATTAAACATAGCTTAATACTTTTTTATTAAAATTCATAGAACTAGAGAAGTCTGAAATACATATCTCTTTGAATCATATTAATGTCCCTTAATGAACCACTGTACTTAAAATAAATTACAAAAAGCAGAGTTTCAGTACACCAGGCCTGACTGCCACTCAGGACTCCCCTAATATAGAAAACCCTGTACCTTTGGACTTTGGCCGATATCGGGCAGTGATCATAATCCCTTAAATACTTCCAAGAGAAGACTCCCAAGAAACTTAAACCAATCATCCCAAAGTAGAGGAGTCCAATCCCCAGCTTACCTCCCAGTGATCGAAGGACAGAGGCTACAGGACTGGCATTTTCAGTGCTTGAACTTGATTCTTCTTTACTTCCACGAAGCTCTATGGGACAGCAACTGTGATACATACAGAACTACAGGAGAGAGGGGTCACTCAGCTCTATGGGAACCACTGTACTTAAAATAAATGACAAAAAGTCGAGAGTTTCAGTACTTCCAGGCCTGACTGCCACTCAGGACTCCCCTAATATAGAAAACCCTGTACCTTTGGACTTTGCCGATATCGGGCAGTGATCATAATCCCTTAAATACTTCCAAGAGAAGAAGACTCCCAAGAAACTTAAACCAATCATCCCAAAGTACAGGTGTCCAAGCCCCAGCTTACCTTCCAGTGATCGAAGGACAGAGGCTACATGACTGGCATTTTCAGTGCTTGATCTTGAGTCTTCTTCACTTCCACGAAGGTCCTTTCTGGGAAACCATATTCCATGGAACAAAGGATACATCCAATGCCTAGTGCCAAGCAATGCAACCAATAATGGTTCTTCCAGATACTGTGACTCAAACTTTGCTACAGAATATATAAAAGATTTTAATAAAACTCATAAAAAATGCAAAGTCTCAAAAACATAAATGACTGAAATACAACTGTACTTCAAAAAAAATGAAACACTGTAGTATTAAATTAACAGCTGTGTAAGCCAAGGTGCAGTAACTGTGACACATACAGTACTACAGGAGAGAGGGGTCACACAGCTCTATGGGACAGTAACTGGGACATATACAGTACTACAGGAAAGAGGGGTCACACAGCTCTATGGGACAGTAACTGTGACACATACTGTACTACAGGAGAGAGGGGTCACACAGCCCAATGGGACAGTAACTGGGACATATACAGTACTACAGGAGAGAGGGGTCACATAGCTCTAAGGGACAGTAACTGTGACACAAACAGTACTACAGGAGGGAGGGGTCACACAGCTCCAAGGGACAGTAACTGTGACACATACAGTACTACAGGAGAGAGGGGTCACACAGCTCTGTGACGAAGTGCCCTTCGCCACTTTGTCTTGGAGAGGACTGTTTGCCAGCCTCCTGCCCTGTGACTATGGCCCTGGTACATATTGCCCTTCAAACACAGTATTCGGCCATACCAGAGTGTATGTCACTCATTCTGGCCCTTTACATACAGGGGGGTCATTCGGTACTTGCCCTTTGTGAACCATGATACCACAGAAAGCTATGCCATGGAGCCCATTCATATTATGAAAGACTATGGGAAAGACTTTAGCTACATGGCAATTGAACTGTGTGAAGAGGATCTGAGCGCTATTCGGTAGTTTTGTGCGCTCAGACCCCAGCTGTAACGGAACCCATCACTGTTTTACCCTGTTTTATGATTATTTAATTCTTGGTTAAAATATGATCACATTGCTGTACTGTAGATATGTTGTTTTATGTTCTACAGAATATATTGGCTCAGAATATCAAAGCTACTAGGCTAATAGATAATCCTGTTACAGATAAGAAAAGTCAATTGTATAAACTGTTTTCATTCTCAGATAAGAACAAAGAAGGCTGATTTAATCATTGTCTGATTATATCAAGTTGCCTCAGGGAGGGGTGACCACACCTATTGTCCTATATGTGTATTGTGTGGGGGATATGTGACATGTCTGTGTGTTATGTGAAAAACATACTTTTACTAACTTTTGAACCCCTGGTCTGATTCATGCCATTTTTTAATATGTTGTTCCCCTGGGTGAGAGATATTGACCGATGCTGGACTTAAAGGTGTACCCCCTGTTTTTGGGGTACATCCAGAATGTGGTTAAAATTGTGTCTGTTTTAATTGTGTTACCTGTTATCTGAGGGGAAGAGACGTGGGGGTTGAACCATGTATATAATTGGCTGTGATAATTATGTGGGTGTAGCCCTTCAGAGGGCACCATTGCATAAAAGGAGATCCCCTGTCATTAAAGTTGGAGTTCTACTTGACCCTTCAAAACGTAGCCTTGTCTCGTTATTGGAGGGGATCGCTATCATACTGGGGATTGCTATGCTTTTGCATATTCCCTTGAGCTGTAACTACTGAACGCTTGTCCTGATGTGTCCTCCTTGGAGGAGAGGTCTTCCCCACACGGTCCTGGATGCTGGAGATTCATACAGGGTGGAAGGAAGACGGCGCGGCTCCAGCTAAACTACGGCGGTTGTGGAGTCTGTGGTGGTTAAGGAGTCCGGTGCGGTGCTTGTAGGCCTTGGCGCAAACTAGGACGCGTCTATCAACGGAGGTACCCGGTCGGGTTGCCAGGAGATCCGTTACATCCCACCACTGCCACCAAATGTAAAGGAGCTGGAACACGCAGTCCAATATCTCCGCTGGTATACGGTAAAATACCCAAGAGTCACTACAGTTTCACCATTCCCGACCTCCCATATTGGACGACACACAATTTGGGAGTCAAAATGAATACTGACTTTATTTTGTTATTGCAGAAATATTTATACCCATCTCTTCCCACAGGCAATACACATGCCCATATTTGGCCGCACAATACACATAAAGAGAACAATAGGTGGGTCACACCTCCCAGAGACTCCCTGGTAACTTTGATACAATCAGACATTGATTCAATTACACTTCTTTGTTCTTATCTGAGAATGAAAACACTGTATACAATAGACTTCCTTTATCTTATGCGGAGTCGCTGTAACAGGATTATCTCCCATGCCAAGTAGCTGCAAATGTCTGGGACAATATTCTGCAGAGCATCAACCAACATACATATAGTAGGATCATATTTTAACCATAATAATCATAAAACAGGGTAAAACAGTGATGGGTTCCGCTACAAGCTCTATGGGACAGTAACTGTGACACATACAGTACTACAGGAGAGAGGATTCACACAGCTCTATGGGACAGTAACTGTGACACATACAGTACTACAGGAGAGAGGGGGTCACACAGCTCTATGGGACAGTAACTGTGACACATACAGTACTACAGGAGAGAGGGGTCACACAGCCCTATGGGACATTAATGGTGACACGTAGACTGCTACAAGAGAGAGGGTCACATGTACTGCCAGAGTTGAAAAGATTGCAACAGTGCTACCACTTAGGAATATGGTATATTCTAAAAAAAAAAACTTCTCTTTTTATTAATGGATTCAGAACCCACCATATGTTTGTTTCCGGCATGTCCCCAAGATCATCTTTAGCAAAGAATAAAATTATATATATATATATATATATATATATATATATATATATATATATATATATATATATATATATATATATATATATATATATATAAGATGACATGAGCTAATAAATTAGAATTTCAAAAATGTTTGAATATTAAGCTCAGATTCACTCTCTAAGTTAACTGATTGGGGCATAATGGGTGAATGTTACTCAACTGACTCTGCCCATGTTATGTAGGGGGCATAATACTCTCCAGAATCACTTGCCAGTTTAGTTCTTAAATACACTCGGTGCCTTGGTTAGTCAGTCAATTCAGATGGCGAGTCTCTGCGGCACATTTACATTGTGAATCTGGAGTACAGTGAACCCGACTTGTGAACTTCCTGCCCCTCGCTATATTCTGGAAATCCTTTGAAAGACAATTGCATAATAGATGGCAGCTGAAAAATTAAACATAGCTTAATACTTTTTAATAAAATTCATAGAACATGAGAAGTCTGAAAAACATATCTCTTTGAATCATATTAATGTCCCTTAATGAACCACTTCACTTAAAATAAATTACAAAAAGCAGAGAGTTTCAGTACTTCCAGGCCTGACTGCCACTCAGGACTCCCCTAATATAGAAAACCCTGTACCTTTGGACTTTGCCGATATCGGGTAGGTCATAATCCCTTAAATACTTCCAAGAGAAGAAGACTCTCAAGAAACTTAAACCAATCATCCCAAAGTAGAGGAGTCCAAGCCCCAGTTACCTCCCAGTGATCGAAGGACAGAGGCTACATGACTGGCATTTTCAGTGCTTGATCTTGATTCTTCTTCACTTCCACGAAGGTCCTTTCTGGGAAACCATATTCCATGGAACAAAGGATACATCCAATGCCTAGTGCCAATCAATGCAGCCAGTAATGGTTCTTCCAGATTCTGTGACCCATACCCTGCTACAGAATATATAAAAGATTTTAGTAAAACTCATAGAAAATGCAAAAACATAAATTCCTGAAAGACAACTGTACTTCATGAAAAATTAAACACTGTAGTATTAAATTAACAGCTGTGTAAGCCATGGACATAAAAACATTTTGGGGGAAAAATCTGATATTTTACATAGTTTACGTAATTGAATCCATCAAGTGTAATTTTTTTAGATCTCCTCTGATCTGCAATAAGCAGATTAGTTGTTAATTGATTGAGTACGGCAAACATAAAAAAACCTTAGTGCTAATTGTCTCAAAAGGGGAAAAAAATCCTTCCTGATTCCAGATACTGACAATCGGATACCTCCTTGGATCAATACCCCCTTTCTAATTATCCATGATGCCATTTTTATTTAAAAATATATCTAAACACTTTATAAAGTTATCTATTGAATCACCACCTCCTTTGGTAGAAAATTCCACAGATTAACCACCCTTAATGTGAAGAAACCTATTCTTTTTTTAAGGTGGAATCTTTTTACTTCTAACCGCAAAGGATGTCCTCTTGTCAGCTGAAAACCTCTTGGCACAAAAAGTTAACTTTACAAAGCGTTGTATTGACCCTGGATATTAGGTAATCATATCCCCGCTTAAACTCCTTTCTTTGAGAAAATAAGTTTAATTTGGTTAGCCCCTCCATTTCCCTTATTAGTTTTGTTGTCCTCTGTACCCTGTCCCACTTTAAAATGTTATTTTTATGAAGTGGTACCCAAAATTGAACTCCATATTCCAAATGAGGACGTACTAGGGATTTGTATAGTGGCAGAATTATATTTGCTTCCCTTGCTTCTATACCCTTTTGCGGAATAGTCTTCCATGTGGCACTGTATCAAAAGTGTTTGCAGAATCCAAAAATACTACATCCACTGAGTTGCCTTGATCAAAGTTCCTACTAACCTCTTCATATAAATTAATTAGATTTGTTTGACATGACCTATCCCTTGTGAATCCATGCTGGCTCTTACTTACAATCCTGTTTAAACAGACATATTCTTGTATATTACCCCTTATTAACCCTTCTAAAAGCTTCCCCACTACAGAAGTGAGGCTTAAAAGTCTATAATTCCCAGGATTTGCTCTTGCTCCCTTTTTAAATATAGGTATCACATCAGCTTTTCTCCAGTCATCTGGTAGCGACCCTGTGTTGAATGAATCTTGAAAAATTAGATATAATGGTTTGGCTATTACTGAACTCAGTGCCCTCAGTATTAAGGACGTATTCCATTAGGACCTTGGGCTTTATTAACATTTACAGTAGACTCTCAGTTTATTGGTTTTATAAAACATATAGACATACACAGAATAAACATGACAATACATAGTATATACTTCATACATATTGTACATTTGATAAGCAGATAAAGGTGAGCTTCAGGAATAAAATTCTCGTTTTAATAATGTACAATATTACATCCATACTCCACTTTCATTCTTTTACTGAGGTTAAGAAAAAAAGAGAAGAAAAAAAAGAAAAAAAAAGAAAATGCTATTGCTATCTTACATTTAAAATGAAGAAAACAAAAAGTAGTAATATGTTTTTGTGTTTCTTTATATATTTTTCCCATATTGACCAACCTATAAAAGTGTTACTTTTGATAGGGCCTATTTGAATCCAATCTTTTTCTAACTCGTAATTCCTTGTAACTATGTTTATCACCTCTGACCATGTGGGGGTCTGGATATTTTTCCAATATTTCAAGATAAACTTTTTTGCTATCAACAGAATATATGATACTAAATATTTAAGACCTGTGGGAGAGATATCAAATTCTAAATGCAAAATCCTTCTTGTCCTATTATTTTATTGATTTGTTGTTTACGTTGATGCCAAAAAGGTTTAATTTTTTCACACTCCCACCACATGTGAAGGAGGTATCCCTGTTTATCACAACTTCTCCAGCACTTAGATGGAAAGGTATTTTCAAATCTGTTTTAATCTATAGGAAAAAAATTAAACACAGTAATTTAAATAAAAATGTAATTTTACATGGTTTAATAAATGCCAGGAGCCAGGTTGTCAAGCCACAAAATGCTTACAGGCACCTATATTTCATCAATTGTACATCTCTGTAATTAAATTTTACCTGGAAGCCGACAGGCATGAGTGACTGTTGGCGTTACATTCTCTGGGTTCAGCACTGCACCCTTCAGCCGAATGTGGGGAGTGAAAGCTGCTGCTGCTAGAACAGCCCTCACTGACATATATACTTAGCTGATCATCCTAGAGTCTACTGTATTTTTTCCAATCTCTTTTGGGTGTCTTCCTTCGTTAACCAATTATTTGGTGAAGGTAGTGTAGCCCCATTTTGTTGCAGTGTCTCAACCACTGGTACCTCCCTTTTGTATAATGAAGAAAAAAACGATTTAGCTCATTTAGTTGTTTTAGTTATTTAATATGTTTTTTTTTAATGTTATGTTGATTATTATCTGTGTATTTTTAACTTATGATGTTAGATTCTGTATGTTGCATGTTCGGTTCATAAAGAGTCAGCTGATTTAGAATGTAGTGATATAATCTGTAAATGTCATGTTTTGAGTTGGTTATTAAAGTTTGCTCTGATGGCCGATGCATAAAAAAAAGGTGTATTTTAAGCTGTCATTTTAGAGATAAAATGTTTGTTATTTTGCCAAGCCTGCTTTTCGCCTCCTGGGTTCCCGATTTCCTGAGCCAGTTCCTGCCATGGAGAAGCCAGGAGGGCTGAGATTACCAGAACCCAGAAAATCCATGGGTGCTCCTGTGACAAGAAGCAGGAGAGTTAGGGCATTAACCTGACCCCCCTCATCACTGGATCTTGACATAGTCTCACTGCTCTTTGCAACTAACTTCTCATTTTCTATTTTAGCCAGTCTAATCGCCATTTTGCTGCCTTGTTGATTTCCTTGTATTCCCGTAAAACAGTCTCTCTCCTCTCTTGTTTGTATAATTTAAATGCCTGTTTTTTACTCCGTATCTTCATCTTTAACTCATTGTTAAGCCACATTGGGTGGAATTCACTCCTTTTACTTTTATTCCCACTTGGTATATGGGGATAAGTATGTATATTTAGCAAGGATTTAAATGTTGTCCATTTATGTTCAGTGTTTTTACCTATCAGTTCTCTGTCCCAGTCTATACTTTGTATTGCTGCCCTTAGACCGTTAAAATCTGCCCTTATAAAATGAATAGTAATTGTTGGCCCCTTACAACTTTTTTTTATACCAACTCAAATGAGACTGTGTTGTGATCACTGTTCCCCAAAGGTTGCCCTATTCCAACATTTGATACTATATCAATATTATTTGTGATGACTAAATCTAAAATGGCCTCATTTCTAGTAGGCTCTTGTATAACCTGGGCCAGATAATGATCCCTGAGTGTACTCAAGAACCTGCTCCCCTTAGATGGACTGCTGGTCTCATTTATCCAGTTTATTTCAGTGTAATTAAAATCTCCCATTATTAGAACTTGCCCAACTCTCTCTCTCTCTCTTTTCTCTCTCGCTCTCTCAATCTTTAACTCTTAAATAAGCCATTTTAACTGTACTTGGCCTTTGCTCTCCTGGAAACTGAGAACTACTGAAAAAGATGCTTAGCAACCAATCATATAAATGTATCCAACCCCTATACTTTGTCTTGCATTCCTTTCCCCAGTTCCTATTTTATTTCCTCCTTATCTTTGCTCTCACCATATTCGTCCTCTCCCCAGTGTTTTCTTCAATCTCTCTACTGCTAACACCACTTTCTTTCTTACATAAGCTATTTTAATTGCATATGGCCTTTGATCTCCTGGAAAATGAGATCACTCCCCTCCCTCCCTACCCCTCTCTTGATTTCTCTTACTTTATCTAGTCATACAAATCACATGCACCTTATCAGTCAGCAACATCTGCTACCAAAAATACCTAGGACATTATTACCAAAACTCTCATACAACCTTCCACCCCCCTCGCTTTCTCTACCCTGCTGTGTTACTGCACCCAGACCATTATACAATTCTGGCCCATAGCACTAACCTTCCCACATTATCCCACCTGTACTACAACTAACATTACTGTTTCTTAATTTCATACTATTCTCCATTTATACACCTTGTCAGATTGTTCTCTTTTTTATAGTCACCTCTTTTTTCCTCTATCAGTCTTAATTTTTCCATACTTTTCTGAGCCATCCAAATTCTTATCTGTTATTCTTGGTCAGATTTCTGCCTCTCCCACTCCCTTTAGATTGCAAGTTTATGAATTTTCAATCTTAAAAGGTGCTTTTAGAACAACTCTATGTACGTAACTATTACGCCCGCCAGATTTGGGGGACTACACTCACCCCAAATCTATCTCTCTCTATGGGTCGCAACTGTTTGTTCAGATCCTGACACCAGCAGACACTTCAGATGACAGCATCATTTCTGAAGAGACAGGCACCTTCAGACCCCTTTTCTTAGGATCTCAGAATGACACACCATGTACCTTTGATTAGTACAAGCAGACTCCGACACCACCATTGTTTAGTGTGTCCAAAATCAGACTGGCACTTCTTTATTGTTACAGAGATATCTAAAAACACACAAAGATCTCACTCCCCCCACATGCCTAACCCCTCCTCTTGTGGGCAATAGCTTGTTACACTCTCACAACTGCGAATCATCCTCACGCTTGCCCAGCCGTTGAAGCTCAGCAGTCTTTCAAGCTTGGAGCTAGCGAGGCAAGAGGTTGAGGCATTGAAACTTAGAGCACTTAGGCAATGAGTGCCAAAAGCGCTAATCGCCTGCGAGCCTCGCAAAGTGAGGCGAGCAGTTGAGGCATTGAAACACGCGGGACGTAGGCAGATAGGAGCGCCAAAGGCATCACACAGAGTACGGGGGACAGCCAGGACGTCTGGAAGTGAGGTTGCATGAGAATTTAAGTCGAATTTGCAGAGTTTTGGCACTCGAAAATCGCCTAAGCGAGAAAAAAATGGCGGCCCCAAAAAAAGAAAAACGAGGGTACACGGCCCGAACCGTGCAAAACACAGCCAGCCGCATACCATTTACCCAGGAACGTACAAGGTACAAAATACAATATTAGAAAGGACGGAAAATGCTTGTGAGCTGCGTAACACATAGACAAATTACGCCATTTTACACTACTAACATTACAAATCTAAAATGGTGCTTTACACGACTAAACCAACGGATTGCCCATGCGCACGCAGCATATTTCTAATGCACAGTTGGCACATTGCTGACACTTTCTCCTCAGGGCAGCAACAGTCCAACTGTACAGTACATTGAATGCTAAAGGGAAATAAAAAGAGATTGTTAGCTCTTCAGGCTATTGATTGCTGGATATATTAATTACAAAGGTGCTCAGAAGAGCAAAAGTACACAAGAGGAGAGGCTCGCAATGAGCGTCGAAGGTCCTCAGAGTAGAAAAAGCCTTACATTGTGTGGCAAACAGCATTGCCATGGCTTCAAATTTTATTGCCCCGTCATTTTTGATGGGCAATTCGCTAGTACTAAATAATAATAATAACTATAATAGTTAGTAGATGTGAGTAATGCCTGTGTGATGCCTATTGCGCAGGCATTACTCACATCTACATGCCGGCACAGGCTGGGGAATCTGGCAGAGTCTGTAGGGGGCAACAAGGACCTATATATATACTAGCGACTTGCCCGTCAAAAAATGGCGGCAATAAGATTGTAAGGCAGGTAATGGTGTTTGGTTGAGACATTGACTTTGTTGGTGTTCCGAGATCCTTCGGCGTTAATTGGGAGCCTCGTATGGCTTTTTCAGAAAATCCGTATGTGTTTCGTGGTGTTTTGCGTGTTTAGGGTCCTGTAGCCTTGTTTTCTTCGGCAGCCATTTTTTTTCTCGCTTAGGGGATTTTCGTGTGTCTAAACTAAATTGAGGTGTAACTTCCCTTGCAGAGGTGTTTATTGTGTGTATTTATAGTGTTTTTAATGTTTTCATGTGCGCGGGGTTCGGGTGCTAAAGTTGTAATATCCTGCGGCTCGTATTTGCGGATGATAACTCCATAAATGTTTCGGTTGACGTGGGAGCCTCCACCTCCACAAATGTGCGAGCCCGCGGCGTTAGCAACAACCCGCTTGCTCACAACTATATATGTGATATATATACAGTATCACATATATAGTTGTGAGCGTACGAGTTGTTGCTAACGCTGCGGGCTCGCGAAGGCGCTCCTTGCCAGCAACTGAGGACCCTCGCGAAGACCTCGATTTTACTCGAAATAAAAGAGTTTAGAGACTAAAAAAAAATCTAAGCAACAGAAAAAATGGCCACAAAACGAAAACGAGGCTACAGCACTCTAAACTCGCAAAACACCACAAGAAACTCGCAAAACGCCACAAACCACCTACGGATATTCATACCACACAGTGCACACATTCAGCATGCTTACACAGCAGCTCCACACCACTAATGCTGCAGCAACATCAACACAGATTGCCAGCTCTTCATCACAATGCTTCAAAATAGGTACAGTATATTCATTTAGTAATGTATTACATATTTCATTATTATACACCAAACAGCATTAGCTACCTTACAATTTCATTGCCGTCATTTTTTGACGGGCAATTCGCTAGTATATATATATATACTAGAGACTTGCCGGTCAAAAAATGACGGTCAATAAAAGAAAGTGTTGAAAAGCTGTTTGTCACACAATGTGAGTGTACTGTGTGCCTCAACTAACTAAATTCATCAAAAGGCAGAAATCTACATTACATAAATTAAAAAAATAAAATCACCAAAAATAAAAAATGTACATTACATAAAAAAAATAAAACCTAAGTCACAAAAAATAAAAAAAGGAACATTACAGAAAATAAAAAAATACATTTCAACTCCCCCCCACTACATTTAAAAAAAAATTACACACCTGAAAAGGAAATACATATAATACAATACAATTAAATACCATACAAAAACAATTAAATATAATTAAATACAATACAATTAAATACAATTAAATACAATACAATTAAATACAATACAATTAAATACAATACTATACATCCCACTGTGTAATCTACATCCCACTGTGTAATCTACATCCCACTATGTAATATACATCCCCCTATGTAATGTAATATCCCACTATCTAATATACAATACTATCTAATAATACATCCCCCTATCTATCTATGTATATATAGCAACCCTAATTGTAAGCTACAATAAAATAATTAAGACCACTTATCTTTAAGATGTTTCTTCAGATCACCAACCTACAGTAAAAAAAGATTTAAAAAAATAATACAACACGTTTACATAAAATAACCACACATTCTAAACATTCAAAATATTGTAAATATTATACTCACCTTTCCAGCATGTCCCGTCCCAGCATGTCACGTTCTGCTCCATGTTTGCCTCTGCGGCTAAAACAAAGTGAAATAAACCCAATGTACATTATACTTACCTCCCCGCGATGTCTCCGGCCTCCTGGTGTTCTGCTACGGAAGCATCTGCGTGTGTAAAAAAAAAAAAAAAAAAACGCCACACATCCGCCCTGGCGGAAGTCTCCGACGCTAATGACCTTCCTATGGAGTGTTCCAGAATAAAATTTGCAATGGTGGCTTCTGATTGGCTGAAAAGGCTGTCTATCAAATTCAGCCAATGAGAAGACCCCAATTGTGAACCAATAAAAAAAGTATACACCCCAAAATACCACGCTGATTGGATAACAGACCTATCAATCTTTATTTGAACCAATCCTAAGGCTTTATTGCCATCCGCCAATCACAATGGAATATACCCCCACGTACTGATTGGTGAAGACATCTGCGCCTTCAAATTGGCTGTAATATTGATTGATATTAACAATAGCCAATGAGAATGCTCAAATCCTTCACCAATCAGTACGTGGGGGTGTATTCCATTGTGATTGGCTATTGTCAGTGCAACCAATCAGAATGCGCAGATGCTCCAACCAATCACCCTGTGGGGGTGTATTCCATTGTGATTGGCTGAAGGCATCTGCGCCTTGTGATTGGTTTACAGAAAGATTGATAGGTGCCTTATCCAATCAGAGTGGGATTTTAGGGTGTATCCCTTTGTAATTGGCTCACACATTGGCGCCTCCTGATTGGGTGAATTCATTTTCAATCAATCAGAATGCGCCATTGCCTATTTTCTTCCGGAAATGTCTCCTGGATCCTCATTAGCGTTGTGGATGTCCGTGAGTGCGGATGTAAGTATATTTTTTTATTTTTTTTATGCAGGGCGGGGCAGAATCGGATGTGGAGTAGGCCGGAGACATCGCATGGAGGTAAGTATAATGTAGATTATGTGTATTTTATTTTTATGGATGTGTATTAATGTTATTTTTTTTTTTAACAGGTTCCGCTGCAAAGAATAAGGACGGGACATGCCAGAAAGGTGAGTATAATATTTAGAATGTTTATAGAATGTTTAGAATGTTTATTTATGTACTGTAAACGTGTTGCACTATCTTTTTATTTTTTTTCCGTAGGTGGCTGATCATAATGGACATCTGCAAAGGTAAGTGGTCTTAATTTTTTTATTTTAGCTTAGAATTAGCTTATTGTATATATAGATAGCATTTCTTGTATGTTAGCAAAGGTATGTGTTTAATATAGATAGCATGTATTGTATCTTAAAGTGTGGTATTTATTTAGATAGATTGTGTGATGTATATTAGATAGGGGTGTATTGTTTTGTCTTGTAATTAATTGTATTGTATTGCATTGTATTGTATTATATGTATTTCCTTTTCAGGTGTGTATATATTTTTTTTCTTTAGTGAGGGGGTGGTTGTAATGTTTTTTTTTTTTCTGTAATGTTCCTTCTTATTTTTTGTGACTTAGGTCTTATGTCTATTTTTTTTTGTGAGTTATATTTTTTATTTTATGTAATTAGAGTAATGGGGGTTATTAGGGGGTAGGTAGGTAGTGTAGGTGTTAATAGGTTAGTGTGGAGGGTGTTTAGTTGATATTTAATGTTTTATTGGGGGGGTATAGTGCAGTATAGTGTTTATACTTAGTGTCATGATGGTCCTTGAGGAGCATCATGACACTTATGTGGTTAATGTAGTGTTGTAACAGGCCATAATGGTCTTAATATACCCTTATGGGACTGATGGGGTTAAATAGAGGCTTATGAGGGTCTGTATGGACCCCCATGAGTGAGGGGGTTAATGAAGTGCTTATGGGGGTCTGTATTGACCCCCATTAATTATAGGGTTAATTAAGTGCTTATGGGGGTCTGTATTGACCCCCATGAGTGACAGGGTTAATGAGGGGTTTATGGGGGTCTGTATTGACCTCCATGATTGACAGGGTGATAGTATATATTTGTTTTCTTTTACAACGGGTCCTTTAAGGACCTGTATGGCGGGAATTTAGAATTTTCATTGAAGCGGGGGTCCCCGATCGCGTACAACCGCCCCCCCCCCCCCACTGCGATGGTTAATGTGGGGTTAATGCAGGTTTCCGAGCTTATCTCGGATCCCCTGGGGTTAATGCGGGATTCCAAGCTTATCTCGGATCCCTTCTTGGGTAAGTTGTAGGTGGCTCGGCTGTGAGCCTCGCTTTGGTTTTTTTCGGCGGCCATTTTTTCTCTCGCTTCGGGGATTTTCGTGTGTCTGAACTCGGGAATTTGTACTTAAATGGAGGTGTAACTTCACTTTCAGACTTCCTCGGTGCCCCCCCCTTGCTATGGGTAAGCTTTTTATTTAGTTTTTGTGAGTATTTGGTGTGTTTTGACTGTTTTTAGGTGCGCACGGTTCGGCGGTTATGGTCGTATTTTTCTTGCGTGTGGGTGTTTGTTACGTTAAGGTTGGTGTGTGTGTGGCTGGGCATTCCTGTACTTTGAGCCTCGTTTTCATTTTTTTCGGCGGCCTTTTTTTCTCTCGCTTAGGGGATTTTCTTGTGTCTGAACTCGGGAATTTGGAATTAAATGGAGGTGTAACTTCACTTTCAAAGGTCCTGGGTGCCCCCCCCTTGCTATGGGTAAGCTTTTTATGTAGTTTGTGTGAGTATTTGGTGTGTTTTCACTGTTTTTAGTTGTGCGCGGGTCAGCCGTTATAGTCGTATTTTTTGTGTGTGTGGGTGTTTGTTACGTTAAGGTTGGTTTCAAGATGATGTTTTTTTTTGTAAGTCGTGCGTGTGACCTGTTTAACGGCTCACCAGCAATGAGCGCCTTCGGCACTCATTGTCTCTCAGTGGCAAAGTGCTAGGGTTTAACGGCTCGCCTGAGGCGCTCATTGCCAAAGTGCTACGGTTTAATGGCTCGCGAGGCTTGCCGGGCGATGAGCGCCTGCAGGGTGGAGAGGGTGCATGGAGATACAGAGGGCTCAGGGAGAGAGGGTGCACAGAGAGAGGGAGGTGGCATACAGAGGGAGGGCACACAGAGACATCACAGACAATTAACTATAACACAAATGACAGTCATTTATGATGGATAAGTTACTAGTAATAGTAAAAACGTACAACTAAATCCATTTTGTGTGTGTTATCTCTTCCTGAGAGGTGGATATTGTGGGTGTGCTTCAGTGGAGAGTGGGGCAGCGGTGGAGGTATAAGACATTTTTTTTTTAGATAATTGGATCAGACTGACATTGACACCAAACCCTTTCCCCTCATAGCAACAATTTACGGTTAATGCTCCTTTTTTCTGGACAATACATGTATATGGAAAATAAGACTTTATACTCATTTGTGAGATCAGAAACTGATTAACAAAACTTTAAGAGCAATGGAATCGCTACCAAAAATACTGTGTAAAACAGCCAGAAAGATATAATTATTCCCTAACATTAAGGACTGGGTTAAATTGTTGAACCAAGGGAATGGTAAAGCGTCTGCTAAATTCACTAATTTGTGACCTTTCTCCATATTGAGATATTATTGCTCCATTTTCTTTGTTAACCTATGGAACCTGAAGGGTTATGGCAACCGTGAAGTGCTGGAATCGGGAGGTCAGACCAAACATTAGTGAAAAAAAGATAGTCCCTTAACCCTCAAAGTGCCAGAAGTTCAGGCCTTTTCCTCACCAAGGAGGCCAGACACGCTTGCAAACAGCTTATTTATATTCACATATGGAAAATTACCTATAGTTTATTACAGGAATTCAGCTTTCTACTTACATATTTGTTTTTGTTTTGTTTTTTTCTTGTATGCAACCCAAGAAAGCAAAAAAAAAATAGAGCTAGTAATTAGTTAAAAGAAAAGTTGCTTTTCTTAAATTTGGATTATTAATTTTTTACTAAAAGCAACTGAATTAGTGAAATTTTACTAAGAAAAACTCTGAATCTTTGAGTACACTGTCAAATTTACACAACATTATTATTTCTGACCAACAGAAGTAATTAAATAACAAGTAGGCTTCTCCTGCCCGATAAGCAGATTATACCTTTGTTGTTTAGTTGTTCACTGCACCTCTGAGCTCCATCAAGTTCATGTTCATTGCTTTAGTTACCTCATCTATCCATCTCCGCCTGTCATTCCCTTCTTTGAGAACCATTAATCTTTCCCAGCATCAGACTTCTCTAGGCAATCCTGCTGTCTCTTGTGCCCCTTTATCTGTGGAACTCGGCTTGCACATCTGGTGGTTCCCGGTCCATACATCGTTGGAGTCAAACTCAAAGGCATCAATTCTCCGTCGCTCAGCCTTCTTTATGGTCCAGTTCTGACATACATATGTTACTACTGGGAATACCATCATTCTAACTATGCAGGCCTTGGTTGATAGTTAAATATCTTTACGTTTTACTAGCAAACATATTTTAATTTCATGACTACAGTCGCCATGTGCAGAGACCAGGAAAATTAAATCTGTCACTGCCTCCACTTCTTCCCTGTCTTTTTGCCAGGAAGTGAGATTTCTATTTGCAAAGATTTTCGTATTTTTAACGTTGAGCAGTAGGTCAACTTTTGCACTCTCTTCTTTTACCCTCATCAATAAGTCATTTAATTCCTCCTCAGTTACAGCCATCAGAGTAGTATCATCGGCGTATCTGAGGTTGTTGATATTTCTTCCAGCAATATAGATTCAGACTTTGGATTAATCCAGACCAGCTGTAATGATATAGGAATCACAAGGTTGTGGAGACCAGTAGCCAAGGTCAGCAATAATCCAGTTCAGCAACTTGTAGGTGAAACAGGAACAAGCTTTATTGAAGGGATCAGGAACCAACAATAATCTGGCAAGGATACAGAGACAGGAAGTGCCTTATATAGGCCAAGAACCAGACAGCTGACCAGACACAGCTAAAGAGAGTTGTCACTGATTGCATTGCTTTTAGAGTCAAGGTATCAGATCTCAGGTAAATCTGCAAGAGGCAGGCTGGCGTACCGGTAGGGAATAGGTTTTGCAACATGCAAACCAGGGTTCGAATCCCAGCAGAGTCAATTCCTCACACCAGCCTAACGCGTGATGTATTCTGTATATACGTTAAATAAATATGTGACAATATACAACCTAGTCACACTTCTTTTCTGATCTTGAACCATTCTGTTGTTCCATGTTCGGTTCTGACCGTGGCTTCTTGGTCCACATACAGATTCTTCAACTGGAGGATGAGATGATCTGGTACTCCCATCTCTTTAAAAACATGCCACATTTTGTTATGATCCACAAAGTCAAAAGCTTTAGAATAGCTTATGAAGCAGAAGTAAATATTTTTTGGAACTCTCTTGCTTTCTCTATTATCCAGTGGACATTGGCAATTTGATTTCTTGTGCCTCTTTATCTACGGAACTTAACTTGCACATCTGGTAGTTCCTTTCCATATACTGTTCGAGTCAGGTTTGTATAATCTTAAAGATCCAGTTAATTCAGTACAACATGGATCACACCACTGTAAAGTTCTTATAAAACTATGTTGAAATACTTTTTGAATTTTTGAAATATGTTCCTTTTCACCGAGGAATTTAGAAATTAAATGTCTGTTTACATGTGTCACTGGCAGTGCCCCAGACAAACCCACAACAGCTCCATGCAGAGAACAAAAGCAGAGAGAAAATGAACCCTTCACAAATTCATCTGTCCAGGGAAATGACCACTGGTATTAGCTAAAAATGACAGTTGGGGGTTAGCACGTCCTGCTGCATTCCTAAAGTTTAGGAAGAAACTATAAATCTTTGTGCTAACGGAGCCTTCACCGCTCGGTGTCGCCAGATATTGTTAATCATGGAACAGTCATGATTGTGTCAGGATAGTTTTTTGCTGTTATTAGTGCAATAAAAAAAAACAATAAAGCATTTTAACATAAAATCATGTGTACTTTCACACCAGGAAGAGCACTTACAGTGAGGTAAATGGCCCTTGAAGCATTACCTTGTGGGCATGTGAAATTAGTGCAGTTGTTCGATAATTGGAACTCTCTTTTGCACTACCTTTTTTGGGGATTGGGATGTAGACTGACTGTTTCCAGTTTATTGGCCATTGTTGAGTTCTTTAAATATGTTGGCATAAGGGAAGCAACACTTTCACAGCATTATCTTCTAGACTCTTGAATACTTCACATGGGATTCCATCCTGCAGCCATGTTATAAGCAAGGCATCCTAGGGTCCAGCTCACTGCACTCTCTAAGATAGTTTCAGCTTATTGGACACACTATTGAGGTCATCACTGCTGTTAAGATCCTCCCTGTATAGATCTTCAGTGCATTCCTTCCACCTCTTCTTTATCTGATTTGTTAATTCCCTACCATTTTTGTCTTTTATCAGGCACACTTTGGCATGAAAGTTAAGAGATCTCTTCAAATATTCTTGAAGAGATCTCTTAACTAACCCATTGTGTTATCTCCTCTGAACTCTTTACATTGCTCATTGTAGAACGTCTCCTTGTCTCTTCTTGCTATCCTCTGGAATTCTCCATTAAATTGGACAAATCTTTTCCTATCTCCACTACCTTTCACTTTCCTTCTTTCCTGAGCTACTTTCAAAGCCTTGTCAGACAGCCTGTTTGCCTTCTTACTTTTCTTTCTTTTAGGGATATTCTTTGTTGTTGTTTCTTGGATAATGTTGCAAACTTTGGTCCAAAGTTCTTTAGGTGTTCGGTCTTCCATGTCAAGTCCCTTAAATCTATTGTTTACTTTCATTGCATACTCACAAGGGATATTATTTATTTTGTATCTGCTTGGTCTGATGGTTTCCCCTTTATTCTTCCGTTTAATTTGGGACTTTGCAATAAGAAGCTAATGGTCTGAGCCACAGTCAGTTCCTGGTCTTGTTTTTGCTGACTGTATAGAGGTCCTCCATCTTTGGCTGCAAAATATATAGTCAATCTGATTTATATGTTGTCCATCTGGTGATGTCCATGCATAGAGTTGTCTTGGAAGAAGAAGATGTTTTCTATGACCATAGAATTATCTTGACAGAATTCTACTAATCTCTGATCTACTTTTCCAAGAGTCTTTTGGTTCCCTATATTAGCATACAATCTCCATTTTTTTTGGTGTTCTATCTATGACGTGTTGTAGAACTGGAGTTCAGTCTCTTCAGCATTCATGGTTGGAGCATAGATTTGTACCACTTTGTAAATATCACAAGGGGGCCTGTGGGAACCAAAGGGATCCAAAAGGAGGGCTGCAGGGGCCACAGGGGACCTGCAGGTCACAGGGAGCCAAAGAAGGGCTGTGGGAGCCACAGTAGACATGTGGGAGCCACAGGAGGTCCGCAGGAGCTCACAGGGGCCACAGGGGCCAGCCAGGGCAATAGGGAGCTAAATGAGGTCTGTGGGGGCCACTGGGGACCCACATGGGCCACAGGGGACCCGTAGTAGCCAGGGCTGAGAAGGACACAGGGGATCTGAGGGGGCCACGGGGAGCAAAATGAAAGCCACAGGGGCTTTTGTGGGCCCGCCAGGGCAATAGGGAGCCAAATGAGGTCTGTGGGGGCCACTGGGGACCCACATGGGCCACAGGGGACCCGTAGTAGCCAGGGCTGAGAAGGACACAGGGGACCTGAGGGGGCCACAGGGAGCAAAATGAAAGCCACAGGGGCCACTGGAGGTCCGTGGGGGCCAGTAGAGGGACGCCGGGGGCCACGGAAGGTCCGTAGGGACCCTTAAGAGGTGCAAGGTATCTCCCTCCTACCTCCCCATCTGCTCCCTCTTCATCTGCTCCCTCCTCTCCCTCCCCATCTGCTCCCTCCTCTCCCTCCCCATCTGCTCCCTCCTCTCCCTCCCCATCTGCTCCCTCTTCTCCCTCCTAACTACCCCTCTGCTCCTTCTGCTCCCTCCTCCCTTCTGAGCTGTGCTTGGAGATAATCGGAAGGGGAGGTCACCGCTGGTTGCTGATTGGCTGAAAAAACAATCAGCACGTACACGCTCTGTGTGCGAGGGACTGTGTAGCCATGATGGCGGCTTACAACTACATGAAGCTGCTGGGGGTGTAAACATCACCCGCAGCACAATTTTTCTTTTTTTGCAAAAATGGTTTGCATTCTACAGAATGCATTCATAACCCACCTAACCTTAATATACCTTTAAATAATAATGATATAACAACAGATTTAACACGGAATGCGTTATCAATTCACCTTAATGGATGAATATTGATAAACGACAAAATATAAAAACTTAAACCTGGTAGTACAGTAATCATACGCATGAATACCTAGTTATGGATAAATGTTGGTCAAACAATGCAGATTTTGTTGTAGAAAACATAACCACAAACCTGACATTTTACTCCTAAACCCAATCATGATAATCATAATACAGAGGCCTCTTATTATTTTGTTATTATCAGATTTTATTTGAACACGCGTGGGTCAGCAACAGGAAAACATCCAAAATGTCTGCTACTGACTGCACACAAAACAAAAACAACACAGTATTTATAGTATTTCCCACATATAGGAAAAGTTATATCCCACCACCCCTAGAAAAAATGACACAGTCCAAAAACACCCATCGCTAGACCAATACAGATGAGTTTCCAACGTCATAGAGATATTACAACTCAAGGAGTCCTTTGCAACAATTTACCTCAATATCTTCCCAACAAGTGTATTGCTAAAGAAAATCACAACAATAGATAGAAAAAATAAAAAAACAATACAATTTAAAAACAATTATAATAGTCCGATATGATTCGTGGAAAAATGGAAAAGTCTCTCAATAATGGAATCCATAGCACAAAGTTCACAGTTCAGATATTAAGGTCTGCTGAATGAAAGCTTTACAAGCAGTGATTAAAAAGCACAAGCAAATTCAGATACAAATAAATGAGCACCTGTTTGACCAAATCCATATAACAAGGAAAGAGTCCAATGGGGTGGATGAAAACATCCACATATGCTGTGATATGTTACAAAGAGATAGCGCAGATTGCAGTGCTATAGATATAAAAGTCCAGTAATGTAAAATAAAAAAAATCGGTTCCATAGTTACAAAGGCCCTCATTCAATTGCGATTTGGCCATTTGAATAGGGGTCTAAATAAGCACATAACATTTTTTTTAAAGAAGTTTTTAGTTAGCAAACATCTATCCAAAAGCAAGGTCTTCACTAACTAAAAACTTCTTTAAAAATATATATGCTATGTGCTTATTTAGGGCCCTATTCAATTGGCCAAATCTCAATTGAATGAGGGCCATAGTAATTAAGGTTGAAAAAAGGCTTTCAGTCAATCAAGTTCAACCTTTTAAGATCTCCTCTGATCTGCAATATGCGGATTAGTTATTCATTAATTAGTTGTTAATTAATTATTAGTAGTATAGTATTTGAATAAAGAGTTAGTCCATCAAGTTCAACCTTAATAGATCTCTCTTTATCTTTTTAATATGGGAAATACAGGAAAAAAGAAACCCCATTGAAACTTTGCCAATTGTCTCATAAGAGGAAAAAAAGCAAAATTCCTTAATGACCCCAAAAACTGCCAATCAAATTTCTCCGTTGATCAATATTCCTTCGCTAGTTATCTAGGATAACCTTGAATGCCCTCTTTATTAAAAAATATATCTAACCCCTTTTTGAAGTTATCTATCAAATTCGCTGTCACCACCTCCTTTGGTAGAGAATTCCACAGTTTAACCACCCTAACTGTGAAGAACACTTTTCTTTGTTTAAGGTGAAATCTTTTTTCCTCTAACCTTAAAGGATGTCCTCTTGTCAGTTGAAAATCTCTTGCTACAAAAAGTTTACTTGACAAAGCTTTATATTGACCCTGGATGTATTTAAATAACGTAATCATATCTCCTCTTAGACGCCTTTTTTCTAGCGAAAATAAGTTTAATTTGGTTAGTCTTTCTTCATAACTTAGCCCCTCTATTGCCCTTCTCTGTACGTTTTCCAGCTCTAAAATGTCCTTTTTATGAAGTGGTGCCCAAAATTGTACTCCATATTCCAAATGAGGGCGTACTATGGATTTGTATAGTGGTAGAATTATATTTGCTTCCCTTGGCCCTCATTTAATTGCAATTCGGCCAATTGAATAGGGCTCTAAATAAGCACATAACATATTTTTTTAAAGAAGTTTTTAGTTAGTAAACATCTATCCAAAAGCAAGATTTTCACTAACTAAAAACTTATTTAAAAAAAAAATATGCTATGTGCTTATTTAGAGCCCTGTTCAATTGGCCAAATTGCAATTGAATGAGGGTCCTTGTTTCTATACCCTTCTTAATAAATGCTAATATTTGACTTGCCTTTGCAGCTGCTGCTAGGCATGGAGCACTGCTACATAGGTGGTTGTCCACTAGTACTCCCAAATCCCTTTCAATATCTGATACCCCTAGATTTGCTCCAATAAGATTAAAAATTGCATGGCTATTTTTCCTTCACAAATGCATACCCTTACATTTATTTGTATTAAAACTCATCTGCCATTTAGCCGCCCATTTCTCTAATTTTTGCAAATCTCTTTGTAGGGAAAGTACATCATTATCTGATTTAATTACTTTGCACAACTTAATGTCATCAGCAAAAATGGAGACACTACTTTTGTGTCCTACTTCTACGTCAATAATAAATATGTTAAAAAGGAGAGGACCTAATACTGAACCTTGAAGAACCCCACTTATTACAATTCCTGTATCCCTTAGTCTGTTTAAAAGTATCCCATGAGTCACTGTATCAAAAGCCTTTGCAAAATCCAAAAAGACTACATCCACTGAGTTACCCTGATCCAAGTTCCTACTAACCTAGTCATAGAAAGTAATTAGATTGGTGTGACATGACCTATCCTTCATAAATCCGTGTTGACTGCTACCTATGATCTTGTTCAAATAGACAAATTCTTGTATTTTGTCCCTTATTAACCCTTCTAAAAGCTTCCAAACTACAGATGTGAGGCTCACTGGCCTAGAATTCCCGGGATTTGCTCTTGCTCCCTTTTTCAATATAGGTATCACCTCTGCTTTTCTCCAGTCATCTGGTAGAGACCCTGTAGTGAGTGAGTCTTGAAAGATTAGATATAATGGTTTGGCTATTACAGAAACCACCTCCCTCAGTACCCTTGGATGTATTCCATCAGGACCTGGGGCTTTATTAACATTTATTTTCTCCAATCTCTTTTGGATTTCTTCCTTCGTTAAACAATTATTAAGTGATGGTGCGGTTTCCTAACCACTGGTACCTCCCTTGTGTATACCGACGAAAAGAACCTATTTTGCTCATATGCCTTTTCATGGTCAATAATTATCAGATGGCCTGTGTCACATTGTAGTGTTCCTATAGCTTTCTTCCACGCCTTCTTCCCATTAATATATTAAAAAAAATATTTTAGGGTTAGTCTTACTTTTCTTTGCAACTGTCTTCTCATTTTCTATTTTAGCCAGTCTAATAGCCCTTTTGCAAGCCTTGTTGATTTCCTTATAGTCACATAAAGCTGCCACTGTTCCCTCCTTCTGGTATAATTTAAATGCATGTTTCTTTTTCCTCATCATGATCTTTAAGTCATTGCTAAGCCACATGGGATGTGATTTACTTACTCTTATTCATTTTATTTCCACATGGTACATGCCGATGAGTATGTTTATTTAGTAAGGATTTGAATGTTGTCCATTTATTTTTAGTACTTTTCCCTGTAAGTTCTTTGTCCCAGTCTATATGTAGTAATGCTGCCTTTAGTCCATTAAAGTTAGCCCCTTACAACTCTGTTTTTTATATTCAATCTCAAATGAGACTGTGTTGTGATCACTGTTTCCCAAGGGTTCCCTTATTTTAACATTTGATATTATATCAATATTACTTGTGATGACTAAATCCAAGATGACCCCATTTCTAGTAGGTTCTTCTATTACTTGGGCCAGATAATGAACCCTGAGTGTACTCAAGTACCTGCTCCCCTTAGCTGAGCTGCTGGTCTCATTTATCCAGTTTATTTCAGGATAATTAAAGACTCCCATTATTAGAACTTGCCCATGCTTAGCTGCATTTCCAATCTCTAACAACAATTGTATTTCCTCACTTTCAAATATATTTGGAGGTTTATAGCATACTCCCACCAATTTGCGTTTACAATGAGCTCCTCCACTATTTAGCTCAACCCACAAAGATTCAATGTTGCCGTTAGTTCCAGCATAAATGTCTTCTCTGACTATAGGCTTAAATTCAGGCTTAACATACAGACAGATCCCACCTCCTCTTTTACCATTTCCCCTATCTTTCCTAAATAGGTTATAACCATCCAGATTAACAGTCCAGTCATGAGATTCACCCCATCATGTTACAGTAATGCCCTTTAAGAGCCATTCTTCTTGTACTGCTAATAATTGTAGCTCGCCCATTTTCCCAGGCAAACGCCTTGCATTAGCAAGCATACACTTTGTGTTGCTATGGCTCTGCCGTTGTGAAGTGCTTGCCACTGTATTTGAAGCCCCTATTAATACCTCCCTACTGTCTATTGCAACCCTCTGCCCTTCTCCTCCCCTATGGGTAACTAATTCATCCCTTTCCCTTTCTTCCCTTTTTACCCCAATACTTCTATATAGTCCCTCCCCCCACCTACAAGTTTAAAAACTCCCCCAGCCATTCTACCATCCTTTCCCTTAGCACAAAAGCTCCCGCATCATTAAGGTGCAATCCATCCCTGCAATAGAGATTGTACCCAAGTGAGAAGTCAGCCCAGTGCTCTAAAAAACCAAAACCCATTGTACCACTTTTTTAGCCATGCTTTAACCTCCCTGAGAGGCCACTTTGTAGACAAAGTGGCCTCTCTTAATTCTCCAACCAATTACCAATAACTAGGTCATAGAACCAATTTCCCTTTATACTAATTGTCTTATAAGGTATTTATATGATATATATAATTCAATAACCTATACATTTTGCACTGATATTAATAATAATCCAGAGTTTATGCACAATAACTTCTAATTTCCCTAGTTGCTTTCCCTTATCAGATGTAAGTATGTACTTGATCCTAGCAAGTTGATAGAACAAGGTGCAGACATGTTAGAAGCCAAAGGACAGTAAAAAGAATAACAGGTATAGGAAAGAGTAGAAAAAGTAAAAGTGATAAAACAATGAAAACATAGGCTCAGGCAGTCATCATACAGGCCCAGTCTTACACATCACATTTAGCCAGGCCCCTCTTTGTCCATACGATAAACAGGTCACGATCACTTGCTTCTGGATGGTGAGATCCTCTGATCGTAGGAATAGACCACCATGTGCAGATATTCAGGCACAGGACAAGGAGTATGTGACTTTCTCATGGGTCTTTACATCTTTTCTCTTTGCCAGCAGATACATGTATTAGAGTTTGGTCATGTCAATGAACAAGAGTTTGACCTTTCCCCTTTTTCAGTTGGTGCAGACAAGATTGCTTTCTGGGCTTTGTCTTTAGTCAGCAAACTCTGTATCTTTTTCTTCATCTGTAATTGTATGTTGTCATCAGGATAGGTACTTTGTAGAGACTTTTTCTCATCATATATCAGGGCACGCTTGTCTTTTTGTTACTGTCGTTGTATTTTCTTCTTCTTTACAGGCACAAACTCACTGTAGTCTTTTTCTAGGGTAGGCAAGTGTGACAAAAATATCCAAACATACAAGATCTGTCATACATGAAACTTCCATACATCTTTCAACCAGATATCCTCATCATATACACCTACCCTAAAATTTTCACTAACTGTAACTAAAACTTACCATATGCACAACTCTATAATAAGCAAGGGGTGATATAAAATCAATTAATTTAAAATGTAAATCATGCAAAGCTAATAAAGATATAAAATACTTATATATAAGGAACCATTATTTTCTACTCCTGCTAAATTAGCAAAAATTATCATTAGGACAGTTTCAGTATTACTAATTATATCTCTATACGTGATAAGACATTACTTGAGTTATCCTGTAACAGGTTTCATATTCAAAAAAATTACTAATTCTATTACTGTCAATATACGTTACTAATAAAGCTCTAAAATATTTTCTTAACTTTTGATGTCCTTTCTTAGAGGCCTAGAAATACCTTAAAGAGGTTTCCACAATTCTCTACTCATTTGCACTATGGTCATCATCTGAGCTGGGGATGGGCCTGGAGGAATAGATGTCACAATCTCACAGTATTTATCTAACATGGAAAAACATAACACACAAAAATAAAACAGAATTGGTGTGATAAGGTTCTTTAACCAGATTGAATATCTTACACTGATTTCTAGTGATATGTGCTTCCAACATCCAACTGTACAGTACTAAATAGGGATTGTGCACAAACCACATTTATTCCGACAGAGAGAAATGCCACCATGAAGGTAGTTTCACTGAGCATAAAAAATTACAACTTATAAAATAACCTAGCCAGAAAAAAAAGACAAGCAAAAATCAAAGAATTAAAAAAGGAAAAACAAAACCTTAGAAAAAAGAAAACTTATAAAAAAATATAGTCTTAGTCAGTTGACATTTCTGACTATCCTGTACGCTTATCATAACCATAAAATTAATTTACCCAGTTAATTGTTATCTTGAAACATTAATTATTAAAATGTTTTTGGAACAGGTATTTGTGCTCCTAAATATTGTCCTAAAAATAGTGTACTTCACTCCTATAATTCTATCTTTTTTTCAATAACAAAGTTTTTTAACAAATTACTAGATTTACTTCAAATCTAAATAAAACCTTAATTAATGATTATCCAAAATGGCTGATGGCATATAAACAAAAATATTAAACTGAAACTGATCAGATTTCAGATTATATTCTCTATAAGCACTTTACCACACTGCCGTCAGACAAAATGGACAATTTCTACACAGAAATGTAACTATACAATTTTGGTATTGGTTCCCTATATGAACACCAATATTCAATATATCATTTCAGGAGAAATAGCAAATCTTCTTTTGAAGCATCATCACAAGCCACATCATAACCAGAACATGCATGACATCCTCGCACATAGCAACACAGACAGGGAGAATGATGAATAACACAAAAACTGCATCAAATACAAGTAACATTACCCCATCACCTAACCACACTCTCATGCCACTTTCCTCTCCAAGTTCACTCACTCAACCCCAATACTCAATCATACAAATATAAAACATCCACACACAATCATAATGAACTCCACAACACTTTCTTCAAACAAGGCCCCCCTTTCTCAATTAGAAAACATAATCGCTACAGAAAAATGTCATATCAGCATAAAAATCTGCTGATAAATTTAACATAATTAGGATCCAGACAAGACAAACAACATAGAACATATAATTAAATAATTGTGACCTCATAGAATACTCTACATGTGCATAGATCTTCTCCAATTACATATGACACTTTTTTAGGGATAAATACACAATATTTTCTATCATCAAGTATAAACTCACTGAAATAATAGTTTAACTTACTCATTAAATCCTTTATCTTATTAATATTTCCATAAGAATCATTATTACACTTGCAAAAAAGTTTGGAATTACTGCTGGTGCAGAAGGTGCAAAACACCTGGGACCACAACAGGGTTATTTACTGCTAGTTATTACTAGCAGTAGCTAACAACACGTCTTATAAGGTGGGCAGGTAAACAATTACTCTGTTCACGAGCGGTCTGATCTACACAAGTAACGCGTTATAATACATTCTTTCATCTTTACTGGGACAACTTTCACTACACATGATACTAGGGGTGGGACCTTCTGGGGAAGGGAGGGGCTTATAACGGCACTTTGGGCAAAGACACCATAGAAAAAACATAATTAAATCATAAAACCTTCTTTTCTAAATTATTTCTGAAGCATGACTACATAACAAAACAGACAATTTCTTACTGTTAGTTCCACAGACTTGCTACAGATATTATTTACAGTGCACTGGGCAGTTGCTCACACCTCTTACTAATTTTAAACACAGATATTTCACTATTAACAATTGTCTATTAATAACAACTTCACAGAGCCAAACACAAGACACATTAAATTAACACATTTTCACAACTTTTTTACCAGCTAGATTTAAAATGACGGAGCAGAAAAAACATACATATCAAAACATAAATATTAGCCAAAACTAATCCTAATGCCATCCTCAGCCTGATTAAGTAACGTACGCTTTAAATACAACCTTCAAATGCAGAAACTAAAATCGATCTACTATAAAACCTATGCTTATCTCTTTGACGTTTACAAATGGACCTACCAAAAAATCTAGTGTTAACATTACTGTAATCTAATTAATGCTCTCTGCCAGTTTTCTGTTAGCTACTCAGAACACACAAAGATCATCTTACCTGGGAATAAACATTAATGGGGGCTGCCTGTTTCTCGTTTCCATTAATAATTATTTGCAATTTATTTCACAAATAAACTTTTATGATCTCACACTGAACCAATTCACCTATGCTATGTCCTTCTTAATCACTTGCAAAATCCTGTCTAAGGAGCAAACTTCACACAAAGGATTTATCTTTTCATTTCAAGCCCCATTTCTACCTACACCTCCTTTGACCTGAAAAACCTTTTATGCAAACATTCAATCATGTACTAAAATCACCTAAAAATGTCATAACTACTTTCCAAAAACAAAAGACATAATAGTTAGTTCTTCTCTTTCCAAATAATTTTATACCACCTTAAGAAAAAATAAATCTCAGCTCTATGTGCAAAATTCCTTAGGGCGGGAGGGGTCACAGCAGCTGTGTCTCCTCTCTGTCTCCCTAACTGTCAGCTCTCTGCACACACAGATGGCATTTCAATCTCTATGGGCGAGGGAAAAGCTCATCCTTATAACACTTTTAAGCACAAAATCTGAAAACACATCATCTTCAAATTAAAGCCATTGCAATCACTTTACACTAATCTATATATATATATACAATAATCACAGACATTTGTGTATAAATATTCTGCAGCAGCGCTACAAAAATATGCACACCTCTTTGAAACTAGAAATATGGGCTTTATGAGTAGACTAATTTTCAACCAAAATTTCATTTTAATTAGCTCTCTTCTTTCAGTTAAATACACACACACACTATCTCTGGGGAGAGAAAAAATACAAAACTAAAGCTGAAAGCGACAGCACAGATGGGGGTCAGCGCTGCTATTTCTCTCTACCTACAAAGCTTCTTAAAGTGACATACAACAATTTCAGCAAGATGCAAAGACAGCACGTTTTTAGCAATATAACAACAAGAAAAATAACCAGCTAGAACACACAGCATGCGCTATACAAGGAAAAGAAAACAAGATAATTCACAGTGTTTGGGACAATCAATTCACACACAGCTCTTTCTTTCTAGTTCACGCACTACCATAACAGTGTAAATTCAGACACTCTTAAAAATAACGGACAGTTCACTGGACATGGCACTCACACTCAGTATTCACAGCATATACATGGACCCAAATCATTCGCTGTTGTTAGCCAATAGTTAATTTTTTCACTCCAACGTCATTAGAAATTCTTTAGCAAGTCTAATTTCTAGCCTTTATCTACAGCACCACTTCTCGAAAACCGTTCAATGGAATTTTTGCCTTTCTAGGGAGGCTCATCTATCGCCTTTCTAGGGAGGCTCACCTTTATTAACCTGTATTCGCCTTTCTAGGGAGGCTCACCTTTATTAATCTTTATTCGCCTTACTAGGGAGGCTCACCTTTAACACCTTTTAAAGGTAAGGTAAACTCTGTTAATCTACAGCATTTCTTAAAGTAAAACCTTGTCAGGTACAATATCTTTTAATATCTCTTAATCTAGTTTCAGTAATTATCACAATATCTTAATAAATTCTACTTCTCTTAATTACACTCTTTTACTTAGTATCACTAATTAGCATTTTTGGGTTATCAACAACAAACAAAAAAAAAATGCAATTATATCAGGTTCCGGGTAGAAGTCAGTCAGGGCGAGGTCATTTTTGTGACTTTGTCCATCACTCCTACAAACTCCCATCTCCCTTGGAAGACACGCATAACAAGCAATCCTACACATAGATTTTCATAAAAGCGGCTCACCCTAAGTTTAGCCATGATCAGTTGTTAAGCTTCTCCCCTATGAATTCCTGAAGCTTGGGGTGTTATCTATAGACAATTAGTGCACTCCTGGCTTGGCTCCTCAAATGTTGTAGAAAACATAACCACAAACCAGACATTTTACTCCAAAACCTAGTCATGATAATCATAACACAGAGGCCTCTTATTATTTTCTTATTATCAGATTCTATTTGAACACGTTTGGGTCAGCAAAAGGAAAACATCCAAAATGTATGCTACTGACTGCACACATAACATAAACAACACAAGTATTTATAGTATTTCCCACATATAGAAAAAATGACACAGTCCAACAACACCCATCTCTAGACCAATAAACGATTATTTATATTATAAAATCCAATAAAAATGGAACATGCAGTTTGCATGTGTCAGCCATTCCTGACATGTCACTATATCAATGTAAATCACCTTTAAGTTGCAATCTCTGCACATGGGTCAAGTTGTTGACCATAATTTTTCCCTGACTTTGTTTAGACTTAAAAGTGTTTTATTATTATTATTATTATTATTATTATTTTTATTATCTTTATTTATATCGCGCCAACATATTCCGCAGCGCTGTACAGGGGTTTAGTACATGGCAAAAAACAAACTTAACACCTTATAAAGAATGGAGGGCCCTGTTTTTAAGCATATAATCAAATGCACATAGTGCTTGTTTCGAAGACATGGACACACAATTGAAAACGCGCAAACTTACAATCTAAGGGTTTAGGTGTGATACAAGAGGGTGACCAATACAAAATGGCAACGTGAATGCAATTTGTTTAGTCAATTGGAGGGGTCTTTGTGTTGTACTGTAGATTGTGGGAGGGAGTGTTATCAAGCTGTGGAATGTGCAGTTGCAATTATAAAGGCTGAAGGTGATATGATTTTTTAAATAGGTGTGTTTTTAGTAATTTTTTTAAGGTTTTGAGGCAGCAAGATAATCTAATGGAGCGAGGCAAGGAATTCCAAATTGTAGGGGCAGCACGAGAAATGTCTTGAAGACGGGAGTAAGAGGAGGTGATGAGAGAGGAGGAAAGAAGAAGGTCGTTAGCAAAATGAAGGGGGCGGTTGGGAGAGTATTTTGAACCAAGAGCAGAGATATAAGGGGGTGCACTGTTGTTGAGGGCTTTATATGTTAGGGTCATGATTTTAAATGTGATTCGGGAAGCTATGGGAAGCCAGTGGTGTGATTGACAGAGAGGAGCTGCAGACACTGATCGTTTGGTATTGAAGATGAGTCTAGCGGAGGCGTTCATTATGGATTGGAGGGGAGAAAGACGAGAGATGGGTAGGCCAGCAAGGAGTGAATTGCAGTAGTCGAGTTGAGATATGATGAAAGAGTGTATTAGAATTTTAGCCGTGTCTTGTGTAAGATAATGACGAATTTTGGAGATGTTTTTTAGGTGAAACTGACAAGATTTTGTTATCGATTGAATGTGAGAAATAAAAGAGAGGGCGGGGTCCAGTAGAACCCCAAGACAACGGGCCTGGGAGGTTGGAGTGATGATGGTGTTGCCAAAAGTGAGAGATATTTGAGGAGTGTAAGCTGTAGTAGAGGGTGGAAAGATTAGGAGTTCAGTCTTAGACATGTTGAGTTTGAGTTGACGGGTAGAGATCCAGGAGGATATGCTAGAGAGGCAGTGGGAAACATGAGCTAGAAGAGAGGGGGATAGATCGGGTGCAGAGAGGTAGATTTCAGTATCATCTGAATAGAGATGATACTGAAATCCAAAGGATTTTATGAGGGTGCAAAGGGAGGAGGTGTAGATGGAGAAGAGGAGGGGGCCTAGGACAGAACCTTGTGGAACACCAACAGACAGAGGGAGAAGTGAAGAAGAGGTGCCAGAGAAGAAGACACTAAATGTACGATCTTTTAGATAGTATGTGAACCATGAAAAAGCTGTGCCCTGGATGCCAAATGAGTGGAGAGTTTGGAATAGAAGAGGGTGGTCAACTGTGTCGAAGGCAGCAGAGAGATCCAGAAGAATTAGAATAGAGAAGTGACCCTTTGATTTGGCAGTTAGCAAGTCATTGGTGACTTTTGTGAGGGCTGTTTCTGTTGAGTGTTGAGAACGGAAACCAAATTGGAAGGGGTCAAGAAGGGAATTAGAAGAAATAAATTGAGTGAGGCGATTGTAAACAAGCCGCTCAAGCAGTTTAGAAGCGAGCAGTTTAGAAGTAGTGAGATAGGGCGGTAGTTGGAGGCAGAAGCTGTGTCAGATGAGGGCTTCTTGAGAATAGGTGTAATTATGGCGTGTTTTAAGGAGGTTGGAAACCTGCCAGTGTTTAGGGAGAGGTTGAATAGATGTGTGAGAGCTGGGATAAGTGCGGTGGATAGGGGAGGGATTAGATGTGAAGGAATAGGATCATGTGGACATGTTGTAAGGTGAGAGGTAAATAATAACGTAGATACTTCATCCTCAGTTACAGGGTCAATGGAATCCATAGTGGAGGAGGGATTGGGGAAGGGTAAGGGTTGGGTGTTGTCGGCTTGTGGAAAGGATGGTGGGATAGGGCCAAGCTGGGAGGAGAGCTCATTTTGGATAGTTTAAATTTTAGTTTTAAAGTGGCTGGCAAAGTCATCAGCAGTTAGAGAGGAAGGGGCAGGAGGTGGGGGTGGGCAAAGGAGGGTGTTGAATGTAGCAAATAAACGTTTAGGGTTGGAGGACAGGTTTGATATTAGTGATGAGAAGTAGTGTTGTTTGGCAAGATTGAGGGCAGACAAGTAGGAGCGCAAGGTAATCTTGTAGTGGAGAAAGTCTGCTGAAGTGCGAGATTTCCTCCATAGTCGTTCTGCAGTGCGTGAGCATCTCTGTAGATAGCGTGTTTGTGCAGTGTGCCATGGTTGTGGATGAGAGCGAGGGCGTTTGCTTGTGATTATGGTGGCAAGAGAGTCAAGGGTGGAGGTTAGAGTAGTGTTGTACTGTGAAGTGGTGATGTCAGGGCAGGCAAGGGTGGTGAGGGGGCTGAGAAGGGGTTTTAGTACATTTGACAATTGTTGTGAGTTGAGTGCTTGCAGGTTTCTGCACGTCCTGTTGGCAGGATTTTAAGAAGGGTGGTGAGCGGAAGATGAGGTTAGGTTGCAAGTTAGCAGGTGGTGGTCAGATAGGGGAAGTGAGGAGATGTCAAGGTTGGAGATAGTGTAGAGATTAGTAAAAATAAGGTCAATGGAGTGTCCACCACTGTGAGTTGCGGAATCTGTCCATTGTGAGAGGCCAAGGGAAGAGGTAAGTGCAAGTAATTTTGCAGTTGTTGGGGAGGTGGGTGTGTCAGTGGCTATGTTGAAATCGCCAAGAATGAGTGAAGGTATATTGGAGGAGAGAAAGTGGCAAAGTTGTCCAGAAATTGAGAGGGTGATCCAGGTGGGCGATAGATCACGGCTACTCCCAGAGGGATGGGAGAGAAGATGCGGATAGTGTGGACTTCAAAAGATGAGAATTGAAGGGAGGGAACAGGGGGTATGCAGTGAAAATTGCAGCGAGAGGATAGTAGTATGCCCACACCTCCACCTTGTTTGTTCCCAGGTCTAGGAGTGTGGCTGAAGTGTAGACCACCATAAGAGAGTGCGGCAGGGGAGACAGAGTCAGATGGTGTGAGCCAGGTTTCCGTGATAGCCAGTAAATTGAGGGAGTTAGAAATGAAGAGGTCATGAATGAAGGTAAGTTTATTGCAAACAGACCTTGCATTCCAGAGGGCACATGAGGGCAAAGTAGATGGTTTGTGACAAGTGATAGGTATTAGATTATAGGTGTTTTGGACATTTGCTGCCCTGGTGACTCTGCATGGCTGACAGCAGGTGGGAATGAGTGAGGGGCCTGGGTTAGGGGATATATCCCCACAAGCCATCAGAAGAAGGAGAGAGAATAAAAGGAGATGGGAATAGGACTTACATTTCTGCTTTCCAGCTTTAGGGGAGGGATGAGATAGTGACTGGAGGAATGAGAAGAGTTCATGGGAGCAGAGAAGAAGAGAGGAAAGCAGGGAAGGTGAGATAGTTATATTATTGGAGACATGATGTGTAGAGACAGTATAAGAGAGTCTGAGAAAGAGGCAGGAGGTTATAATAAGGAATGTGGTGTGAGGAGACATAATGGCACTGTGAAAGCAAGTATTCTTGAAGGGGTGGTTAGAGGTGATAATCAGATGTCACTAATTAGTATGCCTCAATATATTAAGTGTAAACAAGGGTGGGAGGGGACTGCATTCAGGTGGACTTCTATGCGATATGTTGGTCTGCAGTATGCTGTAAAAGTATCTTAGATTGCTTTAAACTGCATTCGGGTGGACTTCTATGGGATATGTTGGTCTGCAGTATGCTTTAAAAGTATCTTAGATTGCTTTAAACTGCATTCAGGTGGACTTCTATGGGATATGTTGGTCTGCAGTATGCTTTAAAAGTATCTTAGATTGCTTTAAACTGCATTCAGGAGGACTTCTATGGGATATGTCGGTCTGAAGTATGCTTTAAAGGTATCTTCTATTGCTTTAAACTGCATTCAGGTGGACTTCAATGGGATATGTTGGTCTGCAGTATGCTTTAAAAGTATCTTAGATTGCTTTAAACTGCATACAAGTGGACTTCAATGGGAGATGTTGGTCTGCAGTATGCTCTAAAAGTATCTTATATTGCTTTAAATTGCATTCAGGTGGACTTCTATGGGAAATGTTGGTCTGCAGTATGCTTTAAAAGTATCTTAGATTGCTTTAAACTGCATACAGGTGGACATCAATGGGATATGTCGGTCTGCAGTATGCTTTAAAAGTATCTTAGATTGCTTTAAACTGCATTCAGGTGGACTTCTATGGGATATGTTGGTCTGCAGTATGCTTTAAAAGTATCTTAGATTGCTTTAAATTGCATTCAGGTGGACTTCTATGGGATATGTCTTCTATTAAAACTTGCAAAATCTGGGACATGCAGATTTAACTGCCTTATTTAATTGCAATTCGGCAACATTCTAAAGGGCTCTATATAAGCACAAAGTTCACTGACTGAAAACTTCTGTAAAAAAATATGTTATGTCCTTATATAGAGTGCTTTAGAATTTGCTGAATTGTACTTTAATAAGGCTGTATATATATATATATATATATATATATATATATATATATATATATATACTAAATTATATATATATATATACTAAATTATGTATGAATATTTGAATTTCTCTACAACAATTTCAAAAATATAATCTAACACTTATGTGCTCAAAAGTTTGCATACCCTGGCAGAAATTTTGACATTTTTACATTTATTTTGAAAATATGACTGATCATGCAAAAATAATGTCTATTATTGAAGGATAGTGATCATATGAAGCCATTTATTATCACATAGTTGTTTTGCTCCTTTTTAAATCATGATAACATAAATCACCCAAATGGCCTAATCAAAAGTTTACCTTGAATGTTTGGCCTGGTTACAGACACACAAGGTGACATACACAGGATAAAATGTCAAAGGTTAATTTCCCATGCCTGTGTCTTTTTAAATTGCAATCAAAAGACCTGCGTATCAAGGTAATGGAACTTCATAAAGATGGAAAAGGATATAAAAACATATCCAAAGCCTTGAAAATGCCAGTCAGTACTGTTCAGTCACTTATTAAGAAGTGGAAATTTCGGGGATCTCTTGATACCAAGCCAAGGTAAGGTAGACCAAGTAAGATTTAAGCCACAACTGCCAGAAGAATTGTTCGGAACACAAAGAAAAAAAACAGGTAAGATCAGGAGAAATACAGGCTGCTCTGGAAAAAGACGATGTGGTTGTTTCAAAGAGCACAATATGACGATACTTGAACAAAAATGGTCTGCATAGTCAAGATGCCAGAAAGAAGCCTTTACTGTGCCAATACCACAACAAGACCAAATTAGAGCTTTGGGGTCACAACCATAAGCGCTATGTTTGGAGAGCTTCAACAAGGCTTATAGTGGAAAGAATACCATCCCCACTGTGGAGCATGGTGGTGGCTCACTGATGTTTTGGGGGGTG
Organism: Discoglossus pictus; assembly: GCA_027410445.1. Classification (NCBI taxonomy): domain Eukaryota; kingdom Metazoa; phylum Chordata; class Amphibia; order Anura; family Alytidae; genus Discoglossus; species Discoglossus pictus. The sequence continues at coordinate 18,536,380 of CM050163.1, read as the reverse complement.
TGAGCTCTAACAGGTACAGGTAAGCTTGTGAAAATTGATGAAAAAATGAATTTAGCATGTTATCAGAAAATACTGATAGACAATTTGCATTCTTCTGCACAAAGGTTGCACATGGGACGCTCTTGAACTCTCCAGCATGTCAATGACCCTAAGCACAAAGCCAAGTTGAACCTCCATCTTTGGTTACAGCAGAAAAAGGTGAAGGTTGTAGAGATGCCATCACAGTCTACTCAATGCTGGAGGTCCTCATTGGGACATCCAAAGTGTCCCCACATTAACCACTTGCTGCATGGGTCCATAGGGACCCCCCTGTAGTCCTCCCACATTAACCGCTTGAAGTGGGGGTCGCCGATCGGCATCAATCAAGCCCCCGATGCATTTAAAAAATTTAAATTCCAAGCTGCGACTTTTTAAAGGGCCTGTGGCACACCATTAGCCAATCCCGGCAGCTGAGGTACTATAAGTACCCCCGCGGCAGCTAACATTAACCCCCCTCTATGCTGGGGGTCCCCATCAGGACCTCCAAAGTGTCCCCATATTAACCCTTGGGGGGTTCCCGCCTTGCAAATTCTTAAAGGACCGTAAAGGTCCTGAAAAGGACCCAAGTAAAAATATTAACCCCTGCTGCGGGGGGCTATAGGTACTCCCCCAGGCACCTAAAATTAACCCCATCACTCATGGGGCTCTATACAGACCCCTGAGCCCTTAATTAACCCTGTCACTCATGGGTCTCTAGGCAGAGCTCCATGAGCCCTTAATTAACCCTGTCACTCATTTGGGTCAATACAGATTTTATATTTAGTGTTTTATTGGTGGGGGTAGTGTAGTGTAGTGTAGTGTTTGTACATAGTGTCACAAAGGTCCTGGAAGACCCTCATGGCACTTATGGGGTGAATAATAGGGTTCCCATTGTCCTATGAAGGTCTTCATAGACCCCTTTTGGACTGATTGGGTTAAATAGAGGCTTATAGGGGTCTGTTTAAACCAACTCTTTCTATGGAGGAAGGCACAGATGGCTTTTCAGCCAGCATATTAATAAACAAATAAGAAAATAAATGTAGCTTCCTTGCAGCTCTTTTGTGATAGTTTGACTCACTATCCGGCTTTCTCAGAACACAGTCCACACAATATCAGTGGTTAGAGCACTGGTCTACCCTTCTCTCCAAGTGCTCTTCCCAGGCTGTGGTCTGTGTCTCTCAGGCTCCTCTCAACTTGATCCGGCACTCCCTGTCTCACAGACAGACCTATTGGAGGGATCACCGCCTTGCTTCTATGTGAGTTTTTTAAAGCAGGAGTTAACTCACTCCCTGCTGGAATAAATGTCACTACACCTTCACACAGACCTCTAGGGGGCACTCTGTCACATATCCTTCCCCTCAACTCAACATATGGAGTTGAGCGACTTGTGCCTAGAGGCCGCAAATGCTGTACCTGGCATCTCTATGTATTCCTCCTCCTTTCACCATCTCACACTCCAGATTCTCCTGGAACTGGGCATCCACTACTACGAGCTCCTGTGTCTTTACCACCTCTGCCAGGGACAGATGACTTGGTCTGTCCAGGTTTCTTAGAAAGGCCTCTTTATTGCTCTCACTCTCTAATTTCAGCTCCTTCAATTCAATCGGATGGTTTTTTTTTGTCTTTCTCTTATAGCAGCTAACTTTCTGCTACCAATTTGTGTAACTCTTGGTCAATCTCTGTGACACATGTAACTTGTTGGGCTCCCTTCTTCAGCCCTTTCGGCAGAATAACCAACTCTCTCTTTAGGTTCATCCTCATCAATTTCATTTTCATTTCTTTATCCTTCATAGACTCCACAATCACATCGTCTCTCAGGGCTTCCTGTCTCAGCCAATGCTCTGCACTTTCTCTCTGGCTTGCAGTGGTCTGGTAAGTATTCCAGTTTCCTCATAAACATCAGTACATTCTTCCTTTGTAAGAACACTGAATGCAATCATCTATTTTATCTCTTGTTGTTTCTGTGCAAAATTAGCACTCACTCCCTGCTGAAATGAATATCACTGCAGCTTCACACAGACTTCTCGGGGGCACTCTGTCACAATATATATATATATATATATATATATATATATATATATATATATATATATATATATATATAATAAAATGAATTCCCTAAATCAAAAGGGGTACTAAAGGGGTCCTACTAAAACAGATGGCGCAGATATTCTGTTGGGCCAAATGCTTACTTAATCCCTGATGTATTAATGCAGCACCAACTAGTCTATAATGAACAAAATAAGTATACTTTGAAATATTGTTATGTGGCCTCTATCTCAATAAGAATGATAGGAGACAATTCTCTTTTATAATAGGGTCCAAATTGAGACAACACTTAGGTCAAAACAAAAATAGTTTCAATTGGAACAAAAAACTGTTACAAAATGTGTATACAGTATAAATCTAGTTATATGTTATGATATAAAGATATTTAAAAGTTTCTTTAAGCCCAAACAAAAATGGCAACTATGGCATAATCCACTCTGGGCACATACCTATCTCCCAGTCACATTGGTATAACTAAATCACCTGCTGCTAGTATGCTAAATAGTTACATAGTATGTTTTAGTATTTGAGGTTGAATAAAGACTGTAAGCCCATCAAGTTCAACATTTTTATATCTCTTCTGATCCGTTTAACATGTGGATTATTATAAAAGCCAAATTCCTTCCTGACCCCAAATATTTTTCCCTGGATTAATATTCCTTAGTTAGTTATCTAGGATAATCTTGAACACCCTATTTATTCAAAATATATATCTAACTCCTTTTTAAAGTTATATATCGAATTTGCTGTCACCACCTCCTTTGGAAGAGAATTCCCCAGTTTAACCACCTTAACTTAGCAGAACCCTTTTCATTTTTAAGGTGAAATATTTTTTCCTCTAACCTCAAAGGATGTCCTCTTGTCAGTTGAAAACCTCTTGGCACAAAAAGTTCACTTGACAAAGCTTTATACTGATCATGGATGTATTTAATGTATATAAGGTAATCACATCCCCTTTTAGATCCCTTTTTTTCTAGGGAAAATAAGTTTAATTTGGTTAGTCTTTCTTCATAACCTAGCCCCTCCATTCCCCTTATTAGTTTTGCTGCCCTTCTCTGTACTTTTTCCAGCTTTAAATTTTAACTTTTATGAAGTGGTGCCCACAATTGTACTCCATATTCCAAATGAGGCCGTACTAGAGATTTGTATAGTGACAGAATTATATTTGCTTCCCTTGCTGCTATACCCTTCTTAATATATGCTAATATTTTACTTGCCTTTGCAGCAGCTGCTGCTTGGCACTGAGCACTGCTACCTAGGTGGTTGTCTACAAGTACTCCCAAATCCCTTTCAATATCAGATATCCCTAGATTTGCTCCATTAGGATTATAAATTGCATGGCTGTTTTTCCTCTCCAAATGCATAATCTTACATTTATTTGTATAAAATTACACTTGTAATTTAGTCTCCCATTTTTCTCATTTATGAAAAATCCTTTGTAGGGAAACTACATCCTTATCTGATTTAATTTCCTTGCACAACCTTGTGTCATCAGCAAAAGTGAAGACTTTACTTTTGAGTCCTTCTTCTACGTCATTAATAAATATGTTAAAAAGGAGAGGACCTAATCCTGAACCTTGAGGATGCCCACTTACCACATTAGTCTAATATGTGTATGAATGGTATGTTCCATTTACCACACCTCTTTGCTTCTTGTCTTTTAGCCAGCTCTCAATCCAAGAGGAGATATTTACTGCAATTCCTGTATCCCTTAGTTTGCTCAATAGTCTCCCATGTAGCACTGTATCAAAAGCCTTAGCAAAATTCTAAAATACTACATCCACTGAGTTGCCCTGATCCAAGTTCCTACTTACCTCCTCATAGAGACAAATTAGATTGGTCTGACATGACCTATCTTTCATAAATCTGTGTTGACTGCTACTTATGCTTGTGTATATCTTGTATATTGTCTCTTATTAACCCTTCTAAAAGCTTCTCAATTACAGACATGAGGCTTATAGGTCTATAATTCGCTGGATTAGTTCTTGCTCCCTTCTTAAATATAGGTATCACCTCAGCTTTGCTCCAGTCATCTAGTAGAGACCCTGTGGTGAGTGAGTCTTGAAAAATTAGATATAATGGTTTGGCTATTGCAGAACCCAGCTCCCTCTGTACCCAGTTCCCTCTGTTTCCTTGGATGTATTCCAACAGGCTCACCGTTCTTTGGGCTCACCAGACGTTTGCACCCTCATCTGCAAGCCATCAAAAGCACAGACCAACGTCAGAGCACTTGACAAAAGGAAGCAGCGACACCAGTGCATCCCACAGATCAGTGACAGTTACAGATCACTGACAGGTAAAGAGCTTGTGTGGAGTTGTGTGGATGGGTTTGTGGATGGTCGGGGATCGATGTGTGGATGGGCAGGGTGATGGATGTCGGGATAGTTATACACTGGTACCTCCCTTGTGTATACTGACAAAAAAGAACCTATTTAGCTCATCTGCCTTTTCTTGGTCACTAATTGTCAGACGGCCTGTGTCACATTGTAATGTTCCTATAGCTTCCTTCCTCACCTTCTTCCCATGTATATATTTAAAAAATATTTTAGGATTAGTCTACTTTCCTGTGCATCTAACCTCTTATTTTCTATTTTAGCCAGACTAATAGCCCTTTTGCAAGCCTTGTTGATTTATTTATATTCACATAAAGCTGCCTCTGTTCCCTCCTACTAATTTAAATGAATGTTGTTTTTCCTTATCATGATATTTAAGTCATTGCTAAGCCACATGGGATGTGATTTACTCCTATTCATTTTATTTACACATGGTACATGCCGATGAGTATGTTTATTTAGTAAGGATTTGAATGTTGTCCATTTATTTTCAGTATTTTTCCTCGCAAGTTCTTTATCCCAGTTTATTTGGTGTATTGCCTCCTTTAGCCTATTAAAGTTAGCCCTTTTAAAAGTAGTAGTCTTCACTTTAATATTGTGATAAAATGTAGTTGTCATAATTAATATACTCTAGTTCTTGTACCCATTATATAGTCATACTTATGTTAGTACCTGTTATTAAACGTATGGTAGTTGTTAAGTGGACACAAAATAAGAGAATAATAAGAGAAGCCACTAATGCTGCTGGTAGTATCAGCCTGATATGACATCTAGGCATCTGAATTCAGATGCACACTAACGCATTTTTCTCCACCAAGTGGCTGGTTAAGCTCTTTTGTAATTATTATTTTTAAAATGACGTCTTGCTATCGTAACAAAGCATTTCTAGGTTACACAGAGGAGAAAAATAGTATGAGATCTCTGCAATGTATATTTATATTTTATGTTGAGGTAAGTTAAAGATAATGTTTTCATTCTAAATACACGTGTATACGGTAAGTCAAAGAGGTGAAAGGCATATACCTGAAATTCTAATAATAATGTTGTTTGCGTTCCATTGGTAATAAAAACATGAAATACACAAAGTTTCAAGGCTAGATAACAGTTGTGTAAATTGACTAAATATACACCTCTGTAGTATTAAAAGTAATTTTGACTTAAATTGTTATGAATTACATAAAAACTTAAATCTTGTAATATAAACCAATAACATAAAGGTATGCTTGATATATACTGTAGTAATCACATCAAACAGAGGTATCCTGCTTAAAAATGAATGCAGTAAGTTAACATAAGTATAATATATACATTTCATGATTAGTGATTATAACAATGCTGGTAAACTAGTTACAATAAAATATGTTTTGAATGTACTAAAATCAGAACCATACATGGGACAACAGAATGGTTCAAGATCAGAAAAGGTGTGCAACAAGATTGTATATTGTCACCTTATTTATTTAACTTACACAGTCATATGCAGACCATTCATACCAGACAGTCACATACTTTTGAATCAGTTCTGTAAATCAGTGCAGTGTTTTCTTTCCTGTGGGCTGTAATTCAGGTCCAGGTGAGAGTGGGTGTGGCTTGGCCTGTGTAAAGGTTTATCTGTGTGCATTTTGTCGTGTTCTGTTGAATCAGTTCTATGGGGCAGGGCAGTGTTTTCTGTACTGTGCTCATTTATCATTTTACAGGTGAGTGGGCAGAGTTTATTTTAACAAGGGAAGCGGGAACTTGGGTTCTTGCAATCATTTCTAGTGTAAGTGTAGTTAGTGTGTAGGAGAGTGAATACAAGGAGGGAATTCAAAGGAAAGTGGTATTATAAGAAAAAACTGAAAATAAACATATATATATATATTTTTTGTTTTGTTTGGGTTAAGGTGTAGAAAAGCAATCTTTATAAAAAATACTTTGATATGATTTTTAGTTACAAAAATACAGTGAGAAAACAAGAGTCAGTCCAGTGGCAACCTCACTCAGTGTACATCCTGCCACATGTATGCACTGCTGGAACAGATGATCCAGGGTCCATACCTCTGTGAGAAATGTGAGCATGTTGCCTCTCTGGAAGCTCAAATTGGAGATTTGAAGAGGAGAATTGCAGCACTTAGTGATATTGCTCCACAGGAAAGGGAGTTGGTGCTCACGGAGCACAGTTTAGCTGGGCCTAGCCTGGAGGGTGGAGCTGGGGCTAGGTGAGGATGTCCAGGGAGGTAGCTGGGTTACAGTTAGAAGGGGAATCAGGGGGAACCAGAGGAGGCAGGCCAGTTCTGAGTTGGCAAACACCAACAGATTTGCCAGATTAAGTGAAACTGTTGGGGATGTCAATTCAGGAATGGTAATGCCAGATAGAGCTGTTCCCTCTAACAGCCGGGAGACCAGTTCTACTGGAGAAGTGGGAAGGCAGCATAGGCAGAGCAACATAAATGTTTTGGTGGTAGGAGACTCTAGGAAGGTAGACAGGGTGATTTGTCACCTAGATCCCTGCAATCGAACAGTTTGCTGTCTCCCGGGTGCTCGGGTTCGGCATGTTGTGGATCAGGTGGATAAATTATTGGCAGGGGCTGGTAATGAACCGGCAGTCTTGGTACACATTGGTACCAATGACAAAGTTAGTGGAAGATGGACTGTCCTAAAGAATGATTTTAGAGAACTAGGGAATAAGCTTAAAGCAAGGACCTCCAAGGTAGAATTTTCTAAAATACTACCAGTGCCACGTGCTAGCCCAAGGAGCTTAGGGAGGTTAATGCATGGCTAAAAAAGTGGTGCAGTTCAGAGGGTTGGGGTTTTTTAGAGCACTGGACTGACTTCTCACTTGGGTACAATCTCTATTGCAGGGATGGATTGCACCTTAATGATGCGGGAGCTTTTGTGCTAAGGGAAAGGATGGTAGAATGGCTGGGGGAGTTTTTAAAATTGTAGGTGGGGGAAGGGACTATATAGAACTATTGGGGTAGAAAGAGTAGAGAGGGAAAGCGATGAATTAGTTACCCATGGGTGAGGAGAAGGGGGAGGGTTACTATAGACAGTTGGCAGGTATTAATAGGGGCCTCAAATATAGTGGCAAGCACTTCACAATGGCAGAGCCATAGCAATATAAAGTGTATGCTTGCTAATGCAAGAAAATATTAGCAGTACAACAAAAATGAGACTTAATCGGCATTACTGAAACATGGTGGAATGAATCTCATGACTGGACTGTTAATCTAGATGGTTATAATCTATTTAGGAAAGATAGGGGAAATGGTAAAAGAGGAGGTGGGATCTATCTGTATGTTAAGCCTGAATTTAAGCCTATAGTCAGAGAAGATATGTATGCTGGAACTAACAGCAACATTGAATCTTTGTGGGTTGAGCTAAATTGTGGAGGAGTTAATTCTAAACTCATATTGGTGGGAGTATGCTATAAACCTCCAAATATATTTGGAGGTGAGGAAATACAATTATTGTTAGAGATTGGAAATGCAGCTAAGCATGGGCAAGTTCTAATAATGGGAGACTTTAACTACCCTGAAAAAAAATGGATAAATGAGACCAGCAGTTCAGGTTCTTGAGTACACTCAGAGATCATTATCTGGCCCAAGTAATACAAGAACCTACTAGAAATGGGGCCATCTTGGATTTAGTCATCACAAGTAATATTGATATAATATCAAATGTTAAAATAGGGCAACCCTTGGGGAACAGTGATCACAACACAGATTTGTAAGGGGCCAACAAAAACTCTACATTTTAAAAGGGGCTAACTTTAATGGACTAAGGGCAGCCATACTACATATAGACTGGGAGAAAGAACTTACAGTGAAAAATACTGAAAATAAATGGACAACATTCAAATCCTTACTAAATAAACATACTCATCGGCATGTACCATGTGGAATTAAAATGAATAGGAGTAAATCACATCCCATGTGACTTAACAATGACTTAAAGATTATGATGAGGAAAAAGAAACATGCATTTAAATTATACAAGAAGGAGGGAACAGAGGCAGCTTTATGTGACTATAAGGAAATCAACAAGGCTTGCAAAAGGGCTATTAGACTGGCTAAAATAGAAAATGAGAAGTCAGTTGCAAAGGAAAGTAAGACTATAACCCTAACCAGGAAAAGGCATATGAGCTAAATAGGTTCTTTTCGTCTGTATACACAAGGGAGGTACCAGTGGTTGGGACACCGCAACATAATGAGGCTACACTTCCATCACCAAATAATTGGGTAACGCAGGAAGAAATCCAAAAGAGATTTGAGGAAATAAATGTTAATAAAGCCACGGGTGCTGATTTAATACATCCATGGGTACTGAGTAAACTGGGTTCTGTAATAGCCAAACCATTATATCTAATCTTTCAAGACTCACTCACTACAGGGTCTCTACCAGATGACTGGAGAAAAGCAGAGGTTATACCTATATTTAAGAAGGGAGCAAGAGCAAATCCGGGGAATTATAGACCAGTGGGCCTCACATCTGTAGTTGGGTAGCTTTTAAAAGGGTTAATAAGGGACAGAATACAAGAATATGTCTATTTGAACAAGATCATAGGTAGCAGTCAACACGGATTTATGAAGGATAGGTCATGTCAGACTAATTAGTTTCTATGAGGAGGTTAGTAGGAACTTGGATCAGGGCAACTCAGAGGATGTAGTCCTTTTGGATTTTGCAAAGGCTTTTGATACAGTGCCTCATGGGATACTTTTGAGCAAACTAAGGGATACAGGAATTGCAGTTAATATCTGCTCATGGATTGAGAACTGGATAAAAGACAGGAAGCAAAGGGTTGTTGTAAATGCAACATACTCCGATTGGACTAATGTGGTAAGTGGGGTTCCTCAAGGTTCAGTATTAGGTCTACTCCTTTTTAACATATTTATTAATGACATAGAAGTAGGACTCTAAAGTAGTGTCTCTATTTTTGCTGATGACACTAAGTTGTGCAAGGTAATAAGATCAGATAATGATGTACTTTCCCTACAAAGGGATTTGCATAAATTAGAGAAATGGGCAGCTAAATGGCAGATGAGATTTAATACAAACAAATGTAAGGTTATGCATTTGGGAAGGAAAAATAGCCATGCAATTTATAACCTTAATGGAGCAAATCTAGGGGTATCAGATATTGAAAGGGATTTGGGAGTACTAGTGGACAACCACCTAGGTAACAGTGCTTAATGCCAAGCAGCAGCTGCAAAGGGAAGTAAAATATTAACATGTGTTAAGAAGGGTATAAAAGCAAGGGAAGCAAATATAATTCTACCACTATACAAATTCCTAGTACGCCCTCATTTGGAATATGGAGTACAATTTTGGGCACCACTTCATAAAAAGGACATTTTAGAGCTGGAAAAAGTACAGAGAACGGCAACAAAACTAATAAGGGGAATGGAGGGCTAAGTTATGAAGAAAGGCTAACGGAATTAAAATTATTTTCTCTAGAAAAAAGGCGTCTACAATGGGATATGATTACCTTATATAAATACATCCAGGGTCAATATAAGGCTTTGTCAAGAGAACTTTTTGTAGCAAGAGATTTTCACAAGAGGACATCCCTTGACGTTAGAGGAAAAAGTATTTCACCTTAAAGAAAGAAGATGGTTCTTCACAGTTAGAGTAGTTAAACCATGGAATTCTCTACCAAAGGCGGTGGTGACAGCGAATTCGATAGATAACTTTTAAAAAGTGGTTAGATATATTTTTAAATAAAGACGGCATTCAAGGTTCTTCTAGATTTCTAGCAAAGGAATATTGATCCAGGGAGAAATTTGATCTCCAGTTTCTGGGGTCAGGAAGGAATTTTGCTTTTTTTCCCCTTATGAGTTTCAATTTTTTTTTCTGTTTGCCTTCCTCTGTATCAATTAATAATTCTTAACAAATAATCTACATATTAAAAAGACCAAAAGAGATCTAAAAATGTTGAACTTAATGGATTAACAGTCTTTATTCAACCTCAAATACTATACTATACTATATTTTTTGATATTTTTCAAGCAAAATATACATACACTACTGATTCTCCTCTGTCAGATGCATTTGTAACCCTTAAACTTCCATATACCATTAAATGAACTCATTAGGTGAAGTTTCAATAATTTCTCTATCATCTTTCATAGTAAATATATAATATAATATATATATATATAATATATATAAATAAGTTAATTTTGTAATATTATATTGGAGAGAAACTACTGTAGAAAGTTCACATCTACACAAAATGTAGGCAAAGGATTTCTCGATTTTAGTAAATGTCAGAAAGTCTTTGCAAAGCATAACATTGTACATTATAACAGCTTAATTACATGCATTCTGTGCATCTGATATTTTTTTGATGGACCTCTGTAATGTCCTAACAACACGAGCTAGATTTTTTAATTATTTGTTGGCCACAAATTAAATTCATATTCAATAAATAAAAAATATAACATTGA